>VZRH01002263.1:494255-542680 GCA_013397555.1 Urocynchramus pylzowi | reverse complement strand
TGGGCAGGCCCCCCTTGTCGGCCGGCGCTGCACCTGGAGGGGAGGGTGGAGAGGAATAGCGACAATGAGAAATGCAGATGAGAAGGTGAGCAAGGGTAATGGAAGAGAAAGTGCGAACAGGAGAGAGGGAAGGAAGAGGAAAGACAGCGAAAGAGGAAGAAAAAGTGCAGCAGAGGACTGAGAGAAACAGAACCAAAGGGGAGTAAAGAGAAAAGAACAGAAGGGAAGGGGGGAAAAAAAGAAAAAAAAAGAAAAAAAACCCAACAAAAACCGAGGACACAGTCGGAGCTCCTCAGGCCAGCAAGCAAAGAGATCCCCTCAGTGTGGGCTGGCCCTGGTGGCCCTGTGGCCCGGGACAGGTAGTGGCCCTCGGACCCTGCCCAGACGGGCCCGGGCCAGCGGGGCTGGCGAGGGGCCGGAGCCGCGGGCCAGCCAAGGCCGCTGCTTCCCGTGGCTGCAGCCGGGGCTCCGAGCTGCCACAGCCAGCCCAGAATTTCCATCCCCCCTGATCTGGGGAAAGAACATTTGATGCCATCAAAGGGCTCCAGATTGAAAACAGATGTGCTTCCCCGAGCCTCTCCATGCATTTAATTAAGGCACAGGCATGGAGGAGACATTTTCATCATTAGTTTGCTTTCAGCCCCCCCCCTCTGGTCCCAGTTTACCCTTTGCAGTCTCAAAGACCCAAATGAGCAGGGCAGGGCTGCAGAGCTCTGCTGTCCCCAGTTTGGGGGGTTGGGGGGTAGACAAAGCTGGTGGGTACTGGGTGGAAAGGCCAAAAAAAAAAAAAAACCTTTGGGATAGGTCATGCATGTGCACAGAAGCATGTGGGTGTGCATCTGTGTATGCAGCACAGAGTGACTTCTTCTGCATCTGAAGGAGGATTTGTGATGGGGAGGGAGTTGTGCCTTCACATGGGTGTGCAAGGCTGTACCTGGCTGGCTTTTGTATACTGGCGTCTTGTACTGTGGCTCTGCAGGTTCAGGCAAGGCAGGGTGGGTGATCACCTGTACATACCCTCATCATGAAATGCCCTTTTCCCTGCTTTTCCCAGATATCTGGCTGCTGCCTCCTTTCTTGGTGAACTGGGGTTTTCCCTCTTTCTCCCTGATCTGCTTCAAGTGGATGTTTGCAGCTGAGTGGGTGCTGCAGAGGCCCAGCCCTAAACATCCCTTTCCAGGGGCTGGGGGTGTCAGCAGGAGCCACAGAAACCAGACCAGGAGGTCTCTGTGCCACCTTCAGAGTGAGCAATGCCCTCACTGACATCCCTGGTGAGATCTCCCCATGTCTAAGTGCATCCTTCAGACCATGCTCCCTCCCAGCCCTGGGGTTGGGAATGCAGCCCGAATTTCCCCTGGAAAAAGGAAGCACCCAGCTCCAGGACTGAGGTGTTATCCTGAAGCGAGTCCTGGCTGCTCCCCTGACATGCAGCACCCACAGGCTGAATTCCAATACAGGGTGCCTGATTCACATTCTGAACAGGACCTGAACCCCTCCTACAACACAACTGGATTTCTGTCACTGGGTGGGAGGGACAAGCTGAATCCAAGGGGAACTCTGACAACTCTGTCTGTCCCAGAAGGAAGGAGACTGGGAGCAAGGCCTGCACAGAGCACTACAGGGCTGCAGTTCATCTCTCAGTTATCTCTGTTGTGACCAGACAGGCCCTCTGCCAAGGCACACCTAGGTTGTGGAAATGTGTGCAGTAGGAACCTCCTGGGCTCTGACAGGGATAGTGCCAGTGCTGCCAGCTCAGTTTATGATGCATCAGACCCAAAGCAGAGGTGATAGGATACCTGATAGGATACCCAGTTCTCGCAGTCCTGAGGCTGGGAAGGACTGCCATGCCACAGATGGCCCATGGCAGCAGAGCCAGGCACCCTTTTAACATCCCACAGGCCATCAAGAAGTTGATCAGACATTTATTTCCTCCCTCACCACTGCTCTGGTGTCAAGCTGAACAGGTAGCTCCCCTTCCCTCCCCCATCCTCCCATCCCACTTTTCCTCTCCAGTGTGCACCTGCCTGGAGCCTGCTCACAGCCCCATTCCTCCCTTTCCCAGCTGTCCAGCAAATGGTTGCCTTCTGCTCACACTCCCAGCAGGGCAGGAGCCTCTGAGCCACTTCTAGCAAGGGGGAAGAAGAAAAAGCCCAAAAGTCCTGAAACAACCAGAAGTCTGCCTGGTGAAGCACCCGCAGCTGAAAGGCTCAGCCTCACACCAAGCCAGACCCCAGTTTTGCCCTTCCTGCTCCCAAAAGGGGCCATCATTTTGAAGGACGTCTGTGAGACTCAGCAGCTAGAGCCTTGCCTCAAAACCTACCTCCCTTCTGCTGTGATCATGTCCAACACTGGGAGAAAGTGAAGCAGAAACCCCCATTTTCCCTTCCCTAGCTGCATTTCAAGAAGGGGAACCCCAAGTATCTGCATCTCTGCAGATGACCAGCACATTTTGCTTCTGCTTTCTTTCCTCATAGAAAATCACAAACACCCTGCAGTGCCAGTGAGAAAGCCCCTAACTGGAGTGTATTTTTGATTCTTGAAGTTTCCCATGAAGCCCAGCACTGGCAGCTCCTGTGGTTCCCAGCTCCAAAATGTGGGCTGCCCAAGTGTGTTGTAAACCCTCTGAAACATTCCCTTCACAGCTGTCTGAACAGCAGCTTCGGGGCTCCACAGTTTGTGTGACACTTTTCAGGTACAACAAACAGGATCTGATGAGCCTCCCAGGGGTCTTGGAACCAACATCCAGAGCAGATGAGCAGCTGTAAAATCCCCAGGGCAACTCACACCCTTTGGGGTTGGCATTAGTGGGATGCAGGAGGGTGCAAAGCAGCAAGAAAGCCAAGCCTTCCTCTGCCCTGCCCTCACACCCAACTCCTCTGCACTGACCACCACACCATGTGCCTCTACCAGCACAGATTGCCCTCTTCTTCCAGGTGCCCTAAATATCTTTTCTTCCACCTGGGTTTGAATAAAAGAAACCAGGCAGAAGAACCTGTGGTATCTGGGTGTGTGTTCTCAGCTGGTGATTGTATCATGGCATTCAGGTGAAGAAGCATTTTGCTCAGTGAGGGAAAGTCCTTTGGGTCTCCCCTACTTCATTTTCAGTGTGTGAAGTCTTAGAGACCTTTTTTGATCTGCCAAATGTGTCTCATCCTAGAAATTAAAGAAAAAAATAATGCTGGGGGGGGGGGGGGCAATGAGGAGCAGGAGCTGACAGCCAGAGCTGTCACACAAGCTGGTGCCTGTAGGACACCTGACCAAAATGCACACCCCATCTATTCCTGCTCCGTGCAGGGCGCCCAGCTCTTTGCAGACACGCTGAGTGCCCTCCAGCTGTGCTCTCGTGAGGGCCTGGATGGGTGCAAGCAGTTTAGGTTGGTGGTACAGAGGGCAGCAGGGCACAAGTGATGTCTACTCCTCCCCTAGGCCCAGAGCAGCTTTGGAGAGGGAGTGCTCCAACACAGACCTTTGTGCTCCAAAACATCAGCCATGGCTCCTTAGGGGAAAGCTGATGAGAGGCACGGATTCAGAGCATCTCCCTGGCTCTTCTCAGCCTGCAGCCACAGTGTCCCATGCCCTGCCCAGCCCAGTGAGATCCCCACTGCTGGACTCCTTGATGCCACAGTGCTGTGGAGCCAAACCAGAACTCTTTCACCCCAAAAAGGTTTCCCCCAGCCATCCCATCGTGCTGGTTCACTTTCATGCCTGGCCTCAAGCCCTTCTGCACTTGCTGCAGTCAGGGCTGGGTAAGATCTGTGTGGATCTGGGGACAGGGAGCACCTGCAGGAACACTTGTGTGCATCTCACATCCCTTTACAGGTGTGTGGGGGATTTTGGGGGATTTTTGTGCTCATGTTGGGGTCTGCAGCCAGACCTGTCCCCCACAAACTCCTGCTACACACTTGGACCAAACCTCCCTCTTTTCTTTCCTCCCCACACGGAGGTGTGTTATTACATCTGTGGGGATCAGGTAGTCCACAGTCCTTCCAAGCTGTAAACTCAACATCAGGGTTTCTTTTAATCCCAAACATCTTGATGTCATCTGGAAATGCCACGAGCAGTTTATAATTAGGGTTTCGCATGCAGATTAATACCAGCAGCTCCAGGGTGAACAGACCATCAGAGTCCAATCAAAGCTCAAATGGGGCAGCAATTTAGTACTGAGATTTATTATTCCTCTGCACAATATTTTGAACCAGAGGCTGAGTTCACAGCACACACAATCATTCCTGGAAGTGCTATCACATCTCCAGTCAGAGCAAGGTGCCTTTTTACTGGTTCATGGGAGTGATAAATACTTGGCTCTGGGAACTTATTTAGGAATATCGCAGCACTGACACTGTACAAGATTTAGAACCTGAGGCAGGAGAACACTTGCACACGTGCTCCAGCCCCATGTGGATGGTGGGGCAAGGCCATGCACTTACATTTTCTTTGCTGTGCACCAGGTGTAATAAGGGAGGTGTCCAGGATTTCAGCTGAGGGGATGTTTCTGCCATCTCCCCTGGCTGTGTGCGGGGAGGAAGGATGGAAAGCTTTGTGTTACTCAAAGGGGGGATGAAACCACTTCACAGCAACAGAACCTTCAGGGGAACTGGCACTCTGTAGCAGGCTCAGCTGAGGGCTGGGGAGGGAGTTCTGAGCCCAGTGCAGCCAGGAACAACTCCTCCTGAATGGTGTTTTTGCCAAGCCCCCTCTGGACGGCTCCTGGGAGTACCCTCAAGTCTCAGAGGTTTGATTTTCACAGTAGGGGCAGCTGGGTTGGAGTTTTCACTAACAGGGCTCCAACCTGCCTTGCCCAGACCTTCTCCAACCCAGTCTGGGCTGGAGCCTTTCCCTTGCCTTGTTATTTACAAAACACAAGTGGAGGAGGGGGCTGAGGGAGTGGAAATTTGTTTATCAGTTTGCCTGCACTAGTCTCAGTTTTTAGATTCCAATGCAGAGCTGCCAGAGCTGTCACCTAGCTTTCAACAGGGATGACAGGCACATTCACCAGCTGCCAATGGCAAAAACTGCTTTTCTGGTTCCTTTTTCCATAATCTTTGCACCAAGTGGGAGAGGGCCTGTGAGGAATGTCCTGATCCCAGCCTGGCTGGTTATGGATCTGAACTAGAGTTCAGCTCTTTCTTCCCCTGGCTTTGCTGTTGCCAGGGATGTCATGGGGCTGGCAGCCCTGCCTCAGGCCCCAGGGCTGGCACCACGTCTGGGCTGGAGGGAGCAGATGTCACACACTGTGGCCTCTCAAGACAATCCATGACCTTGGGTTCCACCAGGAAACCACAGAAGTATCAGCACAAACACCTCCTCACCACAGTTTTGTTGCAGTTGCTGTGAGCTCTTTGAGCACAGGGCGCAGTCCTGCACGTGGATGATGCCTGTGTTTATCGCTCCAGCACCTTGGAGGACTTCAGTGGATTTACCTGCCTGGTAAGAAACCAGGCTGTGGCACTTTCAGGGTTCCTATTCCCCTCTGAGAGCGACCTGGTGGCACTGAGACAGCCACCAGGACCTGCAGCCACTCCCCCCTGCCCCAGGGCAGCTAAGCAGGGCTGGCCAAGCTGAAAGAGGGCTAAGCTGCATGTTCCCAAGGGCTCAGACTTGAGCTGGCTCCAGAGCTGGCTGCCTAAGGAGCCCTGGGTTTGGATAAGCCAGCAGTTTAACCGGGGTTTTATTACCAGGCAGGGGAACAAAAGCACTCAGAGGTCACCCGGGAACTTTAATCAGCACCGAGGGTCATTGGATAGCAGGATAGGAGGGAGGAGGGCAGGGCCCAGGGCACACAAATAAATAAATAGATGTATTGAAACTACCTCCTTCCTCCAAGTGATCTCTCTCTCTCTCTCCTTCTCCATGTACACACTCTGCTCCTTACAATCAGACCTTCAAGTGGCCCTAATTTCCCCAGCAGAAAGTCCAAGATCTCCTGCAAATTTAACTAAGACGTTTATCCACAAGGTTTGGTTGGGTTTTTTTATTTTAAATCCCTTGCTGCTGGAGATGAAAGTTCAGTCTGCTGGACTGCTCTTGGGCTGGGTATCAGATATCCCTAACCCCGGAGAGAGAAAATGTCCCACCAGCTTCTCTCCCCTGCAGGAAAGAAAAAAAAAAAAAAACAACCCACCACCTCCCATAATCAGAGTCTGGGCAGACAAATTGGCACCACTCTTTTCTCCCTCCACCCCCCTTTCTGGAAGAGGACTAACCCTTCAGAGCACAGTCACAACTCACAAATATTTGTGGGTATTATATTGCAAGAGGGGGGAAAAAAATCCAAAGGAAGGTAACTGTTAAAAGCTTAGTCCCTCTCCCATGGAAAGCAGCTTTATGCACGCCCATAAATCTCCTTTGTAAGTGGCCATTAAAATTGCGTCTTGTTTAATTTTTTTTTTAATCTCGTTTAAACACTTTTTCTCATCTTGCAAACGAATGATGTCATTGGCAGGCCCAGTAATGAACTGAAAAAAAAAAAATCAACTTTCTAATATTTTGGGGGCTCTTTCTAATTGCAAACCCTTCAAAACCAGTTTGCTAATCCAGCCAAATACTTAAGCACGTGCTTAACAACCAACTTGTGTTTAAGTGCATTGCTCCCACATCTGTCCACACTCATCTCTGGCACAAATGATGTGCCTGAAGGGAGGAGAGGGTTTAAATTGTGGCAGGGTGAGAGACCCTGGCTGCTGAACTGTTGGGCTACTCCTTGCATGGGCAACACAACAGGACAGAGAGCCCACAGCATCTGCACAGGACAAGATCCTCACTTTGGCTGAAAGGGTCCTTGCTGGCTACTTCTGTTGTTTGGGTTTGGTGTGTGGCTGGAGATTTTAGGTGTGGTTTTGTTATTTTTTGTTGTTGTTGGTTTGGGTTTTTTTTAATTTATTTTTTAAACTTTTTTTGGAAGTTGTTTTAACGAAGTGGGAGCAAAACCAAATAGCAGGCTGAGCAAAAGGGGAAAAATAAATGCGAAACTTGCAAATGAATAATCGGTGTGGTTTTAATTAAAAAGTGGTTAACTGTTTCGGGGTGAAGAGCATGGGTTTGGGTTGACACCATCTGAACCCTGGAAAGAGCACGTTAAGCTGTTCACCATACTGTGGGTTAAGAAAATGGGAAATAAATACATCCCAGCCCCTTGGAAAACTAAACCATCTTTAGGGCTCAGCTGTAAACTTTCTTCAGCAATTTATTAGAGTTCCAGAAAACACTTGTTGAGTAGCCTCGGCCTGTAATAAATATCAGTCCTTGTTTGTTTGTTTTTGTAATGGGAACAAAACCACATCTTTTTCTTTCTCAAGTGGATAATTTAATTACATGGCAAGAAACACATTCATTGTCCAAAATACCCAGAGAAGATTGCCACGAAACTCGCAGTTCTGTGGTGAGAGGAGGAGAGCAGAGCCAGCTGATACCAGAACTGGATTCAGGGAAGGTTTCTGTGGTGGCACATCCACTGTTGCTGGAGCTGACGTTGGGGTTGTTATTAGGAGACAGGCACATCTGTGCAGGGCACTTCTTACCCTACATGGAGCACCAGAAGGGAAAGGCAGAGGGAACCAAAGGGAATGAGGGGCAGGGAGAGGAAGGGACCTGTCTGGGCCACACAGAGGGTCTGAGGTGGCAGCGGGGGAGAACTGATCCCTCTGTCCTCAGGCAATC
This sequence comes from Urocynchramus pylzowi, assembly GCA_013397555.1. Taxonomy (NCBI): domain Eukaryota; kingdom Metazoa; phylum Chordata; class Aves; order Passeriformes; family Fringillidae; genus Urocynchramus; species Urocynchramus pylzowi. Next base: position 535,024 of record VZRH01002263.1, on the reverse strand, counting down.
CCTCAAGCCTAGCTCCGGTCTGAAAATATCAATGTTTTCTTCTAGAGGCTGAAATACTTGAACATTTCTTGCTCTGCAGGTTGTCACCCCTTCCGTGGGGACTTGTCCTGGCCTCTGTGGTAGGAGGCAGAAAGTGATCCCTAGAGTGTCTGGAGGTGACACCCTGTGAGAACAGGGAGTGCTTGGGAACAGCCATCCCCTTCTGTGCCCCCAGTTCTGGGAGCCTGCCTTGAAAAAAGAGAAACAGGAGTCGATCCTTAAAGATCAATTCTTGATGGCCTTGGTTCACTCATTCCCTGCAGGCAGCTTTGGGTTTAACCCCAGAAAAGTCTGAAATAGCTGAAGGGGAGCACTATCCAGATAAGCAATTTCCCAGTGCTCTTTCCCAGGGATAGCCTGGCAATTATGGTCAGAATCCAGGAATCAGATGGTTGCAGAAAGACAGACCCTCACTCCTCTGAGCTCGTCTTGAGGGGCACAATTAATGTGCTGATGTGATTAAAGCCACATTCAGCTCTGGGATACGAGAGCCAGATGCTCCAGGTGACTCCTCCGAAGGTGCTGCTTACCTGATTTGTAGCAAATGGAGTAGAAATCAGCCATTCCTGTCCACACAGCTCCATCGTGCTGTTAAACAGCCAAACCCTCTTCTCTTACATGTCTTTGAGGGAGATGAAATCCACATGGCCCAGAGAGTGAGCGCAGGCCAGGGATGGAAGGAAGGACAGAAACACCATTTCTTCAGGACAGAAGACAATGGAAATGTTTCCACTGATTCCAACAGGTTCTGAGTCAGCGGCTGCAACCAATTTTCCTCCTAAATGGACTTCCATATGTCTAAAAGAGTCTTGCAAGTGCTGGAATTTGTTACAGAACAAACCTGTACTTTATTACTCTGCTCCCTGATTCCCGGCCTTTCTCCCTTTAAATTCCTTGCTCAGCCATTTCTGGGCTTGGGGGTTCGCTTCTGAGAAATGCATTCATTTCTAAAGCAAACATTTTCCATGGAACAGACAGGAGTGAAGCCTCCCCCCTCTGCTCCCAGATTTCTTTTTCTTTGCTGGGACCTTGTGCCTTCAGGTTCATCAGAAAATGATGTGGTTCTCTGTGCAGAGCGAAGCATGGTGAGGAAATCAAGCTCATCAGACCTGAAACATTCTGTATTTTACAGGTTGCCTCTGAAACATAGATATTTGGGCAAAAGTTGAGCAAAGCTGGTTTCTACCAGAAATTTTCCATTTGCCACAACTCTTAAAACAGAAGAGGTTTTGCCCTCTTTGCGGCAGGAATCTTTAAAGACTTTTCTGTTTCCTTCTTTCATTAAATTGAAACAAAAATTGGCAAAATGGACATTTTCGTTTTCATCAAAAGCTGGTTTTTTAAAGAAAGAGAGTCACTTTCCTGCCCGTGGTACCATTTACTACATTTAAAGGGATTTAAGAACCATTGTACCATTTTCAGTAGTAGTTTAGGGACTACATGGGACACTTGCATGACCTGCTTCATATCCATATTTGAGAGCTATCAGTAAAGGTTAAGCAGTTAAATACCTTTTATCTCATCCTAAGGTGTCAATGAAAGACTGGCTTTCTACAATGTCTTGAAAATATGGTTCAAGTTTGATTAAGTTCCTTAAACTGAATATACTTTTCAAACTTACTGCTAATGCTACACTGAAATGCCCATAAACATTGCAGTTTTCAAATTCATCTATTTAAGCAAAAATATTTTCTGTTTCCTTGCAAGAACAAAAACACAGGAAGAAACTTTCAAATCAGCTCCCCCAAGGAACATTTAAGGCCCCATTTAATTCAGAATTTTAAGAAGTTTCTTGGTTTCCCAAGTTTTTTTTTTAGTTCATGCTGACATTAGTTTAAGGGTGTTGGTTCAAAATGAAATCTCAAAACTTTTCATTAGAAAACAAAGCCAAAACCCTTGGACTTCTTTTTCTTCCTTTGCCAAAACAGTTCTTCAAGATGATGTGAATTCCCAAACATTTTCAGCCAACCTAAAGCACAGCCTTTGGCAAATACATAATTTGCCTAAAAAAAGAAGTAATTGTCTCGTTCTAAGAACAAGGATAAAATCCATCCGTGATTTTAAGAGCTCAGACTGAACAATGATGAAGTATTTGCCCTGATGATAGAAAAAAAAAAGAAATAAATTTTGCTTATTACTTTACATATATATTTATAAGTTTCTGAAATTTATATACACGCACGGCCCTTTCCGTCCAACACGAATATTTTCAACACAGAAAAAGTAAAGAGAAGAGATTTAGTGCTGATTAGAACAAAAGTCGCACTGTACCTTACAGATTTCAGCATGTCTCATTAAAACTGGGCTTGAAATATACATATCCTTTAATAAATAAAGCTTAAGGTACATAAACACTGCAGCGGATATAAATTATTTTAACCAAAGTATGTAGGGAAAAAAAAAAAATTACTGGAACACCATGATCCAGGGCATTTTACAGTAAATTGGACTTCATCAGCGGTTTTGCATTTTTATTTGATTTTGGAGTTCCTCCACTAAAGCTGTAAGTTTTGTAGAGTTTATTTCACACCTTGTAATTTAAAACGTTACACTCCATCGAAATTCCTCTCAAAAAAAGGACCCGAGTAATTAATGTCTTTGGGTTCAACGTTCATTATATCCCACTAGTGTGAAAATTCATAAAAATAAGACATGGGATTAGGAGCTTAACAGCCTCACACATTTGCAGAGCTGCTGCATTGGCAAATATTTCCCTGCCCTTTCGGAGCAGAGCACTCTCCTTGCTGCTCTCATTTGTTTCACTGGATCATCCAAGTCATTAGAAAGTGCTTGAAAAGAAACTTCCATGTCTCACACTCGTATTTTTTTCCTTGGAAGCAGATAAATAAGATGGGTCGAAGCCATTTCTTCCCATGCTCTTCTCCTTTCTCCATTTGGTGTTTTCTTCATTTTGTGTTTTAACTCCTCGTGGAGACAATGGGAATTTTAGCCACGTGGAGCCAGGGGACTCCAGATGCCCTTGGAAAGGAAGCAAGAGCTGAGGTTTGGTGGCAGAGAGCTGAATCGTTTCCTTTGTGCAAACACCCTGGGTTCTCCTCCCTGGTTCCTGCAGCTCCGGGTTGAATCACAGGCTCCGTTTTGCCCTCGGCAGATCCATAGATACAGTGGGTGAATTTGTGCAGCAAACACTAATTTTGACCAGAGTTTAATTTTGGAGGGACACAAACCACTCATGAAATTGGGCTGAATTTGACAAGCACTCTTTTCCAAAAAACCAAACAAAACCAACAAGCCTAATACAGGAGGCTCTTTTTTAAACTTCAAAACATTTCATTCCAAAGTGTTTTCAAAGCAAAGGGGTTGACTTCATGTAGGTGTTTCTGAAATGAGCCTTTTGGAGGTTTTATTGAAAAACCCGACTTTAGAAAAAAAAAAGGAAATTCAACTCTAAAATGGAACATTGTGTTTCAGATCAAACACCATGTCCTAAGCTGACTCAGTATTTCTCGTTTATTTTATATATATATATATAAATCCCCCCCCCAATTTCTTTTTTTTTGGGACTGTTTTGGTTTAAAACAAACAGAATTGCTTCATTCCCTGCTCCCCTCCCCCAGGTATCTGAATCTGACCACGGCACAAAACATCCTTTATCCACCCAGGTCACCGTCATTCACCCCAGAACACGCTGGCCAGAAAACCTAAGGAGCAGATATGCCTGGCTCTCCCCACAGCAAGGGCTGCACAATTCCCTCCCAAACCCGGCAATTCCTATTGTGCTGAAGTTCCTTCCACATCCCAGCCTCTCATCACGGCTCCCTCTATGGCTGACAGTGAGAAATTCCAGCCCAGGATCCTCAGGACCAGCCACATTCGAGGGAACCAAGCTGTCCAGTTTGGACTCAGAGGTACTTTAATCGAGGGGATGTGAAGTCTGCAACAGATCTGTTCTTGGGCAGAAATATCAGTGGAAATTGCTGCTTTTGTTGCTGCACGTGGCTGTGCAAAGGAAAATCTTTGTCCAGGAAGGATCAGCTATTGCCATCTGTCCTGGAAATTAATTTGGAGACCTGCAGCAGCATTCGAGTGCTTCACTGCTGGCTGATACTTTAGATTTACCTTTCTGCCAAACACATTTTGGCTCCAAGACAGCACACAGTCACCAATCCAAGGAAGGGGTTTTCAGGAAATTCTCTAAAGAAGAAAGAGCATGCCAAAGGCCCCTTAGATTTAACTCTGTACATTTTTGAGCAATGCAATTAACTTTTAGCATCCTAACTCATTTTGCCCCATGAGCAGTTCTTCTGAGTGTAGTTAACACACACTTTCAAAAAAATGAAAAATTACACATATTCTTTGAGCTTAAGGAAAGAAGCTCCTACTTCAAGGGAGGCTCTGCTGAAACCTCCCTTTGCTCTCAATCCCTAGAGAGCTGTTCTGCCCTCAGAGCAACCTATCTTTGCAGCAAAAGGGCAAAGGGATTCTAAGGAAACATCAGGGCTCCTCAGATGGGTGAAAACTGGGAGATCTCTCAGCAAAGTTATTCTCTTGATCAAAAAAAACCTGTCATCATATGCTGGGGCTGGTGAAGGGGTGATAAAATCATTCAGCTTTGGGACACGAGCAGTTCTCTCAAATTTAAATCAGATGGAAATTGAGTCAATTTGTTTGGAGAAGTAGCTCAGCTCTCGGCGAGGATTATGACTCTTACAATTTTCCTGTAGCTGAAAACGGAGCGTGTTTCAGAGCAGTAAACAACCACCATACTTTTCTTATGAACTTATCTTGCATCACAGCCCTGTCCCCTCATGAGGACAAAGCACCAGGAACCTGGAGCTGTTTTCTGAGGGAGCAGGCAGGGAATCAGAGCCTTGCTTGCTCTGAGGATCTCTCCACGAGCTGACGCACAAGCACGAGGATGAGTCACAGATGGCTCGGGTGCTGTTGGAATCTCAGCAGATCTGAGCGAGTTTGGGATGCTTCCCACCATGAATACTTCACTCCCTGCCTCACTGCAGAGCCTGCTGTGCATGTGCTTTAAAGGGTAACACAGAGAAAGGCCTGTGCCTTGGGAAGAGAAAAACCATTCTCCTCAAACATAGCTCATGGGGCAAGAAGACCCAGGTTCAAGTGTGGCAGTGGAATTTCCAGTTAGACCTTGGGTTCCAGACAGCTTCCACTGCTGAGAGACAGATTGTCCATCACTGCAGAAGGCAGAACTATCAGACAGTTACCACTCAGGACACACAGGGTGGACTTGGTTGTGGCTATGAGTTAGAGGACGTGTTGAGATCCTTTCCAGTTCTGTCTTTCCAGAACAGGAGATCATCCCAGCTACACCTTAATCTTGCTTGGAAGATACACCCTGAAAAGACACAGGCTACAGGTCAAGTCCATGCACAGCAGCTGCTGAAGTAGCAGAGTAAGAAATAACAGTAATGCAACCTTTCAGCAGGAGCAGAGTCATGTTTTTCAAGGAAACATCATAAGCATAACACATACCAGCACAACTGGGCAGTACTGAGACAGAAAATTTAGTTTGAGGGTACCCAGGACGTGATTAAAACTGTTGTGATCCCATGCAGCAAAATACTGACGGAGTGTATACCACTCTGCCTGGTCCAATTTATCCTCTGAATTGTCACAGGGTAACTGTGCTCCAACAGGATTTATGCCAGATGGGGTATAATATGTCTTCCTGCAGTCAGTGTAAAATGTAAAGCCAATAAAAACACTATATACCATGTTCTAGCTAATTCAACACAAAGAGCAGTGTGCACACACCTGACGTGGAGCAGATTTGTCTTGCCAGGTGATTTTGCAATAAACAGCCTGAGTGTTATTGAGGTGGAATCCTAGCCCCATCTATTGTCCTGACAAGCCCCCACCTTGTGTTCCCTGCTTAAAGAACCCTCCTGTCAGTCCAAGCTCATGAGCAGCATTCAGGGACAGCAATACTGTTCTGACAGGTTATTCACCATGAGCCAAATCTGTCAGTGCAGCCTGCAGAGAACTTAGCAGAGATGCAAGAAGGAATATTGATGTTTGCTTTGTTAAGCTTTGGGCTTAACACCAGAGACTCTCTTCATGCCTCTTGGCCTTGAGATAAAGGAAAGGTCTAGAGCTGCCACAGCCCCATCTCCTCAAGGCAGTGCAATTATCAGCTGAAGGCTTGATTAAGCTTGACTAAATTTCCACAGAAGAAGAGTGGCAGTGGCATGCTAACCCTTCCTTACACAGAAACACATCCCAAATGCACAGTCACTGGCACAAAAAAGGAGTGGCCACTCAATTTAGGGTTAGCTGGTCATTTCTACCACAGAAACGACTGTGTCAGCATCTGCAAGTATTTAAAATTCTCAGGCTTTCTTGTTTTTATCTGCCTTCTGGGCTTTTTTGAGGCTTTATGTCAGATGGTGCTGGGTTTTCAAGCTTTTCTTCACAGGGATGAGGCCATCGGGTGATCCACAGAGTGCAGAGCCAGACCCTAACCCTAACCCTAGCCCTAAAACTGGGGAGTTGTGATGGGAGCAGATACAGTATGGGGAGAAAGTCACAGAAGGAAGAGGGAAGACCTGGCTATGAGAGGTTTAAAATGACCTTGAGAAAATCTTGAAAATTCATTGAAAGTTTGTAATATTGAAGGGGTGAAGAGGAAGGAAAATATTAGACAAGAGGAGGAGGAGAACTTCCTTTCTGTCTGAAGAGACCCCCTGAGCAGGGAGTGGAGTGGAGATGATACCTGAGCAGACACACTGGAGGACAGTGCAGCAGGTTTCCATCTGGGCTCTACCTGATCACCAAAAGCAACCCCACTATCAGGAAAACAAGGAGGCACAAATTTAGCAGAGGAGCCTGGGGAAGTATTGTCAGTATTGTCTTTTAAGGATGTGGCCCTGACAGGAAGCTTAGCATCTTTTCTTTTTGACATAGGTGAGAAAAGCAGACAGAAGAAACCCAAAGAAATGTCAGCTGTTCTTCAGGTCTAAAGCAGAAGCAGGAATCGATGAGGCCAAGCAGGAGTGGAAAACAAAAGCTCTGAGTTGCATTAGCTCTGTACCAGTTGGTGCTGTGAGGGAAGCCAAGTTTCTACCTTGCATGGATTCCCTGTGCTCTGGTGTGCAGCTGAGCCCTGGCCGTCCACAGGGTGGATGTTTTAGTGCCTGGCTCTTTTTAACTGGCACATGTTAAGAGCTTTGAATTAACAGGTGCATAAAAACTGTCAAAAAACACTTAGCTCTCAAGACAGTCTGTCGGTTGTATTAAAAATATGGTTTTATGTAACCACATTCTCTCAACACTTGCTGGGTATTACGGCATGGGAAAGTCACTCGCCCTTTCCAAATGAAAGCAGCGATGTTTAAACTCTCCTGCAGGGAAAAAAAAAAACTAAGAAGAAAGAAAATGAGAAAGACTACAGTTCCTCTGATCTTGCCAAGGATTTGCTCCTGTTTTAAACACTAAAGGTCGATTTCTTCCAGCAGAATAGGACCGGCCTAAAGCTCCAGACTAGGGGCAAGCACCCCAGCAGGTCAAAAGGCCAGTGTCTTGCAGGCTTAGTGAGGTGGAAATGAGGGGTTTTTGACAACTGAATGGGAAGATGTCTCTCTTGCTGACTGAGGAGGTGGTATTTACTGTAAGCATGGCCTGGCTTTTTAAAAAAACACCAGGGGTTTAGAGCTAGGAAAAAAAGCCAAACTATTTGTGCCCATATTTCAGAAGAGGTTTAGAAATAGTTTTAGTTCGCAGTCTTCCCTCAGTCATGAATCCAGAACATCTGCGATCTCAGAAACAAAAGCATCAGGTTTCCAGAGTGGAAAGAGCTCTAAGACACAGGTCCAGAAGAATTTTTAAAACTCTCAAAAGCATTTCTGAAATCCGTTCCCTTTCAAATATGTGGCAAATACATTAAAGTGGGCTTTGGATTAGTTTTACTGCCTCTTGATAAAAGCCACTCGCACCTTTGATGTGTTTGAGGATAGCAGCCATCCCAAATGCCTTCCCCAGGCCTCGCCTCCACCAGGAAGTCTCCTTCTGGCTCTCCCCCAGAATGCCCAGCTGGGTTATGATTTGTCACCTCCCCAGAGGTGACCAACTCAATCCAGCCACCTCTGGGGTTACAGACATGGTAGGTGAAAGCAATGATTTCTGAGTGCAAGTGTTTAGGGTCTAACAGTGAACATGGATACCCCCAAAGCCTGGGAGAAGTGGGAAGAACAGCAGGGATGTGGGCTTCTAAAACTGGTTGTGAGTTTAATCCTACTGAGTTCTAGTTCTATGAATTAAAGCATTTCCAGTACCACTCTGTGCTCACCCATCTCCTGGTGGCTCTGGGAAGCCCTGGTTATTTGCCTGGCCTGGAGGACAGATGGGTCCAGGAAGTTTCTTGGCAGCTGCTGGAAGTAGAAAGGGAAACTGTTTGAAAGACAGAAGGAGAAAAGAAAACCAGTGGCTTGGAAGGGTGCAAATAAGGAAAGGCTCCAGTGTGGCAGACAGCTGGGGCAGAGGAGACTGACTAGTCCTTGAAAAGCAAATGGTGACTCCCTTCTCTGAAAAGCAGATAGAGCTTTGTTAACGTTGAGGCCAGAAGGAGCACAGAAGGAGCACCATGAGGGCCCAAGTGCAACTTGCCAGGCCAAGGAAAGTATTTTCCAACAGCTTCTCAAGTTCTGCCAGCAAAAGCATCATCCCTGAGAGACTCACAGGGGGACTGTCACTGACAGTACCAGATACTGTCCAGGAGTGGAGCCTGCCTGCTTGGCAGTGCTGTTTTCCTGCAGAACTGGCTAATGTCAGTGAGACTGATGAACACTCCACAGTAGTTAAGGGATGCAGTGGGATGTCATGGAGAAAAGTCCACTGCTAAATATTTTGATTTGAGGAATGAAGAAAAGAAAACAACTGGCATTTTAGCAGATGGGGGGAAAAGAGATCTGGAAGTAAGAAAAAAATCCTGCAGAGAATGAGGCATGACTTTTTAAAATAGCTGCAAACTCCTGGCAGGATGTTCTTCTTGGAGGCTCAGAGAAGCACGTTAGGAAAACCCTGGAATGGACCTGGTTCATCATGAGCACATCCTCACGCCAAAGAGTATCATCTTCTCCATGAAGCAAACCACCAAAACGTGGGAGCAGCTGCAGCTCACACGACAGCCAAGCCAGAGACACAACCTCTAGGAGACCATCAGCACCACAGACAATGAAAAATGCACCATCAGCAACCAGAGTCATCACCTAAACAGCTACAGAACTATTTAGGACGTGATGCGGGTTTGGGGTGATGCTCAGAAACAAACTTCTCCAGATGCAAACTGGGAAACTTTGAAGAAGATGATGTCTGAATTGGATTAACCCCTCCTTGGGACAGGGACAGTGTCTGTCTACACTGAAATGGGGAAAGTGACTTAAGCCTGCAAAGGCAGAGCTGTACCCAGCTCATGTGCCCAAGGCAGCGAGTGTACTCAGCAGAGATTTTGGCAGGGGCTCACAGCATGGCTCTGCCAGGAGTTTGCTGCCCAAGCTAACAATCCAAGGGACAGCCACTTTGTGACTCAAACACAGTCAACAAACACTTCTAGTGAGGTATCCTAGATAGGCTGAGGGCTCATGACCTCCTGGGGCAGTGAAGTACAAAGGGCTTCCCTCCCACATGGAAAAAGGAAGGGAGCAAAGCAACACCGCTTGCTGAGACACCATCTGCAGGATACCCAGCTCCTACCTGTGAAGGAGTCACGACAGCAGGGAGTTGCTGGTACCTGCTGCCTAGCAATGACTCCCAGAGCTCTCCATCCCTTACTTCTCCTGGGGATACACGTGGAGGCAGTGGCCAAGAAGGTCAGCTGCCCTACGTGGTAAGCAGCTGAAGGGCTCCTATTTCTGTTGTTGCTGGACTTTGGACTGCAGAGCAGCCACGGCCTCGCTTGGTGTCCATCACCAGCCAGGCACCATTGCTAAGCACCTTTGTGCTTTGCTCTACTCCTCCTTTACTGGCTCCATGAAGGAGGAAGCTGTGGAGGTGAAATAACTCAGTGAGGTCTCCTTCAGGACAATTAGGGACTAGTGCAGGAGCAATACAAGGTCAGCAATTGTGCATTTAGAGCTGCTCCTGCTGCGTGTCCTTGTCTGCAGCTGTTCCCTTACAAACCCATCACAGTATTTGCGGGCTCCCTAGCCACAGCAAGTTCAGAGCAATGCCTTCCCAGGCTGAGATTTGGCCCTGCATAATCAGGAAACACCAGCAAACCAGAACAAAGACCAATTACTGCAGAGAAAAATGTCAGACAGACATTTGAAGGGTAAGCTTCAGCCCTGGTAACATGGACATGACAGGATCACATCAGTCATGTTCATGATACATCACCAGCCCTTACCAACTGCTAGAATAAAGAAACCTTGTATGGGAAGGTTAAAAAGGCCCATCACTCAGGGATTTATTTATGACTCATGTTTCACTTTTATTACCCACAAAGCATTTTTTTGGTATTTGGGTGTTTTTGTCTTACTCAGCTCCAGCCCTTGAAAGCTCACTGTGGGAGGGCCACAGCTTCAGCCCAGGCATGGTCTGGGTGAAGTGACTCTGTTCCTTCATTCTGCCACATCCTCCCCAATTCTGAACAATGGAAGAGACTGAAGGGATATCCCCAACACTGCAGCTTTCCCTTGGGATGATTTTTATCCACTTCAATGGCATCACAAATCCTGCAATGGGTTCTTTCATCTCTCGGGGTTTCGTTCTTTGCTGTGAGGAGCCTCCAAGCTTTTCCCTTGCTGCCTGCAGAAATGGATCCCAAGGCTCCACCAGAGCACTGGGCTGAACTGGGTACAGAGCAACCTATCCCATCCCAAATTTCCATCAGTCTCCAGAAAACAGCACATGGTAGAGCCAAGGAAAAGGCTCCTGGGAAAGGAGTCATGTGTTCCATCACCCAGCTCTAGAACTGCAGCCCCACATGTGCTTTCCAGTCCCAGATATCACATCCCTGCTGCTGCTGGACTTTCTGCACTCATGTCACCACCCACCACTGCCTATTCAATAGGACACCGTTCCCAGCCCCTGAAGGGTAGTGTGGCTTGGAGTGCTAAGACTGTTGAATCCCTGCCACTCGTAAGAGGTGTTTTACTTTCTTGCCCAAGAGCAATTTCTCCCCTCTTGCACTCATGTGCCAGGTGTGAAAACCAGTTCAGACATCAAAACCCACTGCTCAGCACTGGCAGCATGGAAAAATAAAATCACTGGCTGATCAGCCAAACAAGCAGGTGGGAGTGGTAAGGACAGAGTCAGGAGAGACAAGGTACTAAACCTGCCCAGTGCTCCCAAGTGCCTCGTTAGACTGATTTATGTTTAGCTAATTGAGAAAATGACCCTAACTACACAATCCAGGCCCTAATTCAGAAAGGCCCAGGCTTTTTAGTGTCTCTACCTGAGCCTTTAGAGGCATGATTTAAACCCTGTAACTAACAGGCTGCCAAAGGCAGGGATTTGAAGGATCTGCTGTCCTATCATGCCGAGGGGGTGAGGCTTGGCTCGCCTCTCTCGTTACTTGGTCTTTCCCCACTGACGTCCGAGTTCTCTGCTGGGACATAAATCAGGGAAGCCATGAAGGAAACCAGTCTCGTGCCCCATCAAAGGAGCCAACCCTGGCTTTAATGGGACCATGCAGACCAGCCTAAATAGGGCACTTAACAAGCATGTGGTTTCTATAATACCAGCCCACGTCTCTACACCCTGTTTGCACTGCCACTGGCAAATCCTTTGTCCATTACACGCCACACCTGCTGATACCCATGGAATGAGGAAAGGGATCGTGATATAACACCAAAGTGCTGAACACAGGATTTCTGAGATGGATCAGGCCTGCAGAAAAAATTCAGCTCTCTCTCACCAACGGCATGAACCCTTATACACAGCTATGTGTATACAGGCATGTGCAGGAGAGGAGCACACCAAGAGATACCCAAGACACTGTTACACAGAACCCCACTCAAGTACCAGCCTCGGTCCAGGACACACAGGTGCTCCAAGATCCCACATAAGGTGCATCTGGTGAAGTTCCAGGCCTCAGGTGTGGGTGTTTAATCCCAACTTGAACATTGACAGAAGGGAGTTAGGAACAATAAGCCTTGAGGTCCTACTGTCCTGAGCAGAAAATATAGACCAGACAGAATCCCAGCAAAGGAAGGAATTCAACAGTCCTCTGCCCCTTTCTTGGGCTCCAGACCTTCCCCAGAGGTTAAGCTGCCATGAGCATCCCCCTCCAGCATGTTCCTAATGCAGCTGATCAGGTAACACAGTACCCTCAACCACTAGGCCATTCTACATTTCTCTCTTACTAACTTTTCCTCATTCAGTTCAGATGGGATCCAGGCCCAAAGGAAAGACTCCATTGCATCACAGAAGGTATTAGGAAGAAAAATGGCTGATGGAGAACCTGAGTCCCCCCCCAGAAAGCTCCCCTACGCTCAAACCTCTTGAGAGCCCAGCTTCATCTGGCTGGACGTACAATCAGATTGGGGGTTGTCCAAGTGTTTTACACCATGCTCTACACATCCATGGGAACCCCAGGCTGAGTCATGACCATCTGTGCTCATTTAAACATTTCTTGACAGAGGAGGGAGTGCTAATCCTGACATCCTGGCCAAAATGCAACATGGATAATTATACTGTGCTTTGGAGCTTTCTCAGTGGTGTACATTGGTGTTTTCCAGTTCTTCCCATAATGGTAATGTGGTGATCCAACACAGAAATGGCCACGTTGCCAGAGGAGATTCCCCTGTGCCAAGCCCTGCAGTGTTACTGTCAGACATCACACGTCTCCCTTTTCCCTGCCATGGGTGTTCAACCCCAGTCCACTTCGCAGTCAGACTTTTACCTCTACCTGTGCAAGAGGTCCTCACTAAAAATCTGCCCACTCCTTCCTGAGCTGTGCTGAGCTTTCCATTTTTCCATTTTTCTGAAGAGATACAAAAGTGGACAGCACACCTGCCCTTAGTGCACACCTGAGGCAGCAGGATAAACGTTGTAACATCAGCTACTACAAAGGTAGAAATGGATTTGCTTGAAGAGCCTCAATTCCAACAGTTCTCTTTCCTTCAAGGAGAAACAAGAAAAAAACCCCAAGCCTTTTGTTGCACCAAAATCATCTCCTGGCATTTCTGACCAGCACACATGTTGTTACAATTAGGACTGGACTCCTTGGCTCCGGCACAGGGGGAATTTTAAACCGGCACACTGGCACCCATCAAAACATTTGCGAACTTCCAAAGTGGAACTGACACCATGGTAGTGGTTTATGTCACACGTCAGAGAAAGGCTTCACAGCTGAGATCAAACAAATTAACTCTTCAGCTCCCTGTCCAGCAAGAGCAGCCTGATGCTGGGCTGCTATTGTTACTCCCCACGGCTGTTTCACGTGGCTTCCAGCCAGTCCACTTCACTTCGCAGGCTCAGAAGTTAAAGACAAAGAGAACTGGCCAGAACTTCAACAAGAGACTTGCAAGAGAACAGAAACTGCTGATTTTGACAGCATCTTCCCTCTCAGGCAGGAACAACACCAGCACTATCAGAATGGTACACAAGAATGTTTCAGCCTTTAAACAGTTTTGTTGCATATAAACTTACTCCCTTTAAGGAAACTCATAATCTTAAGCAGTAATAATAATCTTACCTGTGACAACAAGGTGTAGAAATATTCCAACCACATTTTAGCCTACCAGAGAACCAGAAATTATATGCAAAATGGTGTCTGTGTGATTTCTGTAGATACCATTTGCAATTCAACTCTTCTGTCAGAAGCTCTTCTGTGTGTCCCTGATGAGCTGAACACAACTGTAATGAGGAACAGACCTATTCTCTAGGCCTTTGAATCTCCTCAGGAACAACTGGGGACAGCTGCAGAGGATGGAAACGAGAATGGTACAATTAAATTATTGCTGCACTTACTGGTATCCCATTCTGAAAACCATCAGCAGGTCGCTGATGGTAACAAGGTGTCCTGCAAGAGCAGACACAGCAAAGGAAGTCACTCACAATTTTCTCACAGTACCATCAAATCTGCTTTTAGGTCAGGTTCTCCAGCAAAATAACAGGGAATGCAGTGTACCAGCAACAGAGCAACGCTTCATACATATTTCCAATACTACTTTGGAGTTAGATTCTAACTCCAACCAGCCCAAATTATCAGCGGCTGCTCTAGGAGACATATTTATCCCACTCTCTCCCCTGTATGGAAGGCACCAGGAGAGATTTTCCACCATTGCCCTGAGCCAGTTAGTTGAAAAGATTCCTGCCAAGCTGTATCCTGCCATGTCTTTACTTCATGCATTTCCATATTTTGGAACAGCCTTTTTTGAGGTTTTATTTTCACCCAGCAGAAAGCTGCCAAAGGACGTATCTGATTCTACCATTTATCATCTCCTGTGGAAAAACAGGCTTGGATCCCTGTATTAGTCTCAGATATCACAACTGAAAGTAAACACACTGCGTACAAGATGCACTGATTTATTAATAGAATAAAACTGAAATGTAGTGACATGTTTTTCCACTGTTCAAGCCATAGAGACAATCGCTGTCCCATTTATAGACTCGGTGGTGTCATTTAGCAACTCATTCATAAACTCACACCCAACACGTCCAGGTCAGGTATTCCAGGAACCATTCCCACACTTCCTTGGTACCAAGAGGTTAACTGTGAGTGCAGAGTTTGCAGCTGCAATCAGTCTATGGGAGATTTTCCTATGTTCTCTTATAATTCTTGAGGCTTTCTCTACCTGGAATAGCTTTTTAAAGCCTCTCAACAGCAATAGAGCAAATCAGCTGAACTTCTTTGGGGAACTAACCTGCTCTTCAGGCAAGAAAATGCATTAAATGTTCTACAAAAATAGGCTTATTTCCAATATACTGTGGTGATTATTCATTACAAAATGAATTATTGGCTAATTATGGCTAATTATTGGCACTTTGAGGCAACTACAACAGAGAAAAATCTCTGGAAAGGAACAGCTTTAAATGTAACATGCTCTTTTGTGTGTTTCTACTTCTATGTTCTGCAATGTCTTAAACTGTAACCAATGATTTTTGTTAAACCCTAGCAGCTGTGATTTCATAGCTAATAGTGTTATCAATGTACAGCTTCATGATTCAGCATTGTCTGAAAGGAACAGCCAAAGTGATAAATACGAGGTATTACAACTGACTTTGCAGTTTGTCTCAATATGCAAATTTCCCTTAAATCAGGAAAGAGTAACCCCTATGAAGGCAATTAATGTAAGCACTTGGGTTTGACAGCAGGAGAAACCGTTGGAAACTAATCCCTTATGGATACAAAGGAAGACAAACATCCTATTGCAGTTGTCAGAATGTGTTCTGAAGCAGACCCAGGTTTCTCCTGCAGGTATCTTTCTCTTGCACACTGCTCATAACAGGCATCCGTGGGTATCAAAAAGCTGAAAATCTTTGGACAAACCCTACTGTTCACTTCCAAGTGTCCTGTTTCAGGAAGGTACAAAAGCCCATGAAGAGCTGGGCAGGAGAACATGAACATACACCAGAATGATGAGAGATGACGAACCCCAAATGCGTCTTGTGGAAAGAAAAGAGCCTTTAAAATTTGGAAACAATAAAAAGGAAAAGAGAAATGAAGTGCATATTACTGGCACTGCTGAAGCCCAGATACAACATGCAGCCACAAGCCTGCAGATGGTACCTCGTCCACATCCACTGGCTTATCAGCATCCAGCAGTCATGTGGCAGAACAAGCTGGGGAGCTTCCTGAAGTCACATTTACTGCCTGAGTTTGGCTGTCCATGTTGGAGAGGGATTTGGTCCTGGGGTTTTGAGACTGTTCAGAAACTGCAGGAGAAGCAGCAGCAGCATGGTCAGCCTGCTGGCTCTCCTGCCCCACACCACTGGGAGCGGGGCTCTCCTGGGCTGTCCCAGCGTGGCTGTGTGCCTGGCTGGATTGTCTCCCTGCTTCTGCCTCCTGCTGCTGCAGCATCTGTTCCACCTCGATCTCCAGCTCCAGGTTTTCCTCATCTGCCTCCACGTCCAGCTGCTGCATTAACTCCTCCAGCTTCCTGGCCTTGCGGAGCTCGTTCTGCTGGATGATGGTGCACAGGTGCTCCGTGAGGTGCTCCTTGATCTCTGTCTTGTGCTGCAGGTCCAGCTTGGCTGCCACGTACTCGGACTCGGCCTTGTCGTAGCGCTTCCTGCAAAACCATCAGCATTCCTGGAGGGTTAATTCTCACAGCACCTCACACTGACACAGGCACAGGTACTTTAAGAACCCCTGGAATGTAACGTGCCCTGCAATGCATTGTGCCAGCTGTTTGTGCCGTGCTGCCACATTAGCAAGGGGGAAGAAAATAAGAGTGAATTGAGCGAAACTTCTCTGGACACTGGGGGCTCTGCTGTTGTGTATTGCAAGAGTTAACTTGCTCAGATTGCATCTCAAACACCCATTTTTACTGCCTGTTTGAAGAGATGCATCACTGGCAGCAGAAAGAACCCATCAGAAATGGCAGTGTTTTCACACTTCTAATGAACACCCACTCAGTGAACTGAAACACCACAGAGCAGTTGGGTGTTTTTCTAACCCAACCACCCCCCCGCAGATACAGATGCTCGATGGAGCACGCTGACATTTGGATCATGTGCTTTTCTGGCCACCCCTGTCTATGTTCAGAAAATCAGGGGCAGCACAGACTGACACAGCACGTGACATCAACACAGATGTAGAATTTTATTGCAAGCATCAGTCCCGACACTCACCTCCTGCCAATTTGCACTTCCTGTCATGACAAATACAGCAAAAAGGGAATATTTGAAGTATTTATTGAGTTAACAGAGAATATCTAGCACTTTAATGGCTGGTGTCCACATTAATGATGCATCAGTGAACCTGTGCATTAATTCTAATTAAAAGATAGATGCAAGCTTGCTCATCAGGAAAGGGAGCATACACAGGCTTTTGCAGCCTGACTACAGAGCACTCATAAAACTAGTATTAGTAAGGTGGATGAATAAAGAATCCAGCTCTTCTATAAAACCAGATTCCAGTATCTGCTTAAACAAAGTAACAGAAAGATGGGAGAGGTCCTTTGCTTAGAGAAACAGAAGTAATTAAGACATAGAAAAGCCTTCCCAAGTACCTTCTTTTATATAATAACCACAAGACTTTTACCCAGCTCTAAAGGCTATGTCGGCAGTGGGCAGAAGTTGCCCACTTATGTTTCCCAACAAGATTTCTCTGGGTCAGATACCTGAAGTGGCAAAACCAATGCTATGCTGGAAACATCTGCACAGCTAAACCTTTGGGCTAAATTCCCATCTATTAGCCACATTGTATTTACAAAAATTTTATTCCACAGCAAATGTCAAATGTTGCTAACTAGGTATGTGCTCAGGACTATTTAATATTGTACTTTTTGACCCACTGAAATGCTCTGTGTTTTAGCCCTAGAACAATAAGAAATCACTTTAAAAGACTCCACTTAGAAGTAAATTGGCTTTGGCTCATAAGAACTACAACACTGGAAGTATCTACCTCCCATTGCCAAATCCCTCCCTCAAGACAACACCTACTAAATTAATGAAAGTCATTGACATTTTGGTGAAGTTCACCCACTTGTCCTACTAGCATCTCCTTTTGCTGTTGTCATTAAAAACTGCTTTCCTAATGTCAAGAGCTGCTTGTGCTCTTAAGCCAGTAAGCATTTCAAATAGATACATTATTACAAAACCTGGGTAAGAAGGTTTCAGAAGCATTTAATGTTTTTAGAAACCGGATGAAACCTAGAATCCATTGAAATGTTTTTTCTCTTGAGGACACGAAATTCTGGGTTCACATGCAATCAGCTACGCTAACTACAGTTAATCTTAGACATTTCAAATGACAATTACACCAAATTACTTAATTTTTTTAGCTACCACTGCTATTTTTTTCAAGACTTAATTACCAGCTTTATTGGCCTGTGGTCATGGTATGGCAGAAGTCAGAAGGAGAAATGAGCATTTAACACACTGAATGGTGAACCAAAAACCACGAGTGAACGTTTCTGCTTTATGAACCGGCTGCACAAACATGCTGCTGTTTATCTACTGATGCTGTGGTTTACCCACAGCTGATGGGGTGCTCCCATTAATTTCTTGCCTTTAAGGAACTCATCACACCCACGGTGATTAAAGGCACATTGTGAAGGGTTAAAAGCATCCCTCGTCCTTCAATTTTTGGTCCTAGTTGCAAAAATGCTTCAGCAGGATTATATCTTTTAAGCTTAATTGGTCCATTGATTCCAGCATGACCAGAGCTGTCATGAACAAGCAAACTTCCCTGAACAGGATTTTCATTTCAGGACTTTTCAAGAAAAACCTCTTTCCCCTGAGAAGAAATAAACAACCTTGAAACAATAAAGCAGGGCTTATGGACAACTGCACACTTAAAGCAGGACCTGTATCTTATGACAGCAGTCTCCAGTCAGAAAACCTGCTTCAGTTCCCAGATTCCAAAGGAAAAATTAGGAAATAAAAAGCATACTTTGACTCCCAGATCCGAAAGCCCCCCAGACCGCGACTGCTTCAGCTACACATTATTACAGTGACAGGACTTCATTAGTGCTTCAGTGAGAGGAAACAGCATTTTCCCCTCCCCTCAGGCAGGGCTGCTCCCTGCTCCCTCCTCCCTGTGCCACTCACCGGGCATAGGAGTAGTCCAGGCTGGCCTGGTCGATGCGGTTCCTCAGGATCCCGATGTCAGCAGACACCATGTCATCCAGAGCCTGCAGCTCCTTCTGAATCCTCTTCAGTTTCACCGTTTCGGCCTGAGTTCTTTTGGATCTGCAAAAGGAAGATGATTTTTTGGTCGTTGTTTTAATTTCCTTTTCAAGCCTCTCTTCTTGACATACTGGGCCCCATTTCCCTTGCAGAGCAACTGACCTCTGTAGGACCTATTCAGAAGGTTTCTCCTTTATGGTGTAGGGCTTTTGATCTTTTTTAGCATCCACAGGGATCTAAAATGCCTGCTATTAAAGGACTATGGCAAAATTATGTAATGACTATAATCAAAGTGCCTAAAATGGATTGTGTTTCTTCACTGTGGAAACACACAAGAAGCTGCTGTATCTAAGTAGTTCTCAGTGTAAGGAAACAGGAAATGGCTTGGGGGGGGAAGCAAGAGGGGGAAGGGTTTTTAGTCCTGCAAATATCCCCTTTCAAAGGAGCCCAGTTAGTAGGGGCCAAAAAGTCACCTAACCTAAGCTTGATTTCCATTTTGTAAAATTATTCCCAAAAGGCCCAGCCAAATCCCAATGAAGTGAATGGAAAGTTTTACATTAAACACAAAGGATTTCAATCAAGCATTCTGTAACCTTTTTCAACTAGGCCATTCATTCCTAAGTCCTGAAAACGAAATGTTACTAAGGGCAACAAGCTTTGATGGATTTCACTCCCAAGCAAGCCAAGTTACTTTCCACAAGCTTTTACATCACGTCACTTTGCCATCATTCATCACCACCAGCAAAATGAAGCCTCTCAGTCACTGCTTTACACCCAAGGCAGGTCCCTGAAAGCAAGACTAGGTGTGCAGGCAGTGCCAGCATCTCTCATTTGACCAGCTGATGCAGGTGGAGGGAAGCAGCCATCCTCTGATATTGCAGGGAGCCTGAGGAAGGCCTTTGAGTGACAGAAATAACTCCTTAGCTGTCACCTTCCGTGTCTTGTCTCTCCCCAGGCTTTGTTTCCAGGAGGAAGAACCAAACCTGGTGGCCACACCCATGTTTCATGTCCTACAGTGACTCAGAATAAAGGTGCTTGTGTTTTATCTCTGCCTGGCAAAGGAAAATGAATTTTCAGGACTTCAGCTCAGTACAGGCTGTGTTCACCTGTGCTACCCAAGGGCTCTGATAGCACAACATAACACATGCCTGGGAGAGCACTGCAAGCCTCAAAACCTCACATCACTGTGCCTGATCCAGTGTTATCAGCTGTTCCAACATCCTTCCCTACAAACTTTGCCTTCCCTGGAATCTTCAACTACCCCAGTGCCATAAAGCTCTTGTCCTGAAGAGCAAGAGCTAACAACTGTGAGGATATGTGCAATTTTATAATTTCTAATCACCCAGTGATAAAACAGTACCTTCTTAAAGCTGGTCATCTTCTCTTTTCAACATTTTCACACACTACTGAGCCAAAAGTCCAAACAGAAACAGCTTCTTCTCACAGGTTACGAATCAAATAAACTTCCCTTACACCCAGCAAAACCAAATCAGGACCAGAACATGGACAAGCATCTGAGCACCCCGACCTTCCAAACATGACCTCACTAACAAATGTAAGGACTTCAGCTAATCCTCCAGTTGTGTAATCATCTGTGCACAGAGCTGCAGCTTGGGAAGTGTGAAAAGCTTAGTCACAACTTCTTAGCCAGCACTTGTCATCCAAGGGAAACGTCCATCACAGCTGCTCACAGAGCCCAGAGAAGAGGAAAAAGTGAAGTTTAATTCAAGATATGAAACTTGATTTGCAGATGAAGAGTCAGCCCTTGCCCAGGCTCAGCCCCACCTCTCAGCAATGGCTCTGGCCAGGAGTGCCTTCTTGCGTTTATTCTTCTCTTCTATCAGCCGCTGCTCCTGCTGCAGGACTTCCCATCGGGATTTTTCCTGCCTGCTCGTTGACAAGAACACCAAAATTAACAGAAAGTTCATTTCTCTCCCTGCTGCCCATACTGTAACACAAATATTCACCGTCATATATTCTGGAGCAAACTCTTACAAAAGTCAAAGGAACAATAAACAGGTTTTGGTTCAGAGGAAAGAAGAATCATCTGCGAGGAGCCATTCAGAGCAATAAAACATTTCCAGATGAAATCTGCTGATCAGAACTAAAATCTGCATAACCAAAGAAGCTGCATGGAGCACTTTTTCAGAATTTTTCATGTAAAGGATGTGCTTCCCTATCAGGTAGAAGCAGTTTCAAGTTTCTTACTGGCTGCTACCACTGGCTGCTGTCACCATCTGTTCAGTCTGCCAACACAGCCACTTTTTTGGAAATGTTTTTTCCCATAAAACAGATTCTTTCCCAGGTCTGCTTTGCAGTACAGCTCCCAAATAATTAACTGGATACAAATGAAAGGTTGGTATGAGTTATAATGAAAACAAGCAGCAAGGAAGAACAAGAATTTGCTTTTGCCACCAGTGAAAGACTGATACAGATTCCATTTCCTAGGCTACATCTCCTAAGAGATACAACCATCCCCAAGGATGGAAGGCCAGGTCTCAGTGAGGGGGCACAACCTGTGGCAGGATTTAGGAGAAACAAAGAACTGTTTGCTGCTTTCCACCCCACTATGTTCTTCATGCCCTCACTCAAAGAGCCCGAACTTAACAATATCCAAATAACTCGGCTATTGACAAACATTTCTGCACATCTCTTATGATTTGTCCTATCCCCCTATTCCTAAAACCTCACATATTTTTAGTAAGATTTAAATTGAAGCATCCAGGCTGAGAAGAATCCAGCAGATTCAGGAGGTGACTGTTGCAGCTAAATGTCATTTGCTTTCACCAGTGTGAAAAAATTCTCAGCAAAACTCCAGCTGTTTTCTCCCCAGACAAGCAGTGTCTGTGTTTTTCCCACCACAAAAATGAGATGAACAGCCAGTCCTACTGGTGAGCTGCACCCACAGGAGGAATTTGAGTTCTCACAGTGCTGCTACCCTGCTAGCAGGGAGTGCAGGCAGGTGATCCCAGCCCAGAGCTGGGCAGGGAAATCACAGGCAGCACAACCAGCAGCCACAGCCTCTCCAGGCCCATCTCTGCAAAACAGAACCTTCTGGATCCCTCTGAGTTTAGAATTTGAGAGAAGTCACTGGTGCTTCTCCACACAGACACTGCCTCCTAGAAAATGGATCTGATCTCTCAGAGCTTCCTATCAGACACACAGAAATCGACTTCACAACCAAAGAACGAATGAATACAGAGTAACAAACCCCACCCCTTGATTTTACCGACTTACTAACAATTCCACTTTCTTTCTCTCCACTTGGCTGCCGGGCTTTGTGGGGCGGGGCTGGGCGCTGTCCCTGCCATTACAGGACTCTGCCGGTGTCACTCCCTCCTGCTGCTCTTGGCTGTCCCTTTGCCTCTGATCGCCAGGTGCTGGCCCGGGCTGCTGGGGGTGACAAGCTTTGGGTGGTGGTGCAGAAAGCAGCTGCTCTGGAGCGACAGAGGCTGCTCCTCCCTGCAGCCCCAGCCTCTGGCTTTGCTGCTGGAGGGCTTTTTCCCGTTGCAATTGCTTCCGAGTCTTGGGCACAGCCTGGGGGCGAGGCTGCTGCTGCTGCTGCTGCGGCGAGGGCTCGTACAAATCTGTCGGTGGAGAAGCAGGGTTAAAAAACAAATCTCAGTATCAAAGACAGGTTCTGACAGAGCTGTTCTGGGCAAGCAAAAACCAATATAAGGAAAACACAAGGCAGGGTGTCACAGGAAGGCAATGTGGAGGGAAATCTCAGGAAGCTGGAAATGTTTTGTTAGCCTAAGATTCGGGAATTTTCAATGATACCGGTATCCCTTAGTGATGAGAGGGAGGAATAAGAGGCCTGGACTGCAGGCCTAAAGGAGAAACCATAGGTGGGAGTGAGGAGATTCTTGGGATAACCATGACGAGGCAGATCTAGGGCTAAGGAAGGGTCCCTGTCAGCCTGGTGGGCAAACTGAGGTTATAAAGTGAAGAACGGGGAAGAAAGAGGTGACACAGGCAAAGAGGAGCCTGGGAATGTGAGGGGGGCTTTGGGCAGAGACAAGGGGCTGGAGAGTCCGGGATTTTTGGGAATTTTGTCGGAGAAGATGCGGGCGGAGAGAGGGGCTGCATGAGGGGAGCAGGGAGAGATGGGGCTGGATGGCAGGGACCGAGGGGCTGTGGGACAGCACAGGCGTTTGCTGCGGGCATGGACTGGGAAGGGACAGAGGTGTGGATGGACAGGGTGAGGGAAGGGACAGAGGTGTGGGTGGACAGGGTGAGGGAAGGGACAGAGGTGTGGGTGGACAGGGTGAGGGAAGGGACAGAGGTGTGGGTGGACAGGGTGAGGGAAGGGACAGAGGTGTGGGTGGACAGGGTGAGGGAAGGGACAGAGGTGTGGGTGGACAGGGTGAGGGAAGGGACAGAGGTGTGGGTGGACAGGGTGAGGGAAGGGACAGAGGTGTGGATAGATAGGCTGAGGGAAGGGTTAGAGGTGTGGATGGAGGGGCTGAGGGAAGGGATAGAGGTGTGGACGGACAGGCTGAGGGGAGGGATTGGGATGTGAATGCAGCGACTGAGAGGAGGGACAGAGATGCGGCTGGAGGGGCTGAGGGGAAGCACAGAGGTGCGGGTGGAGGGGCTGTGGAGACGGGGCGCTGAGGGGCGATGGGAGGCAGGTGCAGCTGCGGGGGCTAACGGGGTGCCGAGACCCAGGCTCTTCCTCCGCGCTGCTCCGGGCCGCANGGCCTCGCGCCGCCGCGGCAGCGGGGCGGGGCGGGCAAGATGGCGGCCTGAGGGAGGAAGAGAGAGAGGGGATGGAGGTCGCCCGTGCTCCGGGAAAAGCTGCTCCAGCGGGCACATCCCCGCGGCTCCTGAGAACCTAGTGCCGTAAAGAATCACAGAGTCAATTAGGTTGGAAAAGATTTCTGAGCTCATCGAGTCCAGTCTGTGAGCGAACAGGGTTCAGTGGGTCCCGGCTAATGAGGCTGAATTGGAGAGGGGAAGTCGCTCCCGAAAAAAGCAAACAAACTTCAAGGAACATCACACGTACCCTCATGCAATTTATGATTCGTAATTAAGTAGTCGTAAGCAGGTGAGATCCTGCTCCAGCGTGCCTAGTAAGTTACAGTGACAACACTGTGAGGAAATCAGGGAATCCCTGGATGCTTTGGGCTGAAGGGACTTTAAAAGTTCAACCAGTTGCAAACCCCTGCGATGGGCAGGGACATCTTCCACTAAACCAGGCTGCCCCAAGCCCTGTCCAACCTGATCTCGAACATTTCCAGGGATGGGGCAGCCACAGCTTCTCTGGGCAGCCTGTGCCAGTGCTTCACCACCCTCACAGGAAAAAACTTCCTAATATCTAAACTCAGTCTCTCCTCTTTTAGTTTAAAACCGTTCCCCCTTGTCCCATCACAATCTGCCCATTTAAAAAGTCATTTTCTCTCTTTTTCTATAACCACTGGGCGGCCATCAGGCAAAAATATAATTTTGCCCATACTGGTGTTTTTTAAGATCTGCTTTGACATTGTGCACAAGAGCGCGCGCGCTCACTTTCACCCTTAGGTATAAACTGAAAAGACCCCACAACTTACAGCATTATCCCTCAGTAGCCATGAAAAGAAACATTTTCCTGCCCATCCTAAACTCTTGTGGCCGCTGCAAGCCTGTCAGAGGCCCTATGGACGAGTTCACCTCCCACTGGGACACAGCCAGAGGGAGCACAAAGGCACCAGCCCCCGCTTTGCTGCAGCAGCCCAGGGGCCTGGAGGCTTAAATAACACATAATGGGCAGTAAACGGGGATGTTTTCAGTGCCAGGTCCCTGCCCAGCTCCGATCTGTGAGGGATTAGTCAAGCTCCGAGGCACTGCTGCCTCCTCCCCAGCACATCCATGACTCCACGGCCGTGTAGGACTCCGCCATTTCCGCGACCGCGCTTCCAGCAGTTCCCGTGACTAACGTGTCCCATCAACACTGCTCGGAGGGGAATACGCCCTGAGCTGGCTGTAAAATGTTTCTGGTGGGGTTTGAGTGCCTTGGGGAACACCAGTGCCTCCATTTTTCACCTGCAGCTTAGCCTCAGTGCCAAGCAGAGATGCTGATGGAGCGGAGGAGAAGGAGAGCGCGGTTATCTCGTGCAGGAAGTCCTTCCCGGGTAAGCCCGGGGCAGAGGGATGCCCAGCAGCCCTTCACACAGGATTATGGCTTCTCTGGGAAACCTGACTGAGCACGGGAGACATCTGAATGAGAACCATAATCCAACCTTGACTGAAATGCTCTCAAACTCCAGGGAGTCCAGATGGCAGAACCAGGCGTCGGCTTGAATTTTACAATGGAACAGTGTTGGCCAGCCCTACAAGGCTTGGCTTACAACAAGGTGTAGGCACCTAATTCCCTTTGAGATGACTATATAAGAATCATGAATCATCTAAATCTGGTGTCTAAATCACCAGTAATGGGCTGTACCAAACCCAGAGATATCGAATGAATGTGCTTCACCAAGTACAAACACCAGATCTCATCTTGAACCTCAGTTGTTCTTTCTCCTTGCAAGTTTTAGCACTACAAACAAAAGCAAAGCACCATATCCACTTTATTGCTGCAGATATTCCAGGCACAAAGCTCCCACGTGTTTTATAGAAAAAGTAAAAAGAGTTTGGAGTTGTTAACTCTGGCGCTATGGGCAAGGCAGCAATCCCTGTTAACAGTTTCCATCAGCCCAAGGTTTAATTGCCAGCCATTGGGCCAGCTTGCTTCAGGAACAATTACGGCGCCGTGAAGTCATTTCACGGAGCATTTACCAACAGCAGGCTCAGAAAACAGAGGCTGGCCATGTTCTCTGGCTGATTAAAGTCCTGTGAGCAGAACAGGGCACTGAACATTTGCCACCTAGGAATGGAGTGTTTTCCAGGCAAAGGCTGCTACAGCACAGGCTGGAGGAGGCAGGCTGAGGAGAAAATAGAAACCTTTTCCACCTCCTGGACCGATATCCCCACAAACCTTCCTCTTACATCTGGAGCTGGATTTGAGTCCTGTATCTTTTTGTGCTTCAAGAGCTGCTCTCTCACGAGCAGAGCTGGAGACCTCCGTGACTGCTGCATCCGTTTTCTCTTGGCCTAATTGCCCTGGAGTCTGGTGAGTAGAAGCAGCCAGCACCAACAAATCACAAAAACATCTTTTCTTGTGCAGTTCCCAAATCAACGTGGAAATATCATCATGGGCTGGCAAATTGGGCTGCCCAGGTCAGAGCTCAGGGTCAGACCTCAGATGACATTTCAACCCAGCACAGGAGCAATTTGTACCAGGGCATAACATCAATTTGCATCGGTTTCATACTGAAAACTTGTGGGGTTTTTAGGAGCCAAATAAGATCTTCTGTCAAAGGGCTCCCTGAGTTAGATGTATATGAAAAACTTCATTCTTGCACTGCTCTGCATGATGCCACAGAAACACACAAAGCAACATTTTCCCAGTAAAGGACTGAGCCCTGATGTGAGACAGGGAAATGCTTGCATAGGGAAGGAGAGTTTCCTTTCTGCTTGCATTTCAGACCCTATCATGAGCTTCCAAGGACTCTGACATATAATTCAAGAGACCTAGGGAAAAAACATCCTGAAAATAACAGAGCCACAAATTCCTAAATCAATTTAGCCCTTTTTCTAACAAAAAAAAAAAAAAAAGAAAAAGATCTATCAAACTGTATCCATGTCAATACTACCCCATCCTTTACCAGATCATAACACAGGCTGGCTTAGGAAGAACCACCATGTGCAGATAAGCTATGGCACTATGTGAGCTAGGAGCAAGTCTTTTGTTTTGATAATAACTCAGGATTTAATTTGTCCTTTAAAATCACTTTTGAGATCCATGAAAATTTATTTTGTTGATTTTCTGCTGGACTGTCTCAGGCTTCAAAGCCTGAGATGAACAATTTAATTTCTTAGCAGAAGACTGAATTAAAAAGTACAGCATTATTCCTTCTCCTCAGTTTCTGTTCCCTTAACTGCCTGGTAAGTGGGATTAAGTCAGCACTGTCATTTCTGGGACCAAGGCAATCTTTTGGTTTGTAAGAATTTCATAGAGGAAAACCAAAATCCACTTATCTAAAGAGCTACTGAGTGAAAAAAAAAGTGACATAAAACTCCCTGGTTTTTAAACAAGATAAACCAAAGGTTTTCAACATCTTTTGATTTGTGGATCTGTACACATTTTCTAGGGAAGAGGCAAACTTCCCAAGGGTACTCTGGGCTGTCAGCAGCCAAACTGAGGGGAGATGGTCCCACAGGGACTCCACAGCATTGCAGGGCTGAACCTGCTCCTCTCTGCATCCCGTGCAGAGCTGGGTGTTTTTGCAGGACACTTCTCATTACAGTGATGTGTTTGCTTTGAAACTGAGCCTGAAAACTTCTCAGCTTTTCAGGCCTCCACCCCGTGTTTTCACGTTTCAACTTTTGAGCTTTTACCTTAAGATAAGTTCAGCTTTCAAAATCTAAAATCTGAACTAGAAGGAAGCTCAGCATGCAATATAAATAAAAACAAAAACAAACCTAAAAAAACCCTCCTACTGACATTTTTTGAGCCTTTCTTTCTTCGCTGTGAGTATTTAAGGTAAATTTTTCATACAGACAAACATATTGTGTAATAATTCCTCATCTTAAAAATATTTGTGTAAAAGAAAACCTAAAAAGGATTAAACCCTGGCTAATTAAAAGCGCCATAAAAAAAAAGCTGGTAAAACAAAATAAAATTCATTACTACCAGAAATATCCTGAAGATTATAAACTTGCCATTTTGGCTGGCACAACTGGAGCTGAACAGTAAAACAAGTGGAAATGAGCAATTACTGATATATATTTTTATATAGTTTAAGAAATATTGTTGCAGCTAATTCCTTTTAAAAGATACTATGAATCATTAAAAGAATACTTTTTATAACCCCAAGTTTAATATTTCATGCCAGTTCTAGAATGCATTTAATTGCATTGCCTAATGTAAAAGTCATATTTCAAATCTTTATACAGAAAAACTAGAAAGCAATTGCTTTCATTCTAACCCTTTGTGTAAAAATTATAATCTAGCTGTCAAAACAGTAGATAAAACAAAAGATTTGAAGAGAAATTTGCTGGAGGTTTGTTATCTTTGGCATAACTTGAGTGATTAGAACCACTGTGCTAAATAAATTGAGTATTCATCAAACAAACTTATTGTTGTTACATGCTCCAGAGGATGAACTGTGCTTGTTTAGTCTGGATGGGAGAGAAGTGTGGGGGAGAGGACATGATAATCATCTTTAAATATATAAAGCACAACTGTAAAGATAGAGGCTGATGTGTTTTCAGGGCCTGTGGAAGATAGAGGTGAAGAGGAAAGTGAGACTCAGGTTAGAGATAAGGAGTCAGGGCAGCCAAACGTGGAGAGAATCAACTGAAGACCACCACAGAATCTCCATTTAGGTATTTAAAAAAAAAAATCTTCAGGGCAAGGTCAGTAAAGCCCTGGGAGAGGGAGATGCAGGTTTTGGAGATTTCAGGTGTGTGGATCTCCACGCAGGTTCCACGGTAGGTGGGGACCCACAGACCCAGGGTTCAGGCTGCTCCTGCAACCTCGGACATTGCTTTCTGCATCCTTTATGGTCTGAGCGCTGGCCAGCTCCTGACACCTCTGCCAGCCTTGTTCCTGTGACTGTGGTGCTTCCCACACCATTCCCACCTCTTGCCACTGCTGTCACCTCCCCTTGGGCACTCACATCGGCACCAACAGCTGGATCATTTCGGGTCTAACAAAGTCATGCAGCTCCTGAAAAAGTCTGTGGGAAAGAAAAGTTTCACCTCTCAAAGAGTGAGTCTATGTGGGAAATCCTTGTGTTTTCAGGAGAAGACAGAAGGACAGATGGCTGCCAAACCCAACAGCCAGCAGTGCCTGTAAGATGTATTTGCAGCAGGGTGTGATATGATGTGAAAATCACTTTATTACCATCACAGTAGTGCCAGTTAGCCCCGATGGGACAGCCGAGCCCGGCGTCTGTCGGCCAGTTCGCGTCTCTCCTTCCTGCTGCACAAGGAGGATGTTGTCCTCTCACCTCTCCCAGCTCTGCAACGCCACACATTGGGCTTAGACAACTCCCTTCTGCAAGAGAAACGCTGCTGACCCTCAGGGAGGGGTGGGGGATGCTGCTCCCATCCTGCTGCATTCCTACAAAGAGCCCCACAAGTGCTGCTGCTTGTGTCTCAATCCGTGCAGGCTACTTTGGCTCTCCTTCAGCCCACGTGGCTGGAGGGACACCACGTGTTCAGTGCCAAAGGAGGACGTGTGACAACAGCTCACCTGTTTGCAAAACAAGCCCTCACTTTTCCTGTATCCTTGCAGCAAGGCACTTCCCATGAAGCCTTGTTCAGAGCACAGCCACCTCGTTCAGCATCTCTGGAGGTACCTGCAACACAAGTACAAAGAAGAAATACAAGGCAGAAGAACCAAGGAACCCATTTGGAGACCAGCAAGCTGCAGGTACCTCAGGACATGCACCAGTTTGCTTCCCCTCCCCATCCTGCAAACTCTTCAGCTGCACCAGGCAGATGTGCAGGGTTAGGACCTCTCCATCCCTCAGCTGCCTGATGCTACCCTGCAGCCACAAGGAGAGGTGAGGGGAGCCCAGGTCAGCCAGGATATCCTCAGCACTGCTCAGAGATAGCCCAGCAAATTGTGTGTGCAGCCCTCCAGTGTCACCCTGAACAAACTCTGCCCATGGCTGGAGGGGCTGTGCCCTCCCAGCTCCTGCCTCCACCTGCAGCCTTGGCCACCCCACAGATAACACCTGCCACAATTTGGAAGTCTTTAAGAGGAAACGTTGTGTCTTTCCTGCAATAAAGTTCACAAAATGTCGATGCTTTGTCTCTGTAACAAGCACACAAAAAGAAGATATAAAACCCCACGTGTTTATAGATGCTCCCAGTGAACTGCTCTTTGCCAAGGCTGGGTCTGTGAGGAGGTTTTCAAAGGATTGCCATGCTTGGATCTCACCAAGGCTTCAGTGGGTAACTCCTTTCCATGGCATTGCAAAGTTACCCCATCAGTTGGCTGCTGCCTTTCACTATGTTTGTGTAGAAGCCTTTTTTTCCCCAGCACTTTCTGTGGAAGAGTGTTTACTTTAGTTTTTGAACAATGCCATGACTTCACACCAGCTGACACCCACAGGCTTATCAGGGCCACGAACTAATGAGGATTTCCAAGTGTTGGTGTCACTGGCAGGGTTTGAAGTGGAGCTATAAAGCCTGCAGACAAGCAGGCTGCTGGCCAGGGGGGCTTAGCAGCTCTTTGGTGAGGTATCCGAGATAGTTGGAGAGAGATCTGTGCCACACCCTGGCTGCAAACTCGGATATCACAGAGCTCAGCCTGCAATACATCGAGAGGGGAATAAAGATTGAAACAGGAGCAACCAAAATTAGATCCCTGACTGCTGCAGCAGGAAGGTGAAAACAAGGATGACTGGTTTCTTCTAGTGGGGGAAGATTCTGGTTTTGGAGCTGAACTAAGAGGAAAGACTTAATGTAATGAGGAAAGCTCGATTCATTTTGGGTCAACCAAAAACATTTTGCTTGACCAGTAACAAAATCTTCTGGTTTGCTTGGAGACTATTCCATCTTTTAAAAAAGTCAATGTAAAAAACCACAACCCTTTTCCTTTTAAATTTAGGTCTATTGAAAATGAAAATAAAAAAGAAAGCGTCAAACTAAATAGTGTTCAATAAAGCAAACTGCTTCAGCCTGAAAATGCTGAAGTGAAACATTTCAATATTTAAGGAAGTAAAGGAAGACTTCTATTGTTTTGTCTTGTCATTGGCTGACTTCAGCCCACATTTGTGAGTTATTTTGGTTGCCTTCCTTTTCACAGGGGACTTAATTTTTTATTTTTCAACTCATTTAATACTCTCTTCTTGTGCAGTTCGAGGTACAAATGGTCAGGTTCAGCAAAGGTTCATAAAAACGTGACTGAGCTGACAATTTGCACAAATATCAGGCAAACTTCAGTTGTTTTGTTTTTTTGGTTTTTTTTTCCCTTTGCATTTTGGTTTTCCTTTGAAATTGTACCTGAATTTCAAGAAGCTGGGGGTTCTCAAGACCCCCGTAACATGCACAGAATAGAACTGTCAAAGTCTGTGTGCTCTGCTGGGTAACCTGCACACCACAAAAATTCAGATGCCATCTTCAGTCCTGCAAAATATTAAGACAGGCATTTAAGATTTACCCCAGTGATTAAGCATGAGCAGCTTGTAATTGTTTCCAGACCCCTCTCCTAGCAGGAGAAAAGGCTCTGCAATCCCTGTCCACGTGCTCAGTGTAGCAATGCGCTCACCAACAGAGGAACTGAAGATGAGCTGGGGAGGACAAGCAGATCTCCTGAGTTCTGAGAACGAGCCAGCTTTAACTGTGAGTCCAGCATGGACTGTCCAGCTCAGAAAAGCAGGATTATTTATTTAGCAGTGTACGTCAGGGCACGTCTGTGTCCTGCCTGGAGCAACACCTGTGCACCAGCGACTAGAAACCCTTCCTAAGTACATGTGGTCACATTCAGTCTGCAATTTTTCATCTGGTTTGGGAGTGTTAAATGAAGATCAACTGCTGAAATCGGCCTCATTTGGGGAATCTGACTTTACAGAGGAGACCTTTGTCCTCCAGGTTTTATATGAAGCCCCAAAGATTGCAGACTTTCTGTGTAAGCCACAAAACAATCCAGCAAGCATCTGCCTCACATCCCAAACTGTTCCCTGCATGCAAATCTACTGATGGATTTTTCCCACAGACTGTTTGGTCATGAAAAGAGATCTTCCCCGACTCGCTCAGGGCTTCCAAAAACCTCAGGGAAAACCTCAGCAGCCCCAGCCCAAGTTTGAAAGCAAATTCAAGGGTTCGCCCTCGCCTTTGAACACAGCAGGGCTCGACTCCAACAGGTTAGATCTCAGGGGCCACCTTGCTCCCAGGATTTAAACCAGACCACATGTGAAATGGCAACTACCTCTTGATTTTGTATTTTATTTTATTTTTAAATAGGAGAATTTAGGGGCTATGGTTCTTCTTATGATTATTCTTACTACTATTTGGATGGCAAATTCAGTGTGTTGCCTTCCCTCCTTAATGAAGGGAACCAGAGAAATTCACCAGAGCTCCATTTCTCCTACTTTCTAGAAATAGTACCTACAAAAATCCTTTGTAGAAAAATAACCACAAATTTTTCCCCCCTTCTCTCTCCCCTCTGAGATGGGGTTTTCATCAGCTCAGACCATTTTTCTTCCACCACCTCTTTATCTTAACCTTTTCTCAAAGGTTACATTTATTTTCTGAGGTCCACAGCCAAGACAAGGATACAGAGGGTGCAGCTGATGCTGCCTTTTGAGAATCACTGTCACCACACTGCAAGAGGCACAAGCCTGGGGGGAAAGAGGTCTCTGGAAATGTCCCCTGCCCTCTCCCAGCCCAGTTCACCCAGTCAGGCCTCTCCACAGCAGCTGGAGTTGCTGCCATCAGAGCATGTCCTTGCAGCCAGAGCTGAGTCCGGCCCCTGAACTGTGCAAACTCCTTTTCTCCCCCTTCCCCAGCCCTGGCTATTGCCTGCACATCTGGTGGTTCCTCTGAACCTCTCTGCAATCATTGCTTCATCTCTGTTCAGCTCCAGGCTGGAATGGAGCTGTTCTCCCTCCCCTGGGACCTTGAGTGCATCCTCCTCTCTTAACCAAATTCACTGTGCAGTGGATCCTTCCATCCCTTCTTATGCAAAACCCTCAGAGAAGGGTCTTTTTCCAGGATGGAAATCTTGGCACACTCCTCAAGTAGATGATCTCAGATAAGCCCACTGCTGGGGAGAGAGGTTCACCACCCTCCATGGAAACTCTGCAAGCTCTGGTTTTCATCCAGATGAGATTTTTTTTTTTTTTTAATTTAAATTTGAACAAAAATGCTTCAGTCTTTACAGTGTGAGAGAAGAGTGAAAAAATACATCACTGCCATTATAGTGGAGGGGTAAAAAAGTAGTTCAAGCTGTGTTTGAAGAGCCCTGGTGCTGAAACAAATGGGTTTCTCTTGTTTAAGTTAGATGAGGATGGTTCTTCTGCCAGAAATGGCCTTTGCTTGCTTCAGTGAGCGAGGGGTAGCATTTGCTGTCTCCTGCCCAAGCCCATCTCTCCACGGGTGGGGTGGTTGGCACCAAACCTGGCACTGACCCCGTGGAGTTCTGTGGTGGAGCCAGAGAGGTGGGACATGGCTCTGCCATTTGAGACCTGCAGTGAGGGCCAGAGCTGAGCCTGCACAGGAGCAGAGGGGGGTGGCAGCAACTTTTAACCACATTTACACATCAGGGTGCACCAGGGAGCTCTTCCATCAAAGCACATCTGTGCACAGGCTTGAGATTGTGTTTTACTCAGCATAAGTAGTTCTCTCTCTTGTGCACGGAGGAAGGTTTTCATTCGTGTGCTCACCCATCTGCTCATGGCCAAAGCCAGGTCGGTTCTGGTTTGTAGAGCTGAGTCCTGGCCACGCTGTGCCTCAGCTCCTGGTCCTCCAGGTCATCTCTGTCAGCCTGTGGTGCCAGCAGAACTCCTGGGATGTTCAGTGGCCCCATCTGCACCGTGACCCAGGGCTCACAGTTGAATGGCAGCAGCAGGAATTGCCTGCAGGGAAGATGTTGAGAAAGAGATGAGGAAAAACTGCATCTCACCCCAGCCAAAAACACAACTCACTTCCACACGCCCACCAAGCACTGGGACTGTGGCAAAGCCAAGCTTAAAGGGGCCACTCAGCCCCCAGAGCATCTTTAATTATGCTTCTCTAGATCGTCACAAGCCAGCCCGGGCGGTGCTGGGAGAAAACAGATTCACAGCAAATTCCCTCAAAGCATCGCCTGCGTTCCCCGCAGGTCACTGCCTGCAAACAACATCGCCCACGATGGGAACGCGGCCCCGGCCTCGGAAAGGCAGCGGGGAAAACACGCGGGCCGGGGCTCCAGGCTAGCCCAGCCCCGCCGGGGCTACCTGCGGCTCGAACCTGGCAGCCGCCCCCGCAGCCCGGCTGTCGCGGCGTGGAAGGCATTAGCGTTTAAAAAATACTTACGGGAATGGAAGGGTGGGAAGGGGGGGGGAGAAAAAGAAATGGTATTTGCGGAGGCCCATTCCTCAGCACGCTTTCATGTGTGCCAAAGTTTGTTGGCATGGCTCTGAGTTTGATAGGGAACATCTGGGCTGCTGTTGCTGCCTGTATATTGGCTGAGGGCAGCGAACAAAAGGGGTTTGTGCAGGAATGCGCGGGGAGGGACAGCTGCGAGAGGCGAAACGCAGCCATGCTCCCTGAAGAAGAAAGCCTAATGCACATCCCATGTTCCTGCTTTTTAAAAGGGGATAAAAGGCTCCCCCTGCCCCCACTTCTTCTCTTCCCTCCCGGGGTACTGAAGGCGAGTGGGGCTCAGACAGATCCGTGCCCTGCTGCCTCTGCACATTTGATTATTGGTGCAGTCTGGAAAAACACTTGGGGTGGAGGGAGCAGGTGAGAGGGAGAGCAGGGGAGTCTGGACCCAGCACCAGCACAGACCCGAGGCACATCCAGCCCAATGCCACAGGGCAAGCACAAACCCTCTCGGAGTGCACTGACACCAAGTGACAGGGACCCACCAAGAGCAGGGCTGATTCAAGTTTCTTCCACTCCTCTTGGAAGTGTGGGGTCAGAAGATGAAAATTAGCACCGGGGCCACTGCCAGCAGCCCAAAGGCCAGAGACTGCTTCCTACAGACACAGGGTCCTGTTGTGTCTGACATCAGAGGATGGCATGGAGGAAGGGAGGAGGAGAGGATTCACACTTGAAGAAAGCTGATCTGTTGGGAGCTAGCTGAAAACTTCAGGTCAGGTGCAGCCCTTGGCTCTAAAGGTCACAGCAGCCATGCTCTGTCACCAAGGAGTCACTGCTGCCTGTGCACAGACACCAGAAACTTCTCACTGAATCATCCTGACATATGAATTCTCCCTGTTGGAGCTCCTTTCCACCATCCCACACCTGCAGTGTTGCTCACCCAAAGGTGTTTGTAGCATTCACAAATCTTTTGAAAATCTCTGGAGTAAGCCTCTCCCTCAACAGGAGCATCCCTGGTGTAATTTCCTACCTTCTGACACCTTTCTTCTCATTTCATTTTTGTCCAGTTCAATACCATGAGCAACAGTTTCAAGCGTTTAAGGGTTTTTTTTCTCCAATCAATGGAGAATTTTTCTCTTTTGTTGCTGGTATGTACATTTGGCCTGAATCCTCCCTAGCAGCCTACATCCCTCCTTGGCTCCAGTCTTTAGCAAGGACACGCATTGTATGTGCTACCTAGACCAAGATTTCCATTGCCTGTGCCTTTGGGTCTCCTTGGAGTTGCTCCAGAGAGGGTATTTGGGTTGCACTTGGGGTACACATCCCTCTTCCTTGACAGGAAAACCTTCTGGGGAAGCCACAGGGAGCAAAACCTAAAGACAAGGGTCCAGGTCAGCAAAGACCCTTGGGTCTGGCAGCCAAGGCAGCTTTTTCCAGCCCTAATCTCCTCCCCAGGTCTCAGCTGCGTGCCTACACGCCATCATTTCGAGCTGACTTCACACCAGCCACACAGCCCCGCTGCCTCAGGCAGAGGGATCAGCCTGGGGCTGCTGGCTCCAGGGCTGGGCATGTTTGCAGATAAGCCTCTCTCAGGGATATTTGGATTTCGATTACATCAGTGTCAAGACAGCTTTTGGCCAGAGCCAAGCGAGCTCCCAGCACGCCAAAGAAAGCAGCCAGGCCGGCCAGGGGCTGTGCAGAGCACACCGGGGAGGCAGCTGTCCCTCGGCAGGGGCACCGGGCAGGGGACAGCCAGCAGAGCCACCTCTGTGCACACACACATCCAGACCGGGCAGGGGACAGCCAGCAGAGCCACCCCTGTGCACACACACATCCAGACCGGGCAGGGGACAGCCAGCAGAGCCTTCTCTGTGCACACACACATCCAGACCGGGCAGGGGACAGCCAGCAGAGCCACCCCTGTGCACACACACATCCTGACCCGGCAGGGGACAGCCAGCAGAGCCACCCCTGTGCACACACACATCCAGACCCGGCAGGGGACAGCCAGCAGNAGAGCCACCTCTGTGCACACACATCCAGACTCGGCAGGGGACAGCCAGCAGAGCCTTCTCTGTGCACACACACACCCCAACCAGGCAAGGGACAGCCAGCAGAGCCACCCCTGTGCACACACACATCCAGACCGGGCAGGGGACAGCCAGCAGAGCCACCTCTGTGCACACACACATCCTGACCCGGCAGGGGACAGCCAGCAGAGCCACCTCTGTGCCACACACACATCCAGGGGAGAGGAGCTGCGGGAATCCCAGCCAGCCTTTGGGAACTCCCTGCAGCCATCACTCGGGAATGTGAAGCCATACATAAATATACATAAATGTACAACCGAGTTTAGCAGTCAGGGCCCTGTTTTAGAGCGTAGGAAAAGAATGTCACTGCTTAGTGCACTGTTTAGTGCTCCATGAGCCACTTTTGAAGACCAGGAGGGTTGGGACAGCCAATCTACTCCTGCTTTATCACTCGTTTGTGGTGCCAAAGCACATTTGCCAGCCCTCAGGGACAGGTCTGTGCCTCTGTTCATCCTCTCTGTCCTCCTCCAGGACACCTTTCTCTTAGTCTGCCTGAAAAACTGCATGGCAGTGCACCAAGGGATGAAACATTGCTTTCCAGCCATACTCCCACCTGATCTCACTCCCACCTGTCCTTCCCTGACTGGCCACTAAGAACCACCAGTCCCAAAAAAGCAAATTTCAAAAGCAGAGAAACAATCTAAGAACCTAAATTCCACTTTCCATGTGGTTAAAGGCCCCATCAGGAGGCAGACTTTTAACATCCTAAATGCTTTTGAAGGCTGCAGTAGAAGCTCATGGGTCTCTTCAGTGCCCCAAGGGACTCTTGTGCCTTTGAAGTCCCTGCTGAGGGACCATGATGATGGGAAGGAGAATGAAATCCTGGAGCCACAATTCAAATCAAGAGTCCAGTGGATCTCACAGTGGCTCAAGCTGCTCCTGCAACTGTGGCTCCATCCCATTTGCCCCATCCCTGCATTTGTCCACCATTCACTGGGCCAGCTGGGAAACTCCCTGTGCAATGGGCCTGGGAAGGGGAACAGTGGGAAAATGCCCATTTTACTTTTTTGCAGGCAAGGGTAGTTTGGATAGTTGTTTCAACTGGGAAAAAAGCTCAAACCCTTGTCCAAGTTGTCCAAATGTTTGGCTTTTGTACTTCCTCTAGTGACACATCCCAGGGCTTTAGTTGAAAAGGTCTTCTCTCTTCAGAATTAAGCTGTTATAGGAAAAAAAATCCTATCAAAACAGGAAGCTTGAAATTATCAAAGAAAAATATTTTCATTGACCTTAAAAGATCTTACCCTTTGGTTTTCTAATTCACAAAATTTTTCAGAACTGACTCCTCATCCCCATGAGAGATGAGAAATACTGTCAGTACCTCAAAAATGTTGCCAGAAGGGAAGAGTTATTAATTACCAACCTCTATTTTTAACCTGCAACCAAGAGTCACTTCTAATGGGTGACAAGTGGATTCCCTTGAGGCTCTGCCATTGGCTTCACCAAGGTTTTTAAATCAGAGATAGGATTTTTTTTTTTTTTTTGATGGGAAATGCCCCAGGCACTCTGCAAAACCCAGCCTATCCATTTCCAAAGCAAGCATCAGGTATCGCTTTTGCTTTTGCAGATGGCTTTTGCTATCCATCTCTTTAGAAAAATTATGTCATTACCTTTTTCCCCTCACCTATATTCTGGTTGAAAAAAGCTCATATTTTCTCCCTGCTAACTCAAAAAGGGCTACATGAATTTTTTTTTTCTCGGAGTTAAAAAAAAAAAAATAGAATAAAAAACTAAAATCCCACCTGGTTAAGGCCAGGCATGCAAAAATTTCAATGTGAAAAGTAAATGTTTTCAGAAGTTATGAACTTATAAAAAGGAAGACTATAATGGAAACTGTTTTACTGCCATAATTATAACACCATGAACAGAGCCTGCTGCAACATATAACACTATCAAGCTCCTGTCAGCATTTAATAGAAGTCTTAATTAACTGCTGGGGAGGAACCTAGCAAAAAATTGTTTTCAGGAACACTTTTGGGAGCTGTGCAATTCTGTTGTTTTTTTTTTTTTTTTTAATTTTTCAAGTCCATCTTAATTGGAGCCTTAGCAGAGTATGGAGGACAGACTAAATACAAGACACAGTTGTGTATCTTGTTGGCATTACTTCATGATAGGATTTTCTTTTCTCTTAAACATATAATCCAGAAACAACAATGTTTGTGTTGGGTCAGAGCCAGACACTTCAGAGCTAGATTTGAACCTTCCCCAGGTCTGGGGTTATCCAGAGCCAGGGGATTGATTTAGCTTTTTGGGGACAGGGGCACGTGTGAGCCCTGTGGGGCTGCCCTGCCTCTGCCATTTGCTTTCCTCCCCACCTTCCAGCACCCAAAGATGCTCACACTCAGAATTTGGGGGAAGATCCCATGTTTCCCTGCCTGGCAATGGCTGAGCTCCTGGGCTAGAGACCCAGGCAGAGAAGAGAGGTGTGGAGAGGGCCAAGCACAACAGTTGGAGGATCTTTGTGATAATTTCCTGCCAGTGGTTTCACAGGAGACAGAACCAGCTCAAAGCCAGCCTGACCACTGCATGGTTCCTCTCCCTTGCAAATTTGGGGAAACCTTGCTGAGGAAGGCTCCTCCTGCTGCAGCCTGATCTCCAGAAGTATCTCCAGGGACCTCTTCTATCTCTCAGCACACTCTTGAGGTCTGGCCCCTGCACCCTTTCTGGAGTCACCAGGCTGGGCTAAGGAGGGGAGTAGGGTACCAAGGGAAGGCAAGCCCAACCCTGGGATGGGCAAGCTGCATCAGCAGCAGGTTTTGGGGTGCCTGGGGCACAGAGCCATCCTGGGGGGGAGCAAATTAAGAGAAAACTCTTCAAACCTGCTGCTAAATTAGACAAGGAGCACAGAGGAGACACTGAGCAGACGATGATAAGGGATCTGCCAGGGTTAACCTGGCTCTCCTCACTGCCACACCTGACCCGCCAGACCACGTCTCACAAACATTCTGGCAAGGAAAGGGCTTCTTGGCCAATGCCACCACAAACACTCCTTCAGTCTGGCCTGGCAGCCCAAGCTTATTTTCCTTCCCTTTCTGCCCCCTCCATCCCCTGGCTGGCCCCTGCTCCGGCAGAGCAGCGATGGGAGCTGGCAGGCCACATCCATTTCCCTGATAGCACCGATAGCCCGACAGCTGCTCTCTGTCCCCTCGGAGATTAGTTTGTTTTCCTAACACAATTACTGCCACGTGGCCCTGCTTTGTGCCGGGATCAAGGCTGGATGCAGATAAAGCAGCGATAAGATCCCAGCCATTCCAGACCCTTCACAGCCAGCTTTGCTCTCCTCTCTCCTCTGCACCGGGAGCACTCTGGCTGCCTGGTACCTGCTCCCAGCTGTGCCAGCCCAGGGCAACTTTCTGGCCCTAAACCCCAAGGATTTGGCTCCCAGCTCTTCATGCCACACCGAGGAGTTGTTGTGTGATGTGGCTGTGCAGGGTTGGGTGGGTGCAGCCACGAGAAGCAGTGGTAGTGCCCTGCTTTGGGCGAGCACAGCTGGCCAGCAGCTGGCTCCAAGCTGGAGCCTGCACCCAGGCCAGCTGGCTCTGCCCAGCCTCTCCTTCTCCTGCCTGGGGTTATCCCAGCTCAGCTCTGCCTGCCCATCCACTGGTGAGTGAGGCAGCTTTAGCCCAGAGCATCCTCTCTGCTGAGCAGGAGCATCCCAGCAGGGCTCACACCGGTGCCTGCAGCGCCAGCTCGGCTCCAGGAACATCCATGGAGCCACCACAGGGGCAGCTCTGGCACAACTGCTCTCCATCACATCCAGCAAAGGCTCTGAGTGTCTCCCAGAGCCTCCTGTGGGAATCCTTGTGCAGGGAACAGCTCCTGAAAGCCGGGCCTGACGTGGTGCACGCCGGGAGAGGACACTCAGGGAGCCTTCAGAGAGACAGGCAGCCTTGCCAGATGTCTCCCATAAAGCTGCAAGTACTTTATTTTAATAATAAGCCTTAATGTATTCATTAAAGGCTCCCAGTGACCTGGGATGAATTTCCCCACTATTGTAAAGGGCTGTGGGAATCTGGAAACCGCTGCATTACAGTTAATAACTTTAATTTTACGAGGCCTAAAATAGACAACTGAAAAAATACACAGACTCACTGTTTCCAATTAAGAAGGGATTTCTTCTAATTCCTCTGCCACCGGCGCTCTTGTTTAGCAAACAACAGCTACAGATATTCAACCATAGACAGGGGGAAAAGCAAACTGAGGGAGTTGCCTTTTGCATCTCTGTTACAGGAGCTGAGGAAGGAGCTGGGACCCTTCCTCCTCACTGGGTTATCAGAGCATGGAAGAGCCACAGTGTGGTCAGCAACAACAAACCCAGCCTGGGGCAGCCAGAGATAAAACTTTCACGCCTGCTTCTTAAGCCTCAAGTGGCTTTGATCCAAGGGAGATGATTTCCAATCCATCTTCTCCCCGTTCTCTCCCAGCTAAGAGAGTAAAAGGGGTTTGCTGGGAGTCCTGGGGTGCTGGGAAACCACCCCAGGGGCTGGGTGAGCATTCTGCTAGTATTTGGGGCTACTGGATTTCTGACTTCAAGGTCAGGAAGGAATATTTACCCCCCATCAACCAGCTTGGCAGAGATTGCCATGGATTTATTTTGCCTGTCTCTTTCTTTCTCTGTCAAATCAGGGGTAGATGGTTACCCAAGGGGGAAAAAACCCCAAATCTGGGAACCAAAACCAAAACAATCCAGCCTGATTTTATTATTTTTTTTCTTTTTCATTTTTGGGACTCCAATGTTTAACAATCCAAATCTTTTAATTTTCTGTTCGGTTCTTTCGGGTTTTTCAGTTAAAGCTGGAGCTTTTTTTTTTTTTGAAAAGAGGCCTGACATTTTATGTAGAACCATTTGTTTTG
>VZRH01002263.1:424818-494203 GCA_013397555.1 Urocynchramus pylzowi | reverse complement strand
CCACAAAACAAATGGTTCTACATAAAATGGTGGAAAAAGGAGTTTCAAAGGCTAACACATCAGTCTGGCTGTGTTGGCAACCAAGACCTGCCTCCTCATGCACCTCCAGGTCCTCCTTCCACTTGAGGCAGGGACACACAGATACTCTCCTTACCATCACCCCAGCATCAATCCATGCCAATAATCACCTCTCCTCCTTAAGAACAGCTCCGTGCTTCAAAGCAGATCCCGAAATCTTCCTCTGCAGACTTAGCCTGACACAGGGAAACACATTGCTTGAAAGCCCACAGGTGATCTCAGCTCGTGCAGGTCCCAGAACTCTCTCCAGGTCACTTGGCAAACCCAGCAGGACTCACTCAGCAGGATGGAGCACAGTAGTTTTGGGTAGTCCTGCAAGGAGCAGGGAGCTGGACTTGCTGATGCTCATGGGAGCCTTCCAACAGAGGAAATTCTGTGATTCCCTGCAGCAACCCCCCCTTGAGACCCTCCCATCACTGCTCTCCTCTTTGTTTTTATTGGGTAGTCCGCAGCTTTGACTTCACCCTGGAGCAGATTGAGTTTTCCAGCCAAACTGATGAAAAAGAAAAATGCTTTTCATATGCCTGGACTCTATTTCCCCACACATAAGGCCGAGATGGAAACTGGGGAAGGGGGTTGTCAGATCCAACCCTGCTCCAGGAAAGCATCTCTGCTTAGGAAAGCCAGCAGGCACATCCCTACTCTCTGTTGAAGCCCATGAGAGCCAGGCAATTAAAGATATCTAAATGCCTAAAGGAACAGATAAGACCTAGATAAAGGAACAGATAAAACCAGCTGGCAAACCCAGAGCCTCAGAAGGTATTTAGGCAAACTGTTTTTAATGGAAATTAAGAGCTTACTTTTGTGGGCGGGGTCTTGAAGTGCACATGTGCCTTTAAACAAAACAACCAAAATAAAAACCAAACCAAAAAACAAAACCAAACCAAAAAAACAACAGAAACATTCCTAGTGGCTTTTCTGAAGAGATTCAGACACACAGGTTGTGTATCAGTGCTTGGAAACCTCCATGTTATCCTAGAAAACCCAACCTCCAGCTTGGTTGTGGTGTCTCCACTCTAGACAACCCCAAAACTTCTAAAAATGTGGAAAAGCCAAACTGCTCTGCCTCACCTACACCATCAACAGACCCACAAGCAGCACAGACCTTCCCCAACTCTCTGTGCACATATTTCCTACTCCTGCCTGCAGCTCAGCTACTGCCTTTCTCACCAATACCCTGACTATGGCTGCTTGAATAATTTCCATCCAAACAGTTTGTAGTAGGTCATTCTTCAGTCAAAAGCAGTTTAGTTTTTTTGTTTTTGTTGTTTTTTTTTTTTTTTTTAAAGCACAGAAAATATTTTTGTGGAAATTTGCCTGACTTGTCTGAAATGTCAAAAAACCTAGAAAAATAAGATAGAGTTTTGGTGTCAAGCTGCAAAAATTTTGGTTTTAAACAAAAAACCCCTCAATTTACATGTCTTTTGAGTGAAAATTAAACTTCCAGAGAGAACAAATTCTCTTGCTTTCATTAAATTGTTCCTGATGTGATGGGTACACTCAGATTTTCAGAAAACCCTGCCTCCAGGGATTATTAAGGAAATTAGCTGTTGTGCAAAAGGGAAGGAACTGGTTAGAGCCTGGCAAAGGAGCAGAGCAAGGATAAATGCTTTGTTTCCAGCCTGATGTTACGTTCACAGCCAGGCATCCCACAGGTCTGCTCCAGGATTTTTGTGTATTTATCAGCGATCTTGGTGCAAAACAAGGTGGACACAGAGGACACAAGCCCACGGGGGCTCAGGATCCCATCACCCCAAGGTGGTCCTGTCTGATGGCACTGGGTGCAGTCAGGAGACACTGCTCCAGCCTTGCCACTGGCTCCCAGGAGTGGTTTGTGCATCACCCAGTGGAGATGCCCAGCCTGGCCCTTGCTTTGGCCCCGTGGGGCTCTTTGGCCGTGGCTCCATCACTCCGTGGTGCTTTGGTGAGAAGCCTTTGGCACAAGCTCTTAGGCAGTGAGGAGACATCCCCCCCTCTCTCCAGGTACAACCCTGCCATGCCAAGCCCATTTGGGGGGGTCCAGCCCTCTCACCCAGCATGGGAGCAGGGGATCCACACGCCCTGGAGGCTCCAGGCAGAGCCTCCAGCACCCATCTGGGTTACAAGTGAACATGAACTCTCCCTCCCCATCTGGAGCCCATGTACAGCAAGTGGCAAGATTTATATTGTGCTGAAGCATTCCACAGTTTTGAGCACAGAAATGATTGAACTCCAGATGTTAACAAGATGCAGGACCCTTTTTTTTTATTATTAAAAACGTGATTTCTTGTTTTGCTCATGACAAAACCCATCAGATTAACTTATTAGGAGCGGAACTGCCATCAGGCTGCTGGAAGCAAGGCCGGCTCCGGCTGCCTGGAGCTCCCTGGAGCACAGGGGAACTGCAGGGCTCCTCTGGAGCACAGCTCTGTGCAGCCACTCCCTGCACTGGACCAATAGCAGGACACAGGTGACATTGCTCCACACCCACTGGCACTGCAGGGATGGGCCTCAGTTTCCCCATTCCTTCGGGAGAATGTTGGTCAGAGCTGGAAGGGAAGGCCCTGAGCACACACACACACCCTGCAGCCTCATCCAAATCTAATCTCTTTGCTGAAGTAGCAGAGCCTTTGCTAACAAACCCAGGCCAGGAATGGAAAGCTGCTCACACTCCTCTGTCTGCCCTCAGGAAGGGCAAGGGGGATGGAGGATGTGGGGCTGGCACAACTCAGCAGGCAGCTCTCACACCCCAGCTC
This sequence comes from Urocynchramus pylzowi, assembly GCA_013397555.1. Classification (NCBI taxonomy): domain Eukaryota; kingdom Metazoa; phylum Chordata; class Aves; order Passeriformes; family Fringillidae; genus Urocynchramus; species Urocynchramus pylzowi. The sequence goes on along the minus strand of VZRH01002263.1, from coordinate 491,390 downwards.
CCCTCAGGAGAGTCACACAGCACCTTACAGCACCACAAACTTCACTTCCCATCAGAAAGAAAACAGATTTCCAAACACTTCTGCAAGTCCTTGGTGAAGTTTTGCTGGGACCATCCTCCAGCAGTGCCAACATCTGTATCCCAGAGCACGGGCTGGGGCCTGGCTGGAGCTGTCACATCTTTGCTGCTTTATCACAGGAACTTTATCACAAGCTCATAACACACACATCTTTGCACCATGAGATCAAACAGGTATGGGATGGCAGCACAGCCTGCTGTCACAGCATGGCCCCCAGCAGCTTGGGCTGCTCCCTGCTGTGAAAACAAAACATGTTGAGGCTGCACAATGGAGAAGACCCACATATGCTCATCACCCTGGTTTTGTTCAGCCAGAACAGCTCAGGAAACTCACCAGCACAAAGGCAGCTTCTCCTGCTAATCCCGTGGAGGCACAGCATCCTTAGGTGTCCACACATTTCCAGTTCCCCATAGCATGTGGCAGCTCTAAGGACAGTCACATCTTCTTGCTCAGGGGCACAGAAGCACTTCTGGGGAATCCCAGTGTCCTGCTTGGCCAGGCTGAGCTGGGGACAAGGCAGAGTGATGAGGCCTCTCTGCACCCAGCACAAACATCCTCCCCGCTCAGCATGACCCAGAAAAGGCACTGCCCTGCCCCCCTCCCACACATTTCCCTCCTGACTTGCTGCAGGGGGACACAGCCACTCTTCTGTGGGTGCCCAGGACAGCAGGCACCAAGCACTCACCTGCAAGCAGGAGGATGCTGCCTTCACAGGACAGCCTTCCCCAGACACCTGCTTTGAGGTCAGCACCACCCAGGTGTGCTGCAGCCCTCCACCAGCATCTCAGGAGCAAACTCTCCAGCCCAGCACCAAGAGCCACCTTCCTCCACAGTCTGGGCTCAGGAAAAGCTTCTGCAGATCACAGCAGTGTTTATTCACCCAAAGGGGCCTCTTAAACAGAGCTGAGAGCTTTGTCACTCTGCCTGACCTGGTTTAATTCCTTCCTGCATGCTTTGAAGGGAGTTTCTTCCAAGGTAAACCTCTCCCTGCTAACTGTGCAACCTGCCTCCACCAACATTTCCTTCACCTCTTCCTCACAGCCTCCTGTTTAATGCCACATCCCCAGGCAGAGCCCTGGGGGTGCCACACTCCCTCTTGAACTTCCTCTAAATTGACTGAATATGGAATTTTTCATTCTGAGAACAAGAGAATCAGGTGGAAGGAAAAACTGTAGTCTTCCACTTTCTTGAGAAAAATCCCATAAACTTTTAATCCTCCTCCCTTCCCCAGAATCATTCATCAGCTGGGAGAAAAAAGTCTGAGTGCAAATGTAGTCAGGCAGGGCTGTGAGCGAGCACAGGACATTAGCACCACTCTCGGGCAGTGACAGCTCTGGAGAAGCCCATATTCACCATCTCACCTGAGCACAGCTGCTGGATTTGTCTGCAGTGGACAGGTCCTGCCAGACCCTCATCCCCTGCCTGGCAAGGCTGAGTGGTCCACTGAGGTGGGGCTCTGCAGCATCTGAGACACCCGAGCTCCCAGCTCTGCTGACACAAATAACTTCTCCCCCTGTTCTTGGCACGGTGTGTTCTGCTCAAACACACTTCAAAGAGGCAGCTCTGCAGCAAGAATGTTTCAAAAAATATAATATTTCCATCTGTTATTCCAATAGCTTATGCTGTGGGACTCTCCTCATGGACTATTTGCCTTTCTTTGCTCCTATTAGATGTAAAAAATGTTAAACCAGCAAGGCCTGGGGGCTGGCAGGCAATGCCTAACAGGTCCTGTTCCCCTGCAGTTCTGCACCTCAATGCTTCTCCAGGGAGGAAGGTGCAGGCAGGGAAGCAGCTTTTCCTTGAAGGCAGTGAAGTCCCCTTGATCCTCCAGCTTTATTTCTGCCTTGAGAACAAGCCTGTGCTTGTGGGGATGCCCCAGACTTGCAGAGCAGCCCAGGATCCCCTCCCAGCCCCAGCAGCACCCAGGGGTGGAAGCCACAACCAGAAGAAGGCACAGGCTGCTGGGCATTGGGTGCTGAGCTCCCACAGCAGCCTGTCCTCACTGGGGACAGCCCCAGCGTCCCTCTGCTCGCCTCCTGTTCCTCACAAACCTCAGCAACCTCTGCCTCACTGCCAGGTGAGTCCAATCTGGAAGCAAATTATTGGGTGGAAAAGGGAAAAACAGGCAGAGAGCTGCCTGCAGGGCTCCCTTTGCTGGGAAGGCAGACCAGCAGCACAACAGGCACAGAGAGCTCTGGCTCCAGAGCACCAGCAGGCACAAAACAAGCTGTGGGTTCAATGCATCTTGAGGACACCTGAGGGGTAGCAGGAGAAATTGGATGCTCCTTCCCTGGGCTGCAATAAGGACATTTTAAGGACATTGCTGTGCTGGACCTTCCCCCCTTTGTGGTTTGTTTGGTCTGAGAGGTTTCCCTAGCCATGTGAAACAGCAAGGGCTGCTCCCTTACCCCCTCCCTGCCCTCCTCTGCCTCTCCATGCAGCCCTTCCCCCTCTGGGTGACCAAGGACACTCAAAGCCAGTTGTTCTGGCCACCTGAAGAAGCCAGACCCACAGGGAAGGTGTGCATGAGAGCAGCAAAGCCTTGCCCTCCACATCACTTGTGGGCAGGGTGCCCTGCTGGATGGTGCCTGTCTCAGTCACCTGCTCTATCCCTCAAGCAGAAACACCATGGGGAAAAGCAGCTTTCCCAAGAGCAGAGCAGCCCCACACAGCTGCCACCACAGCAGGTCCCTGGTGACCAACTTCAGCACAGGAGACTTCCTCAAGATCCATCTTCCCCCCTCAGAGAGTCACTAAGGGAGACAGTTTTTCAGAAGAGATTCAAGGCTTCACAGCAGCAGCATAAAAGACCTGAGTCCCCTCCTCATTTCCCATCCTGTGGCCCAAGGTTTCACACTGCTAAGACAGAAAAGGGTTCCCAGCCCCTTCAGAGAGCTGGAGAGATGAGAACTTCCACTTGTGAGCCACAGCCAGAACAAAATGAGACTTTATTTTTATCAGGCCCATTATAAGTCACTATTTAGTGCTCCCAGGTGTCCTGTATCATCAAAGGCACATTCCTGGGTAAGCAGCCCCCAGAGACTGCACTGTGCCATCCTGCATGCAAACAGAGCAGAAGGGATCCTGAGAGCAGCTCCAGCCCCCCTGAGATCTCATCTCTCCCCCCAAGGCCTCCTGGGCCCAGGAGGAGGTCGTGCCCCATCTCTGCACACACACCCAAAGGAGAAGCACAGTGGTACTGCCCCCCCAAACTCCACAACCCAAGTGTAACCCAATCTACTCAGCTGGAAATGGAGCTTTTATTCCATCCTGAGTCATTTAGAGCTCCTTTTTATAAAACCAAGATTATTGCCCCCACTTCCCCAATTTAACAAGCTCCTCCTGACACCAAACCTTTCCAGCTTCCCTGTCCTCCCTCCCCATCAGATCCAATGGAAAGCAGGATCCCATTGCAGCTGCTCCTAGGGTGCCAGTGCAGAGAAGGTGACACACCAACCCCACTTCCACCCATTTCACATCAAGAATGTTCCCAACCTTAAAACACACAACCCGTGATGGCAGAATGAGGCCACCACACTCTGTGGCAATGTCCTCTCTGTCCATGCCACATCTCTCTGTGCCCTGGCAGTACAAAGCTGTCTTGAGATGGTGTCTGCAGACTTGAGCAAGCAAAAAAAAAAAAGAAAAACCCCAAACCACACAATAAAGGTTGAGTTCAGAGTCTCTAAAAGGTGTATTGGCCATAAGGGGTTTCCTGTTTTTCAAGGTAAGGGAGAATGAAGGCACTGAGCAGGGCTGGGACCTGGAGAGCCCAGTTATTTTTTTTTTTAAATGAAAGCTCAGGTTTTGCAACATATGAAATTTATCATGCCTATAGCCACATAAATACATCAAGGGGTCTGGATACTTGAAGTCCCTTTTCTCAGTTCAGTAACAGAGAAAAGCATTGCACAGTGGCACATACAGGGAGCCTGAAATTTCAGATGGCTCTTGTTCAATAATTTTGTCAGCATTTGTGTAATAGTCATCACTAGCAGTTAATATAACTCACAGTAAATACCAGATTGATGTTTAACAGTGTTAAGATGCAACCTATAAACCATATGCTTGTGTAATTAGACTGATAAGTTTCCAATCAGCAACAACAACAAAAAAAAAATCTGTCCACAGATCCTCACACAGAATTGAAAAGATCCCAGCAGTCAAAAGGAAGATTTGCAGAGGGGCTTTAGGAGCAGAACACAGTTAGGTTCAGAAGGAAGATGGGCACTGGCTGCAGGTCAGGAGCAATAGGATTCTGTCTCCATCCTGCTGGACCATCCTGTGCCAGCCCTTCCCTCTGCCTGACCTTATGCCAGGCTATCCAATCCTCTCTGCTGCATGAGCAAAGGCAGACACGATGCTGGGATGGGAACATCCCTGATAGTCCCTTCATTCCAAAGGATGACACATAGAGGGATCCAGGTGGATTCCCAGGGGACTGGGAAGTTTCCCAGTATAAGGATTGAGAAGGCTGTCTTATACCGAGACACATTTTACCCAACTTAGTATTTAAATAAAATCACTGGAAGTGCCCCAGCAGGACCATTTGCAAATATTTTCCTCAATGAATTTTTTTTTTAAATGCTACATTTTGTAGAATAAGCATCCCTCAGAAGGGCCAGCTGTCTTTCTGGGGTTGCCTCACTTCACTGAGCTACACCAGCTGCACCCAGAGAGCAGCAGATCCTGGGCTGTCCCATCCTGGGGCAGAGAGGGTGCTTGGAGAAGAGCAAACACCAAAGGCATCCTGCAGGATCACTGCACAGGTGAGGCACCTCCCAGCACCTTCACTCCTTCCCAAATAAGTTCTGACCCTCCAGCCATGGCAGACTTGCACAAAGCAGCCAGTAAAGCAATGGCACAGAGACCAGCCAGCATTCACATTCCAATATTCAGCTACACACTGGCATCATCTGCAAGCAATTAGAAAATATAAACACTGACAATGAAACTCGGGTTCCTATACTTAGCAAGACTTTAATGGGCTTTTCTTCAGCCAGAAAAACCCTATTAGAGTGATAAATTAGTAGCCTTTTTTCCTAAACCAGCATGAAACCTTACAATGGAAAAATGACAAAAGGAGAAACATGCCCATTTTTGGCAGCTCTGGCAGGGAAGAGAAGGGGATGAGGAAGCAAGAACCAGCCCAGCAAGCAGAGTGGCTTTTCTCCAGTGTGCCCTCACTTGGGGGTTCTCAGCCCATGCCCCCCATGGGCACAGCAGCCAGCACAAGCCAGTGTGTCCCTGAGCCTGTCACCAGCTCCAGCAGAGCCCAGCACAGCCATGTGGCTGATACAGCTGAGCTGGGCTCAGGAGCCCCTGCCCTCCACCAAGGCAGTCTCCCACCACCCCAGAACCTTGCTGGCTCCCCCATCTCTGCCAGCTGCAGCCTGGGCTGTGCTCATCTGAAATAAGCCCCAAGGAGCAGCAGCCCACAGAGGGAACTGGGTTAACAAGCCCAAAGTCTGTTCTAGGATGAAATGGCCTCATTTTATCATGGAACAGAGAGGGAGAGGCTGCAGGTGGGTCCTCCAAGCTGTCACAGCCTGGAGAGATGGGACCAGGAGCCATTGATGCCTTGGATACCTTAGGTTTTAAGTTTTTCTGTTCTGCTTTGGTGTGCAGCTTTTAGCTTTATCAATCAATTTTTAACAATCAAGTATTACTGGGATCTTTTCACAGGGTGGTGAAGACAAAACAATCCTATTCCAGCTGGAGACTCAAGGACAATCTCTTCAAACTTCAGGCCCAAAGCATGAACAACGTGAAAAGAGAAGTGTGGGCAAGCAAGCAAGGAGGATGAAACTTCATGATTTGAAGCCGTTAATTGGACAGTTAACTCCTAGATGCAAATGGACTAAAACTTATAAAAATGTGAGATCTAGTGACCTCTTTTGCTTCCATCTTGGAGCTATCCGGGCAGAGCCATGACTGTGGCTCCGGTACTGCCAGGGTGTGGCCTTGGAAGGCACTTTAATAAATATCCACTTTATTCCTCTCAACTCTGTCTAGCCTCTGTTCCAGCTCCTTAAGGCATCACCTCCACACACACACCCTTGCCTGGGCAAACTGGTGCCCCTGCCTGGCAGGGCCCCAAGCGTTTGTGTAAGATTGCACACGCATGAGGTCAATGGAAACTAGGAAGGAGCTGCTGTGGTTTGGCTCCCAGAGGCAGCCAGAGGAGTGTGATCTTCCCTTGCCCCAAAACAAGTCAAGGAAATTCATAAGAACAGCCTTTCTTGTGGGTTATTCTGGCAGCAGTGGGGCTGGACAGGACCAGGAGTCAGATGACACAAGGCCATAAAACATGTCAGAGCAGCAGCCACACGATGAGAGTCTCTGTGCTGGGTGCTCGAGCCCCACCACAGCCTGAGTCAGCCATGCCCTGACCTGCCTCCAGCACACTCCAGTGCCATTAACCAGCTCCAGCTCCAGGGAAGGCTCAGCATCTCCCACACCGAGTGCTCCTTTGGGACACCCCCTGCTTGCCACTTTCTGCTTTCAGGTGCAGGCACCAACCAGCCAACAAAGCCACCTCAGGGCGAGCAGCTGGCCCAGAGCCCACCCAAAGGCACCAAAATCCCATAAATCCCACACAGACCAGCCTGACACCCCAAAAAAGCGCTCAGCAAGCCAGACCCACCCTTCCCCCTGTCCCGTTCCTTTCAGCCTGGGCCCGTCCTACGCACGTGAGTCCCCGTGCTCCATGCCAGAGCATTTCATACCTCTCCACACAAACGAGGAGAGCAAATGAGTGCCAGGGGAGAGGGAGATGGTTTGCATCACTTACACCTCACCCCCAATAAAGCGGCCCCGCGGCTCTGCGGAGGGTAAGACAGCAGAGTTCAGCAGATTTTATCAATCACATCACGGAGCCCTGCTGCGTGCCTGAGAGGGTTGCCATGGTTATGGTGACAGATTTACTATCATTGTAACTTAATGCACCATAATAAGGATCTGCATAGTTATTATTGTTTTACAATGATAACTGTAATTCAACCGCAGATTTATGGCTAAATTTGTAACGTTGCTGCGATGTTCTGGGAAGAATTGGGAGCGGGGTAATTCACATGCTTTCTCAGAATATAGAAGGAAAAAGAGATCTTGGTCGGTGCCCTTTTCTTTTCTTTTAATTGCTTCTTTGAGAACAATTTTTGTGGTCTGGTTACTGTTGGTTTGGGAGAGGGTGCTCTGTCAGAGGCCATGCAGAGAGGTAGCTGAAAAATGGGATTTTTCCACTGCAAAATTTGTCCTGGGGATAAAAAAAAAAAAGCAAAAATCCCAAAGTCTTTCAACAGAAAGTTGCAAAAATAATTTCCCAAGTGTTGCCAACTGGGAAGCAGACACAAAGCACAAGCAAGATGAACAAAAATGGTCAGACTGTGTTCAAAAAGAATGACTCCAGCAGCATGGGGAGGGTTCTGCACCACCTTAGAGCTGGCCTGGGCAAAGACCATGGAGCAAAGCCAAACACCTTCTCCCAGCTGTGGGGCTGCAACCCCATAACCTGCACCAGCCCACTCTAAGCTCCTGGCAGCCCCATGGGATCCTCTTGGAACAACTCAGCACAAATTACTGCCCAAAAAACTTCAAAGAGCATTTACTGATGGATTACTGCTCAGACATGGAGTGATTTGAGAAAGCAAAACTTTAGACAAGGACTTTTTTTGGCAATTCTCAGGGCATAGGACCCACATCAGGGGTCCCCACACCTGCACCCCCAGCTGCAACTCCCCAGGATGGGGAACAAGCCCCACCTGGGCTGGACCCATACAAGCAGCTGGTCCCCAGGGGAAAGCAAAAGAGAATCCAAGCCTGAAATAAAATCAGGGTTTCCATCAGGCTCCCTTGCACCCTCCTCTCAAAGCTCTCCCCTGTTTGAGGGCTTAGCTCCTTCTTGGATTTCATCACAAATGCAATGCTGCCAATTGCCCCACAAATTTATAGGGAGCCCTGATGGTTTACATCCCTTTTTCATTCTGCCCAGGCAGCCCATTGCCCCCAGGAGCTGTGGGATGGCTAACACCCCCTGCATGCCAGGGGCACCTACACTGCCTGCACGGGGCAAACTACAGCAGAAAAGGGGCATTTCCCCTGCCCCTTCTTGTTGCTCACTGGGGAAGGCTCTCAAGGTTTTCTAAGGAAAATAAACCAGCCTGAACCACCCATTTGGCTTCCATGGCAAGTCCCCAGGTCAACACCTCCTGCAGGCACTCCAGACTCAGCACATCATCCCAGCTCCCCACCATACCTCTCTAAAGACACACGGACAGAGCACGCACAAGTCACACCCCTCTGGCTGAGCAAAGAGGGGCTTAGGTCAGCAATCCATGCTCTGGGACTTGGAGCCTTTTGGGTTCCCAACTGTATTGCTTTCCTGAGTGATTTATATCTTTTCCCTTTCCTCATCCTGACTGGATCAGGGATGGAGTTTTCTACAGTCCTCCACCTTCACGCAAGAGCATCAAGTGCCCCTTCTTGGTGCTCCTCAGGGAACAGCTGCTCTGCCTCCACAGGGAACACCTCAGAAGTGCTCCTGTCTGCATGGGGAGGCCCAAAGCTTCCCTGGAGCTGTGGGAAAAGGTGGGAAGACTGGCAGAGGCTGGGTGCTCACACACCCTCCCTCCCTCCCTCTCAGCAGCGATGTGTGTCAGAGCAGGTTACGTCACACTCCCCTGCCACCACCACCTCCAGCTTTTGGGCTGATATATGAGAGCAAATATAGGAAAATCTACTCATAAAATTAATGGAGGCTGCATGAACTCACAGATCATAAACTCAGAGGGGTTTGCAGCTTTCCTTTTGAGGAGGGGGAGGGGGTGGGCTCAGAAGCAATTTAGCAGAGGAGACTAATTGACAGCAGTTGCCCAGCACATCCCACACCCCCTCCCCACTCTTGGGAAGATTTAGAGGAACACAGCACTGAAGTCTCAAACACAGTGCTGGAGCAGGCACCCACCAGCTCAAGGGCAGACCCAGCATGGCTGCAAGGCTTGCTCCCATCGAGGGACTGTGGCCAAGCTGTGCTCTCAGTGACATCTCTGTGCTCTCCCCTGCCCAGAGCACAAATCTCAGATGCTGAATGCCAAAGCACGAGCAGATCTATCCCATGCTCTGGGGGCTGCCAACAGCACAGCACCTTTCTTGGCTGGGGGGCTGCAGGGTGGGTGATGAAGAGGACTGGGCCACGCACCCAAGCTCCCCAACAACCCAGCAGTGGGTGCCACACAGGGACAAGGCTGAGGTGCTCCTCTCCAGCCTAGGCTAGGAATTCCCCTGAAACCCTCTTGATATAATCAGGGATGTTTTGAGACCAACTCTCCACCACTGGCTTCCCAACACATCCATAAAAGCCATCCTGGCACCCCAGTGTTGGTGGCCACCAGCTCTGCCAGAGCAAACACCATTTCCAGGACCCGGCTTCTGCCTCCATCCCTTTCCCAACCCACAGAAGACCTTTGCACACTGCTTGGCCCTGGACCACCTCCACACCCCTCCACAGCATCAGCAAGGCCACAAGGCACCTCTGCTCTGTGCTGGGTTACTCAGTGGGTCTTGGGGAACCACTGGGCTTTTCATGGCACAGCCACGAGTCTCGTGCAAAGGGCAGTGAATAACCACTGCTGCTAGAACTACATTTGCCCCTGCATCCCATTTCTCTACAGGACACTGGCTTACTCTGCCTGCTTAAGGGCCAGCCCCATGGATCCCACTGCCCCAGGAAGCCCTTTGTCACACCAACACCAAGTCAGCTCAGGGCTGTCCAGGCACCAAGACCTCCCTTGGCCACCAGCCCTCAGGGGGAAACCCAGCCATCCTAAGCAGCCTCTTGGTCTGGCCCTGCTCAGGTTTACTCTCAGTGCCAAATGCAGTTTTTTTTGCTCTTTTCTGTCCAAAATCATCTTGGCCCCTGGCTGCTGCCCCAGTGGCTCCAGCAGCTGTGAGTCACAGCTCTGCCCCGACCTCAGGCTCCCACTCGCCTCCTGCTCTGACTCAGGCAGCCATGAGCACCAGCCCCAGCTCCTTTCAAGTGGTTTGGGGATCCAGCCAAGGCACCAAAGCAAAGGGATTTAGGCACCATGCTCCCTGGAGCATCCAGCCTGGCTGCCAGCCTCAGGCTCACCCCAGGGGGCTCAGCAGGCTCAGCTCTGAGGCATCATCTGGTGACCAGGTTGTGCCACCACCACCGGCACCAGGAGCAATCACCAAACAGTAACAGGGTCCAAGTACATCACCCCACACACTTTCTGCCTCCAACACAGCCAGCTGGCCCCTTTGGTGCCCTCCCTGCATCCTCAAGGCATCACTAGGCACCCCCTGCCCTGGGGTGCCCCTTCTGCATTCCCCAGGCTGGTGGAGGGAGCTTACAAACAAAACCACGTCTAAATAAGGGCTCCCCTTCCAGAGAGGCAAAGCCCACAAAATGACACTGGAAATGAGCCATGTACTGCCCTCCCTGGTGATACAGACTGCAACCCTCCTCACTCCACCCTCCCCTAGCTCCTACTGTTGCTAGAGCCGAAGGAGCTCCTCCTTTCCCTTTTATAGCATCCCTCAGGTGGCTCCATCAGCCTCTCCCTGCTGCCTGGCTCAGGGACCAGCCAGCTGCCAACCCCACCTGCTTCACAGGGAGTTGATTTACTCCCCAGGTGGAGCTGATTCTCAGGTGAAACCTCTGGGACAAGGCCCTGCAGCGTTGCTGACGGGCTCCAGTCCCAAAACAACATAGGTGAAAAGGAGGAGGATGGCTGGGCTATACTGAACCAAAGCTGGGGCTTGAATAGAGAAAAACAGACCTGCCCCCTCCCCAGACAGGATCCATGAAGCTCTGGGACACGTTCCCCAAGCCCCCTCCATCTCTGCTTGCAGGTACCCAGGGAAAGGGGAGCCTCGCTGCCTCTGGACAGCGGAGAAGCCGGCAGGGAGACATCTGTTCCCCATCCAGCAAGCAGTGTCTTCCTGATCTGCCTCTTAAAAATTACAAGGCAATTTGGAGTTTCTATTTTGTACTTTTGATTTGCCCAAACACCTGAAACATGAGCTCTCAATCCAGGATCAAAGGCTCTCTCTGGAGCAACACAGACGGCGATATCCACCGCCGTATTTATGCGTGATTAGGAACGCCTGCATGGGAGAGGGGATTTGGCGAGGCTGGGTGTGCTGCAAAGCCTGAAACTCCATCCCTCGGAGAGGGAGGGAGCTGGGGGTTGATGTCCTGGCAGGTCAGGTTTAGTCCCAACCCCTCGGGCAGTTCCTTGCAGAGGGAGTGTCTCTCCTGTGTCACTTGTTCCCTCTCACTCCTGCCTGTAGGACTGAGAGCCACCGGTGGCGGGTGGGATCTCTCATCCTTGCTTTGCTCTGTCTCTGGGGGTGACTGGATAGGTGCACACATCCCACATGCAGAGGGATAGAGGGATGCTGCAGGGTGGACACGATCCTGGTGCTGTGGGATGAAAGGCACTGGGAATGAAGCCAGGCCACGCAAGGGGTTAATGGTAATCGACACAGTCATTAATGAGCTGGAGGGGAGGGGTCTTCCCAAGCTCTTCTGGTCCAGCTTGTCCTACTTTGAAAAATCCCAGACCCTGGACCCCTGTGGGCTGGGATTTTGCATCATCTAAATAAACTGGGAGAGGTTCAGGCCTGTGAACAGATGTGGCCAAGCCTCCTCTCCCATGGATGAGCGAGGCTGAGTTGCTGTAAATAACCAATTTAATGGCAGAGGATCTGCCCCCTTGTCCTGTACCACTGACATGAGGGCAGACTTGATCCCTGGAGGGACCCTGGCTCTGGATCTGTGTTTCACATGGGTTCCTGCTTCCTGCCACTGCAAACTGCTTCAGAGCAGGATGGGGTTCCCAGGATAAGGGAATAGCAGCAGGGCACACTGTTTATGGGAAAGCCAGCAGGAAAATCAAGAGGCTGTAAAGAAATCTGCCCTTTCACAGGTAGTGGGCCAGAAAACACCCTCGTTGTGCTGAGGTGTAAATCAGTGCCAGTGATGGGTGCATTAGGTGGGTGACACATGTCAGGGTCACCACAGAGCCACCCCCTGGGGGGATCTGGTCCCTCCTGCCATGGGAGAGAGCAGCAAGTCACCCCATCACCCTTCTAGACAGCAGAACCTCCATGAAGTATTCACCTTTCAAGCAAGCCAAGCTGATGGAGACAAGTCCAACCTTCCCATGGGATTACATATATATTTATAATCAATAAACTTCCATGAAAAAGTCTGAAAGCATGTGTGATGCAACCCTGGTGATCCTTTACTGGAAAATTTGTTGTTTGTTGGTTTTTGGTTGGGTTATTTTTTTTTTTTGCCACAGTTTCCTCACACATTGAGGCACCTTCAGAGAAGTGCTGGGAAAAGCTGCCCAGGAGCTCTCTGCAAATCAGGGCGTGCTCCTGCCCTGCCAGTTCACAGGCATTTAGCACTGGGAATGAGCTGGGAAGAAAATTTGCCACAAATATTTTCAGCAAATTATGAAGTCTTGGAAAAAGCAGATTTCAGTTCTACTGAGAAATTAGTGTTTTGACAGATGTTTTAAATATTTTTTAAAGAATTTCATTTTTTTACTGAAACTGAAGGAGGTCCTGAAACCAAAGACTGGGCCAAGAAAAGAAACCTCAGAAACATTCTGCTTTGAAAACATCCCAGTGAAACATTTCCTTTTTCCCCTCTTCCCCAGTTCAACAGTTTGGGGAATGGAGATGAATTCACAGAATTTCATCTTCTCTGACTCCAACCCTTTTTTGCCTGGAGAATGTTCTGATGGAGAAATGCCTTTCCTGCCCCACTGAGTCCAAGTCCTCTGAAGGCCTAAGAGCGAAGGGGTCTTCAACCTCCAGCATCCTGGTGTGGTTTCCATGGAAACCGTCTGAAAACAGAGATTTCCAGATTTTATGAAACCTGTGGGCTTCCCTCTTCCCACCTGCAGAGCAGCTCCCAGGGCAGTGGGAGCACCCCCACCCCCCATCCCTGGGGAGGAGGAACCAAGGCCCCAACCCCTGCACGGGCCACCCTGGGCTGTGACCAGCTGCACCCTGCACTCCCAGCTGGTCACAGCAGTCTGGGGCTTTGGGGAGCCCCATAAAAGTTGTGAGGTGTGGAGGCAAACCCACCAGCTCCCGAGCACCTCCTGCGCCCGCCGGAGCGGCACACGCGCTCCCAAGGGAAGCCTTTCCATCTGGGAGCAGCACTGTGGGATCCATGGGGAGCTGCTTTCCTTTAATGGGCCATAAAAATCCCATTTGGGATTGCAGTTGCCTTGCTCCCCTCCTGCATCCCACTGCTTTTTAGAGAGGGTGTGTCCGACTCAGTCAAACACAGGCAGAAAGCACCGGGAGCTGCTGGACCTTGAAACAACTGTTATTCTTTGGGATAGTGCTCCTTCCAACACTAACATTATTCTGAGATGCAGGTAACGTGTGACACATTTTCTTTTGCTCTCCAAAGCACAACACCCTTCCCTTCTTCTATCCTTCCTCACCAAATATCAATCATCGGCAAAGACAAGGCAAATGAACTTTTAATCAATAACAGCTACTGTTTCTTGTACCGGGGCTGTTTATGATTTAAAAGGGGGAAAAAAAAATTAAATCAATCCTGATGTGAACGTTTTCCCACTTGGAAAAACAGCCCAATCCCATATCAAAAGGTTGGGGGGTTTATATGTTTTTAAAAGGTTTAAAAGCTAAATTAATTTTAAATTGTTTTTACATATCTTGCCTATAGACAGAACCACATCATATGATGAGGAAGGGTGGTCCGTGGTGTATTCATGTTCCCAGTAAGTGCTTTAGCACCAGTCTGTCTGCTTTACACACATTTAATACTGTTGCCATCTCAAAATCAAGACTCCTCTAACCACAGTGTGTCTGTCCAGGAGCTGTAGCTGGCAGCCTGTCCCCTCTACACCCAGAGCAGGTACTGCAGACATCTCCGGGTCTGTCTGCTCTCAGACTCCACTGTCCTCATCCCAGCCACCAGCATCCAGGAGCTACCTGAGACCAAAGGATGGTTTTGGCAAAAAAGCACCAAGAACTGGCCCAGTCCTCCTGGCTGGTCGGGACAATGCTGAATAAATGTCCTAAGAAAACAAGAAAAAGAAGCAGGAACTCATTCCTGGATCTAGGAGTCCATAAAGGCTCTCACAGTAGATGGACTTAGGTTTGTGGAGCTGGACATTGGTAGCTAAAAAAAGGTAAGACTGCAACTAAAGCTCCTAACTTAATTCTTCAAAAACTTTCTATTCCCAGGGCCTAAACAGCCAGGAGACTGATAATTCATTTTCATCTTCATATGCTGCAGCACTGGGAGTAGCTCAAATGGCAATGTGCTGGCTCCAGTCCAGATTATCTGAATGTGAGACACAAAGTGAAATGCATGAAATGGCATCCATCAAGTCTTATATGAGCCTCAAACTGGGTTCACTTTAGCCCTTTGCAGTGACAGGTTGCCCCTTTGGCCAGTTCCTCTGTCTATCCACCCACAGAAGCTATGCCTTGTCTGCTGTCTCACCTGCCCCAGCCCAGGCAGTTTTGGGGGGTCCTCCTGCTTCTTCTCTCTAAGTGTTGAGATATCTCATGGCCAACATGCAGCTTGCTGTTTCTGCCCAGTCTCTTCCCATGGCTGATTCCCCCAGGGAGAGCAAAGAGAGTAGCCTCTTTCTGTCAGGGTGATGGAGCAGTCCAGCCATGGCTGAATCCATGCAGGACAAGCCAGGAGCTGGGGACACAGCTGTGGAGGCAGAAGGCAGAGGGACACTGGGTGTGGATGTGCCTGAAGCACAGCTGCCAAGGTCTGTGATGGCAAAGGCCTCCTGAGGATGACTTGTGGGGAGAGGATGCTCCCCAGATGGCCGAGGGGAAGTGGCTCAGACACACACCCCTGAGGGGCTGAGTCACTGGCCAGGGATGTCCCAGCTGGAGAAAGCAGGACGTGGCCAGCCTGGCCTGGGGCACAGTGTCAGCACTGCACTCCCTGCTCACCATGAGCACATGGCACTGCCCAGACAGCATCCCAGCAGGGAAAATTATTTAGTCCCACTATCTCTCTAAAGTTATAAAACACATTTCCCCCTGGATTTACTAAGTAGATCCCCTCTGCCACCACCATTATACAGTTTCCCCCCTCACCCTACCATCCTGACGTGCTGGGGTGTGTAGTTTGCACGGTGGCACAGATGCCCATGGCCCTGGCCATACCTGGAGTCCTCTCCTGCCCCACCTGCCCACCAGCTCTGCAAAGCAGCCCCAGGAAGTCAGGAAGGTCCTTTCCTTAGTTTGTGCCCAAAGGAGAGTCATGAGGGGAGACAGAAAGGTGAATTCTGATGTTTTCCTTGGTACCCTGGGATCAGTGACTGAACCAGAGCAGGGAGTTGGTGTTTCTTCATTTCCCCCTTCCTCCACAAGGCCTCCAGCCCCTGGGGAACATCTCACCCTCTTCTGTTCTCCAGGCCTCTTTTATCATCATCCCCATGATGAATGCAAGCACATTCCAGTTGCACTCTGAGGTGAGGACCCACTGTGCCCCCACTCTCTCCTCCCAGCTGAGAAGAGACATCAGGCAGCTTTTTAGGATCAGGATAGAAGAGAATAGAAGTTTCTCCACTTACAGTTTTGCCAGACTTTAACCGGGCTCCAATTTTCCATGCTGGATTCCTGCCTTGGGCTGTGTTTTGTTTTGTATTTGTCAAAAAAATTCCATGACTCCATTTCCACCAGCCCTTTGAACGAGTTTTAGGGAGGTCTTTTCTTTCTTTATTTTTTTGTCTCTTGCCCATGCTAAAACATTATTACAACCATTTCAGTGGGAAGCAGCAGTGCCTCCAGGCCTGGCAAGAAGTGTCCCCTGAGTGAGAAGACGGGCCTTTCTCCATCCCTGTGACGGCGCCCGGAGTCGGTCGGATCACGAGTCTGGGAAACAGCAGAGGCTGGTTGGTGCTTGGCAGATGGATGAAGCCCAAAATCCGTCTGTGCCGAGCTCTCCCCACCTTCCAACGGGCCTCAATCAACAGTTTCACAACAACACAGTCGGCCAACTGTGTAAACACGGGGCACGGCTCAAACAGAGCCCGCGCCTTGGTGAACAGTCGGCGCTGAAAGGGAAGAGCATCTTACTCAAATAAACAAAGGAACTGCCCAGCTCAAGGATTTGGACCAAGGTCAAAAGAGGGAGTTTGTGATAGGGGAAGTGACTGAACCTAAAAGCACATGCAAGTTTTCAGAGATGGATTTTGTCTGTGGGGAAGTACTAATTCAAGTGGACTGGACCCCTCTGTGGCTTTGGGTTGAATCCAGCAGATCCTAGATCCAAACAGCTGCAATGGGAGAAGAGAGGAGGAGCTGGGGAAGTGAGGAAGGCCAAACCAAAAGGAAGGCTTTGTTTGGGGCAGATCGATTGACCTGAAACCCATTTTTGTTTGCTTCACTGGGAAGATGGATGTGTTCTGCTGGCTTGGCAGGGCCTTTTCTTCTTCCAGGCTTTGGCTCCACCAGTAAAACTAAAAAAACCCATCATTATTCCAGTGGCTGCAGCTGCAGAATGATCCAGGTAATCTTCATGCCTTGCAAAACCTGTGGGGCCCCACGGGGTACCATCAGCCAGGTCTGGTGCCTGCAGGTCCCTGAGCATTGTACAGACCTCCAGAAATAACCCCCTGGGATCGTGGGGGGTCAGACCCCCTGGCATGGCTCTGAGTGGATTGAGAGCCCAGTTTTGGTTGCAGGAACCAAGGTCTGAAATTAGAATTGCCTGGTGATGTGTAATAAAGAGGAAGAAAAAGATAAAAGCAGCAACAGCAGACAAACCCCAAAAATCCCAGACTGGGTGTCCAGGAAAACTAAAAGGGAAGAAATGTGCCTGCCTCGAGGGAGGCTGAGGGAGGGCTCTGAAAAAGCCCAGCTTGGTGAGGCCTCTTCTGAGGAGCTTAGCAGTGAACAGAGGAGGACAATGGAGGTAGGAAAACCCCACAGTGTTTGGGGACAGGCTGCTGGGCAGCAGAGACCAGCCAGGCCCTAGAAAGGATGGCATCCTCTGGCAACAGCCCTTCCCTGGGGCTTGGTTTCAGGGGGAAGGGTCCCACATTTGACAGTGCACAGACAGGAATATTTCTCCACTCTGCTGGAGAGGTTGTGAGGTGGCCAGAGAGCAGGAAAAGCCATTGGGTAAAACAGCTGCAGCCTTACAGTGCACAGGAACACAGGGTCACATCCTGCCTTTAGTGCAGATTAAATTCAAGACCAACGGTGTCTAGGTCAGTTTTCTTCCTCTGCATTGACAGGGAACAAATTTGAAGCCCTGAGGTGTCATTTCTGCACATCATGCTTTGAGTTGTTCCCTTCCTTTACCATGGTGGACCTGTTCCTTTCCTGAGGATCATCATTTGTCAGCCAAACATGTGGTGGTTCACATTCCTGGGTTATGGAGCACACAGCTCACCAAAGGAAAGGGAATTTGGTTTCCTATCCTGCTGACCCCACAAATGCACCACAGAGCTGGATGGTCACGGCCACCATCCCCCAGAAATGACATTGCTCTGGGCCAGGCCATGCCTTGAGGGAAGGAGGTCACCCCCAGGGAGATGCTGTGCTGGGTTAGTCACCTTCCTCTGGCCCAACTTTCCCCTTGCATTTGCTCCACAACGTGGGCAGATGTGCCCCAGCCATGCAGAGAGTGATCTCTCTAAAAAGCCAAACTGCCAAAAAGCCCAGGCTCAAAGGCACTGTGTAAAACCTGAGCTGCTTCCCAGCCTGACCTTCTCCATGCCCTGCAGGAGCAGCAATTCCCTTTTTTAAACCAGGGGCTATGACCTGTGCCCCAAGACACTGCAAGCCACTCCTACAGTGAACAAGGAATGAGAGTGAATATCTGCTTGGCAATTACATGCAGATTAGAAACATCTAAAGGTGGTCTTTAACGCTCAAGAAAAAGATTCACAACTCAAAAAAACCCTAATAAGCTGGAAACACCCGAGCTGGAATAACTGGACTCAGGTTCCATGAGGGTTTGTCTCAGCATTTCAGCCCGTGTCTCTGGGTGTGAGCACTGGGTTGTGAATAACTGCTCTTGTGGAAACTTGGCTGCAGCAGACAGACAGACTGTCACACACTCTGCAGAGGAGACGATCCTTATCACCACTGGAAAGGCCTGACTGGGAACAGCTGCTCTGGAGCTGTGGGGCAGCCCCAGGAAGGATGCACAGCCCTCTGTCACACACACCTTTGCTCTGGCTGATGGATCCTGGAGCTCATGAGCCCAAGAGGCTGCTCCAAGGATCTGGGCTGGCTTGCTGTGATCCCAGCTGGTCACACCTTCCAGCTGCAGAAGACCCTGCACTCAGCTGGGCTAAGGCACACACTGCTGAGGGGAGTCCTCCTGGCCAAGGGACCCAAGCTGTGCCTAGATGAGGTTATCCCAGAAGGCTTCCCAAATCTCAGATCTAGAGGCATGCTTTGGCTGCATCCCAGCTCCAGACTGGGGGTGTACAGCAAGCCCAGAGCCTCAGAGAGAGGAAATCCAGATGGGAAGGCTGGAGTGTTGCAACAGCTCCCTCCCCTGCAGGGGCTGGGGACCACGACACAAGGGCTGGTGAGCACAGAACGAGCTCAGAGACCTGCCTGCCCAGGAGAGAGCTTCAGCCCTCTCCTGATCAGCCCTCTCATTAATCAGAGCCCTGCAAGGTCTCACAAGAAACACCCCACCAGACAGCATCTCCAGATTTCCCACTGACTCAGTTCCAGGGCAGTGAACCCAATCCCAATGGGACCAGTTTCACACAGGGATGATTTTTCTCCCTTTTTTTCCTTGAGATGCCATGTGGATGTAAGCCAAGAATCATGCAAAACCCTCCATGGATGATGCCACCTTGTAAATTAAGGTCACTGCCCCATCACAGACAGTAAAAAGTCTTTATTTTCTGCTGATTGATGTTAATTATGCAACATACTGTGAGTCCATATGGACTGTGCTCCATAAAGGTTTTCCTTATGATCATTCTTTCTGGATCCACGTCCTGCCAAACACTGCTTGTTTTCGTGGCCCATCTTATTTACTGCCTTGTTAGTCTGGTGTTAGATTTTCCCCCCAGTCCTCTGGAACTTCCCCAGAGTTTCCAGATTTGTTTAAAAATCGACACTAATGGTTGAGAGAGCTCTCAGGCCAATTTGTTTATCCTTTGATGCAAGTTATCTGATCCTGCAGAATGTCTAACTTTAATCACTGCTCTTTAACATTCAGCTTCATCACTGGTAGAATACAAAGTAATTCATTATCTCCATAAAGTATGGTTGTGTCATCCCACTTCCTTCCAAAGGGAAAAAGAAATGTTGAACAAATAACTTGGTCTCTTTTACACACGGGATGAGTGTTTTGCCATTATTTCCAGGGATCTCATTACAGGATTAGTCTTTTCTTGATACATTTAAATAATTATCATTAACTCCAGTGGCAAAAGGCTTTTCTCTTCTACCTTTAGCTTCCCTTCCCAGGTTCTTGCTGATTTGTACTCACCACTATCAGATTCTTCCTTTTGTATTAATCATCAACATCAGTATGCACTTCACTGCTACATATTTATGCCCATAATGCTATTTATCTATGTATATATAGATAAATAACTTCCACCTTCCCTCCTAGCTGGGCTGGTCTCTGCAAAGCAGCATTCAGGCTTCCAGGACAGATCTTAGAGCATCTCACCTAATAGCCTCAAACACTCCCGGATTATCATCCGTTCAGTTTTGTTAAAATCATTCCTTCCACTCCTTAATTGTACTCCTAATTATTTTCAGTCCAGGGAAGCCATTATTTTTCCAGAACCAGGGGCTTGAGCTGAGCACCTCTGTGCTTTTAAAAATCTGGTCCCTCACCACTTATAAATAGCTCTGATCAGAGCTTTTCAGAGTTTGCACATCGTGTGGTGCTCGCCGGCAGGGAGACAGCCTGGGAATAGGTTGTGGAGTCCCTGCCCATCACAGGACTGAGAGCTGCATACCTAAAAGGCAGAGGAAGCTGGTTTGGGGTTATGTGTGGGGGATGTATCCCTTCTCTGCTCCCAGGCTCGCAAGAGGGGAAAAAGCCACTGGGGACCAAAGACAGCTTTCATCAATTGTGATGTTTTATTTTGNTTTTTTTTTTTTCCCCTTAAACATCCTTTGTTTTCTAACAATAAATCATATCCCGAGGCAAAAAGCCTTTAAAGAGACTGGGCATGGAGTCTGCTTCCGTTGCCTGGCTGGTGAGGCAGGCCACCAGCTGACAGCAGTCATCAATCCACAACTCAGCGATCAATCCATCTTCCTCCGCCGCTGCGGGGACGGCGCGGGGGGCCCCGCCTGTGCCAGCCCTGTGCTGTCCCCTGCCCTCCCCGCCCGCCCTGGCGGCACCCAGGATGCTCCCCAGTGCCAGGCCCTGTCCCCCTCGCTGCCCCTTCCCTCAGGGCAGAGTCCCCTTCTCCCAGGCACCATCCCCTCATGGTCTGCAGCCAGCTGAGCCAAGTCACCCTCCAAGCCTCCTCCCGTGATCCGTCAGAGAGCGGGCACTCCACCTCCTGCCCTTCCAAGAAACCAACAGCTCCAAAGAAGGCAATAGCATCTTCTCCAAACAGAAGGTACACCAAGAGCTTACTGGGGGATAAACCTTCCCAGGAGGTTTCATAAATCCCAAGCCATTTGCTTTTTTTGCCATCAGTGGATGTTTCCACCTCCTGTTGTTTGCTGCAGGCTTCTGGGTTTGCTTTTTAACATGTGTGCTGCCACAACTCAGCAGTTTTTGGTGGCACCTACATGTTCTGTTTACCTTCTTAAGAGTGTTCCCCAAAGATGTTCTATTAAAACCCTCTTAATGGCTCTACCTTGTTTGTCATCTGGAAAATTAGTTGCTCTCCCAGCAAGATGGAGGTGATCCAGCTCATGTGATCCTTCAGGAGGTGGGCCCAGTGCTCCATGACCTGCAACACTTCCATTCTGCCTCCATTTTACACTTTTTGCCCCTTGGTGGTCTCCTCCTCTGTCTGCTTTTGCTTCCAAGATGCAAGGTGGGGTCTTGCTGCCGACCGTCTGAACTTTCCTCCCCTTCAATTCCCTCCTGAGATCCCTCAAGTTCTTGCTGATCTGAGAAGTATTTTATGAGGCAATTTCGTTCATGCCAAATGTGTCATAACCAATGGATCCCTGCCTACAGCCATCAGAGCCCTGCTCAGCCTCTCAGTGATGTGTGCTGTGCTGGAGCCAAGGAGACCGCACACGGGCCCGCTGTCTTTCTGTCCCCTCTTCTGCTGGGCAGAGAGCATTTGCATCTGCCTGCCGGCACACATTTGGTCCATCACCATCACTTGTGCTCATACCCCCCTTAAGTCTGCAGGGATCATGGTCAAAAGGGGCCATCAGAGACTCTTTGTGTCTCTCTCACCAGAGAGCTCCAAGGTCAAGAGTTGTTGTATCTTGGCTACTCTTCAGGACCTCATGTACCTCCACCAGCACAGGCAGAGCTTTGGCCTCTGCCCGCAGGTTTCCATGCAGCAAGGAGAACGTGGTGCTTCCTCCCTGCATCAGGGGCCCTGCTCTGGGAAAATGGCCTCAAAGTTTTGGGGCACTCTCCCCTGATGTCACCTCCCCAGCCACAGCAGCCAAAGCCACCAGCGCTGCATGTCCTGGCCAGCCAAGTGTGCCCAGGGGCAGATGATGCCCCAGACAAGGTTACAGCAGACACCCCCCAGGGACTCCATGAGGCTACCAGTGACCAAGATCTGCTCTTACAATCCTCAAAGCTTTTTCTCCCCTGCATCAGAGCAGGACTGTCCCAGGAGAGGCCTGTCCTGCTTGGAGAAGATGGGGCAAAGAGGTCCCCACCATCTCAGAGCCCCAGGAGAGGGACGCGGCCACCATGAGGTTTCCTCTGGCATTTGCTCTGTGCCAAGGTTGGAAAGGATTCCAGTGTCACAAAAGCACCTGATCAGGGAGGGCATTTCAGGGCTGGGGGTGGTGGAGTGGAGGTAGCAGAAGGATGGGAGGAGATAGAGGTTCCTTGATGAAAAGGAGAAACCTCCAGCCTGGAAACCCATTTGTGGGGCAGGCAGCAAGGCAGTGGGGGAAGGTGTGGCGGGATCCTGACACCGCGTCGCCTCAAGCTGATGTCCCAGCCTCTTTTAAAATGTCCTCAAGCTCTTGGAATTGCCTCAGATTAAGTCCAGTTGCCCGGGCCGGCGTGTACCGTACACGGTGTAAATGAGAACCACCCGTAACACCCCGGTGCTCCCTCCTGCTCTCCCGGGCAGGTTCATTAGGGCCTTCCCCAGCCAGAGCAGGCCGCCTTTCAGGGGAACGCCGCCGCGTTTGATATTTTCCACTCTGCGTGTCAAGGGCATTTACAGTCGGCGTCAGGCTGTTCCGTCAGTCTGAGGGAAGCACTTTGAAGTGTTTGTGGTAGAGGCCACATGTGCACTCAAGATGTGCCTCTCTCTCCTCTCGCTGCCTTTGCATTCCCAGCACCATGTGACAATCGACAACACGGCTTAACCCTTTCGCACCGCTGCTGCCTTGTCCCGCTTGGAGATGGGGAATGCAGGAATGGAGTCCTCATCCCTCTCTGTGTTCTGGTGGCCCAGGAAGCTGCAGTGATCCTGCTTCCTTCCAGGGAATGAAACAGCACAGCTCGGGCAAACACGGCTGGTGAAGGTGACAGGGTGGAGCTGGGAGACCTGGAAGCTGCCGGTCCGAGAGCAGGCTCTGTCGCTAATCCCCACAGATGCCTGCTTTGATGATGAAAGCAGCATTGGCCACAAGCAGCTGTGGAGACGGCTTCCCCCCTTGCCTGTCCTGCAGTGGGTCCTGAGGAACGGGGTGGAAGGAGTCCCAGGGGCTGTGTCACACCAGGAGTGTCCACAGCGACAGTACCGCCTGTCCCTCCAGCGTGATGGACGGCACATGAGAAAATGGGCAGCACTTGGGCTGTGCTCTGTGCCCAGGGGCCTCTGGGCACAGAGAGAACAATGGCAGCTGCTTCCCCTCGGAGGCACTGGTGCAAGCCTGGCAGTGTTTTGGGGAGCTCTCCACGGGGGCAGTGGTCAGGGGTGAATCTCATTTCTTTGCACAGTAGCCATGTAGTGTTTTGCCATAGCTACAGGCTTCAGGGTATTTTCATGCACCCAGAGAGCCCTGGAGAGGAGCTTGCTTTGAAAGGAGACATGGGGATCAGCAAGCACAGCTGCCTTTTGAGGGGACAGTAGCACCCACTCCGATGTTCGCCTCTCCCCAGCTCCCTGAAATGAGTTCTGGGACAGAGTGGAGAAATTAAAGACGTGTGGTGTCACCAGGTGATGATTCCCTGGTGCCTGAGAGGCACCTTCTCTGCATCCCCGCAGGCAAGAGGAGAGGGGCCTTCTCCAAAGAGCCCCCTGCCATATTTCAGTCCCTGTGGGTGGATTTCCATCTTCTGTCAGGACCCCCTGGATGGGTAGGGGGAGCTAGGCTTGGCTTGCATCTTTGGAAGTCACATAGGATAGAAAAACCTCACAGCCCTGCAAGCCTGCCTCTGCCAGGGGTTGAGCTGCAGCCCCCGTGGGGTGCTGTTAATCCTGAGCAGATTCTGATCCGCACAGCCTGGACCCACTGCAGTGATAAAAAGGACAGGGAAGGCAACAGGACAGGAAAAGGCAGAGCTCAACGACTGTGAGCTAAGGGGACAGAGATGTGAGCTGCAGACAGGCAGCTCCCACCCTTTGCTGCTGTCTCCAGCACAGCAGTTTTTGGGGGCCAACATGGAGCTGCCCCATTCAGTGACCCCTGCATTCCTGGAGCATTCCTGGAGCTGGGAGCAGGCCATGGCAGCACAGGAACGCTGCTCTGGCAGCTCTAGCGTTAATGTGTGGCACAGCAGAAATAATCTTCCTTTTCAATGATTGCATGACAGTGGGTGGAGGCCCTGGGGGAAGGGTGTCATTGTACTGGCCCTTGTTTGGCAGGGAAAAGACATCTTCTGGGCTGCAGCTTCCTAGAAAAGTTGAAGTCAAAGCATTATCCAGTGTAACTGACCTCTCCTTCTTCCATGACAGCCCCCTCCCTGCAATTAATCTGAGTCATGGAAACCCCTGCCTTCTTCTCTGATTTCCCAGTCCCCGGCAAAGTGTCTGACTCATCCTGCCTGTCTCTGGCCATGGCTCCTCCTTGCTGAGGTGATTGACTCTTCACCCAGGCAGGGCTGAGCTTTGCAGCCCATCAAACAGCCCCCAGCTTGCATCTCCACCTCTCTCTCTGTGTGTGTGTGTGTGTGTGTGTGTGTGTGTGTGTGCTTCCATGAGCTGAGCTTGATGCCTTGTGAAGGCTGACCCAGAACAGAGGCTGGACAGAGATAAAGAATAAAGCAGGGATTTATTAAAAGGCCTAAATAGATCCACCTTGGGCAGCACAAGAGCCCAGCCAGGGCTACACCCCAGGTGAACCCAGAATGGTCACAAAATGCACAATCAGGCACGGGGTCTCTCACTTTTATAAGTTCTGCTTCATTTGCACATTGGAGTTCATTGTCCAATTACAGCTTTTTCCCATGAAGTCCCATCCTCCTTGTTTTTCTCTCTTCAAACTGGCCCCAGGAGGAGAGGTGGCAGGAAGTGTCAGTCTGTTCTGATTCATCAGACCACTTGGAAATCCCAAATTCTCCAAATCTGAAAGGTCAGAGTTAGACAAGTGACTCCTGGCTGCCTTTGGAGCACCACCCCTGCATCCTGATAAAAGTAGGACCTGTCCACAAAACTGCAGCCATCCAAACATCAAACACTCAGCCTAAGGTCATCATCAGCCCACTGGTGAGAAATGGATGAGGATGGTTACATCAGTAGGGAACAACTGCCCAAAACAGCCTTGCAAACAGCAGGCAGAGACACCACCTGAGCATGAGCTTCAGGTTTTTTTGGTTTGAGGGATCTTTCTGATTAGGCTTGCTTTCCATTTCTGCTGGAGTAGAGATCAATTTTTTAGAGTTCTAAATTTCTGGGGTAGAAATCAGTTTCTTTAGAGTTTCTTTTCTGCCCCCATTGCCTCAAAGCCCCTCCACTCTGATGACAAATTTGCAGAACCAAGGGCAGGCAGGTTTCCTTTCACTTCTCAAAGCCCCAGTGGGGCTGATTTCATAAGACCTGAAGGTGCCATGGACCCCAGCTGTCTGTCACCCTCCCAGGGTGTTGAGAGACATCCATCCCCACCAGCCTGCCAAGCCAAGCTTCCATGCCAGGGATACGTGAGATGTAAGCAGGGAATGAAGACAGCTTCTCCTTTCTGTGCCTGCTGACAGCCCCAAAGGCACACTCAGCTTCCAGCTGACCTGGTCACACACCCCACCTCTGCTCAGGGCAACACTTCACCCCTGTATAAACCCTTTCCTCAGAGGATCACACTGTGCTTTGCAAATGCCTGCTCATTAATCCTCTCCACGGTCCTGGGAAGAAATAAGAGACACATGGGGATCACCTCGTTTGCTGTGGAGTGGGGGCACCTTCTGGGGTGAAACTGAGGTGTCTAACAGAAGAGAACAGTGCTGCTCCATGTAACACAGCAGCCAGAAATTAAATGGAAGGAATTAAAATCGTGGTGATTGAGGGGAATTTGAGGCAGGAACAGTGTGATTAATCACACTGAATCTTGGCTAAGACAACAGTGAAAGGCACCATGTGATTTTTTTCAGGCTCTGTCAGGGCTCCACTAATACTCCAGTGTGGCAGGTAATGCAGCATCCCAGCAGAACGGGCTGGGATGGCAGGATCAGTGCTCAGTTTGGGAGGGAAAGGGCTGGACAGGATTTGTTGGACATGGCCCACAGCAGCCATCAGGCCTCAGGCTCATTCACTGCTTGAGAAGTTCTTGCTTCTTGTCACTGCATGGGCAAGTGGGTCTCAGCCCAGAACCCAGGGCACCATTGTCACCCGCTGTTTGTGCCACTCCCCCCTTGCCCCGAGGTGCTTCTTGCCATTCCCACTGCTGATTCCGTGTAGCTTCAGGCAGACAAGACAAAGGCATGCCTGGTCTTTAAGTGCAGGTTCATTTTCCCATTTAATCTCTGCAGCCTGGGCTCTCCTCAAACCTGCCATTCCTTTGGAAAGCTCCTCAGCTCAGCCATACCCTCCTGCACGTGCAGCCAATGTGCATGAAACCAGT
Source organism: Urocynchramus pylzowi (assembly GCA_013397555.1). Taxonomy (NCBI): domain Eukaryota; kingdom Metazoa; phylum Chordata; class Aves; order Passeriformes; family Fringillidae; genus Urocynchramus; species Urocynchramus pylzowi. The sequence continues at coordinate 465,164 of VZRH01002263.1, read as the reverse complement.
GGCAGGCAGAGCTGCACAACCCTCTGTCCTGGTGATGTCTTTCAAGGTGGTTTACAAATAACCCAGAAACTGCTCATCTGAGTGGGATTATCTGAAAACCAAACTCTGCTCAGCTGCAAGCCTGGTCCCGAGCCCCAGGCAGCCCAGATGACAATACTTGCCAGAAGAAAAGGTCAGCTCATTTTCTCTCCAGGACTTCAGGAGGCAAGAATTTGCCAATCCCTCCATTCTAACAACTCATTTTGGAGTGGATTGCACAAGACTGAAGGGTACTAAGAGGGACTGGGCACACTGTGTGAACACATCTCATTCTGCAGATGCTATCCAAGATGAGGGCAGGAGGTGGAAGATGAGATTGTGCATGAATGAAGCAAGAGATCACAGTCTTGTTTTCTGGGCACTGATAACTTTAGTAATTATCAATGCCAGCTCTGCCAGCCCTGTGCCTCCACTCAGGCCACACAGCACTGTGAGGTGGCTTTTGTATCCTCATTGCAATGAAGGATTTTATCCTGCTAGGGTTTATTATTCTTTTATAGACTGAAGGGCTTCAGCCTAATCTTTCAACAAATAAAAGGAATCTTTCAACATTTCAATGCTGTTGCAATTGGCTCCAAAAATAGCATCCTCAGAGCTACATTTTTTTAAACCTCTCAAGTCCAGGGATTAACCTTTTTCAGAAAAAGCACAATAATCAGAAGACCAACTTGTATGTATTTTATATATCAAATCAAATACACAAAAGACTAAAATTTGAAAGCTAACCTATAGTAGCTTTTATTTTCTCCCATTTTGTTTGTGTGCATGCTTCTGTGGCTGCTGGAGGGGAGAGAGAAGGTTTCCTATTGTTTCATGAGCCACTGCTGGATATTTTACTGACCACCAAAGGCCATGGATCAGGGTCTGAGAAACACTGCTTTAGAGATAAACAGGCTCATTACAGTCTCTGTTTGTGCCACCCTCTCCTGGCAGATCCTGTGCCTCTCCAGTTTATACCCCTTGATCCTTCAGTTTATACCCCTGGATCCTTCAGTTTATACTCCTGGATCCTTAAGTTTATACTCCTGGATCCTTCAGTTTATACTCCTGGATCCTGTGCCTCTCCAGTTTATACCCCTGGATCCTTCAGTTTACACCCCTGGATCCTGTGCCTCTCCAGTTTATACCCCTGGATCCTTCAGTTTACACCCCTGGATCCATGCCCTGCTCCCTGCACCCCCCCCCAGCTCACCTCCATGGCAAAGCACCCTCGTCCCAGAATAATGCCAGCTTGTCCTGGATCTTAAGAAGGATGGTGCATGTCCCCTCAGAGAGGATGAGTGGCCTCCACTGCTCCTCCATTGCTGCAAATGGCTTTTCCTGCCAGGAAAACTGGCCTCAGAGCAGCCCTCTTTGTGACCCCTCCCCAGGTCTCTCCAAATTTTTCAAGCAGACACCTTGGCACCTCCCATTGCCTTGGTACTGTGTTGGTGTTGGCCAGCTGGGAGTGACAGCTTCCATCTTCTTTCTCCTTGTTCCATGAACTGTCACATTGGGGGTTTTGATCTGCCCTGGAGCCAGGCCCTGCCAAGAGATTGATTCCCACATAAATTCCAGGGAAAGCTATTGTAACCAAGGCAAGGAAATGCACTGGATGCACTCAGGAGATGGTGTTCACATATTGCACTTTCATAAAGGTACAGCAATGGAAACATTCCCTATTTTGATTGTCCCAAAGCCACAGGAAAAAGGGAATTAAGGGAATTGATATGTCTGGGAGAGATGCCAGCTCTGATTTACTCACATTTTTACCCTGATGTGAAATACCTTGGTCAGAGATGGAAAACTTTTATAGAAGACATGAACCAAATCAGGCCCTGCAAGTGCTGGTATCCAGCTAAGAGCTGTCTGAGCTGGCACAGCCCGAGAAACACTGAAACAAAGGAGCTGGGAATCAAATGGACAACAGCAGCTCTGTAAGAAATCTCTTCTCTTCCTCCAGAGGGTTTGGACATACCCACATTTGCAGTCTGCCTTCTGACCACAAAGTGCCTAAGGTACCAGAACACCAGTGAGTTAGGATGTAGGGGTTGGCAGGGCTCCTGGAAAGAGGATGTGCTTTATCATCAAATCCCAGCATGATTTGGGATGCAGAGGCACAGAGCGGTCAGGGCAGAGTGGGGAGCCCAAAACAGGGTTGCCTTTGGAAGCAGTATAAAAAGAAAATATCCTTGCTAACATAACCTCGCCTTCCAGTTTAACCTCCATGTTCCCTCAGAGAGTGCAAACATGCCTGCACATATTTTAGGCATAGCAACCCATTTAGGAAGACTCAGATGCAGGGTAAGTCCAATTAAAGCAAAATGGAATGAAAGTCCCAAATTATTTCAATGTGTCAGAGTGAGGAGTTTGCAAATCCACTGGTTATTGCAAAGCTGTTCTGGGGAAAATAATCTCTGTATAGATTCCACCCCACTTTGCTGAATTCCATGGGAGTTTTGCCATCAGCTTCAGTGGGAGAAGGACCAACACATGCTGGCAAACTTTAGGCAATGCATTAATCATGCTTCAGGCCAAATGCATTTGCTTTTACCCCCAATCCTGAAATGAGTTTTCTGTAGAAATATCTCTGCCCCTCCAGTGGTGTCCACTGAGCTCAGCACCAGCGAGGTCCAACTGCAAGATCTCATCTGACTGTCCAGAAGCCCCTAAGAACATAGGTCTGCATTCATCTTGCAGAGATTAATATGAGTTCAGTTAAGGGCAGAGTTTGATGAAAATATTTCATAACATATCAAGTTGGAGGGTAGATCAAAGGTGTTTTTTTTAGCTCATTAATAAACAGAAATAGCACTGCAGAGGAAGTAGCTCGTTTGTTTGTGATGGCTCCCTGCTTTGGGAAGGTGACTAGAGAAACCACAAAATTATTGCTGCTAAAATAACCAAAACAAAACACGAAAGTAGGAGGATCCTTCTTTGTTAAAATACAAAACCTTAAATTAGGCAGTATATCACCCATAATTATTTATCTTGTTAAAATTCCCAAACACTAAACAGGGGGATGAAGTGTTCTGCCCACATCACTCACCTCCAACCTCTGTTCAGAGCAATGCAAAATAATGAAGGTCCTGGTTTGATTTATGATGCATGTAGGGTATTTTTTTTGCGTGTATTTAAATTTTCACAGGACCCCCAAAATTCTGGTAGCATAAACTAGATTTCCAGCACCTCAAAACATGTGCCCATGGCTCCTCTAAGGTTGTGCTGAGCTTGTTGCTCTCCAAGCCTCTCTAACACAGTTACTAAAGGGCAGATACTTGTTTTTTTAAACTTGCTAGAAAGCCATTTGCTCCCCTAAATGTAATTTATGTCATTCAGCTAGAAAGTTTGTTTTCAGTATAAAATACTTTTTAATCACTTCTCTTAAGTCTTTCTACTTCATCTCATCTGGTTCCTATGGAAATGGCAAGTCTTCCAGGACTGCAAATTTTGTTTCCCAGCCAACATTAGGAAAACTGTTGGTCTTTTCCCACTGCCTTGTGAGACAGTATTTGCATACAAAATACTGTTCAGATCTCAGAAAATACTTTTGAAATTATTATTCATTACACTGGAGACCTTCCATGTTTCCACAAGCAGCTGTCTTATTTTGTCTCCCCTTCCACATAAACAACAACAACAAAAAAATCTCCTGTTTGCTTGTTCACTTTATACATGCAGTTCTTCTTTACCTGAATTCTTGTTATATTGACAAAAAAAAAAAAAAAACCAAAAAACTAAACAAAACAAAAAACAAACAACCAAAACCAAAAACAAAGACCAAAAAAACCCAAGCCAAACCTAAACCAGCAGAGAGAAAATAAGAAGAAATGTCACCTTTTTTGCCAAAATAGTTCTTCCCACCCTTGATCCATGGTTGGCTGGCAAGGATATAAAAGTCTGTAATTGGTCTGGAGAACCAACTATTTTTAAAAACTCTCTATTCAAAGCTGAACAATACAAGTGTGAGTGCTCCAAAAGACATAAAGAAGGTTATCAGGGCTCTTTGCCACAGCTTGGGAGCCTCTGTGTTAAGGAAGAGAGGAAGAGCCTGGGGCTGCATGTCTTTGTGTGACTCTCCAGTGAGCTGAGCAAGGAGTGATGGATTCCTCGCCAGGGTGAGCACCTCACACTTCAGGACAGGGAGGAGAGAGCCAGGATCAGTGAGGACACTCCTGTCTTGGCTTGTTTCACAAACACTCAGTGATGGTACCGGCTTGTGTGTCCACTGGACATCCTGGGCTAGCTGCTGGTGCTTTTTTCCACCTCTCCTATCTCTTTGCTGCTCCCCTCTCTCATTTCAGGGCTCCAGCTGACTACTGTGCCTGCACTTGGGATGGCTCTTCCAGGTGTAAAACAACCCTGAAACTCAGGAAGAGACACCACCATGCAGTGGGCAGTGAGAGAGCAGGGCATGAGGGCAGACTGGCAGTGAAAGGGCTGTGCAAGCCTCTGCTTCCAAGCCTTGTGATGAAGCTCCCCTTGGAAGGAGGACCCAAAAGGGAAGGTGTGGCTGGAACAATTTCTTTAGTCTGGACAGTGAGGAAAACAGAATTACTCCTGCTCTCCCCCCTGAAGATCAATTTTGAACCCCCCACTTGTTTTGATACTGTCCCAGGCAAGGAGCAGACAGGAGACAGCACCAGATGAGAGCCACGTGCTGAGATCAAGTGCTGAAAAGTCCTTTCTGTGTCTCTGCATTGCTCCTGCAGGGCACCTGAGCACCAGATTCATGAGCAAAGAATTTACTTTCTCAGTAGGATCATTCTTGATATTAGCTCAGGAAGTTAACAATGACATAAATTTTAGCTGTCCCCTTGTTACCTCCTCACGCACCTTGGAAATCTTCAGGATCTTCCCAGTTGCTGACAAGGAAGTTCTCCTTTGAAAAACAAGAAAACCATGATTTATTACTGTGTTCACCAGGTTGTGGCATATATGGAATTCTTAATGAGATCATCCCCTCTATGCCTATAAAGCAGATATGCACCACCAAAGAGCCTGTGTCTTTTCATTTGCTTCATGAGCAAAAATTTTGGAAATTTTCAGGACTTGTGCTGCTGGGAGATGGCTAAAACAGTGCTGAGAAGGGCCATGGGTCTGTGGGCTTTGCAGCCACACCAGCCATGGAAAGAAGACCTGCCACAGATGCTGGCAGCCATGGGCAAACCTTCTTCCAGAGGAAATGGAGATGTGCTGGGAAGCTCCCAGGAGAGCAAAAGAATGCTTCCAGACAGTCAGGTGGAGCAGCCTGCTGGCTCCATCAACCTGATGGACTTGGCAGCCTCCCCTGCTCCAGCTGGCCAGGATCCTGGAGTCTGCAAAGCTGCAGGCAGAGTTACTGAATTATGGGAGAAAACAGATACCTGCATAAGCTTATACACAGCAATACACACACACATATAAATATATATATAAATACATATATATATATATATGTATGCACCCAGACACATTTATACATCTCATGGAGTGAGATTTGCAGGATATATGAGCCTGCAGTAATATTCATGTTCATATATCCTATGATATATATCCATTATTGTCTTGGTTTGAAGTTTCCAACCTAAGACAAATATTCCTATATCCTATATGGCAGGATATATGAACTCCTAGCAGGACAATGCTATATCCTGTCATGACTAAGCTGGTCTCTGTGTTAGGCTTATTAACTCTGTAGGAGAGCTCTGACATCTTCCTGGACAAGATTTAAAGATGCATTTTTATTACCTTTTGTAGAAGAAGCACTGACTAAAAGCTCCTGAAGCTTGCTCAACAACCCATATTCCCTGGGTTCCTCTAAGCCTGAGTCCTCAAAGTTGTCACAGCAGAGAATCCCTCTTCCAGCTCCAGTCTGGGCACCAGGCTCTCTTGAACGGCTCTCGACTGCTTTAGCCCAGAACAGAGTTTCTGCTTACGTCAGTAGCTGGCCAAGAGAAAAAGAGAACAATACAGCCTTTATAGATTAACAATATTTCAATTTACTGTAAATTATGCAGCATATAACATGGCCCAGAGGAGTAATTTGTCATTCTTTTATATCCTTGCTTTTTCTCTAATTTCTTTCTCTTCACCTTCCCCTTTTCACTTCTCCTCCATTCCACTTCTATCTTTTTGCCTCCTTTTCTCTCTCCTGTCTGCACTTCCTCCCTTCCAACAGATACCACTACTGCTTCAATGGCTCTGCTCCAATCTCTGCCTCTATGTTATCTGCCAAAATCTGGCAACAGAACATCTAAGTGGAGATGCATTCCAGGGTCCTGGAAAGGGATGTGCAAAGCAAAGAGAGCAAGACTTGAGGGAGAAGAGGACTGGGATATGCAAGAGGGGTTACAGGCAGGAAAGACCTGGGATAGATTCATTGATACAGGCAATGTAAAGAGCTCACCCCCAGCAGTAGATGATAGGATAATCTATAGCCCTTCTATCTGGAATGGTCAGTCCAACAAAAAATATATTTCATAGTCATAAGGATAAAAATGAATAGAAGTATATCAACTTTGGGGTGCTGGGTATTTGATCTTATCTGGAACATGTGTGCATACATCACTGTTGTTATTTTATTATGGAGTGCTGTTATGAAACTTCCAATTTTGTACAAATCTTCCTTTTCAGACATGTGGTCACTGGTTAAGGGAATATTTACTGGGAAATGCTTTGGTTTTTGCAGACCCAACTTTTCCTGGTTTAATTCTCAGGACTCCTTGGCATAACCAGAGCCTTTGCCACAGATGTCCCAGACACTGCCTTAAAAAAATTATCCTGACCAAAAATTGGTGCTTTGGTCTGTGTGAACTGCTAAACATCATCACAAAACAGCAATTAGTCTGTTAGTTACTTACAACCTCTGCCTTCTCAAACCCTGATGTTTAGGTCACATGGAAAAGTGCAGTTATGGACACAAAATCAGCACTCACAGGTTGCTGTGTTTGTATCAACTCATCCGTGGTTCTCTTCCAAAAGCCAGCCTCACAGCTGACACTTGAGGTGTTGCTCTCCTCACCTGAATGCCTGATCAAGGAAGGAGAAATCCCTCCCCCACTGCAAGTACAGGCCTTCCTCAATTTTGTCCAGAACCTGAACCTCCAACACTCTGGAGTCAAACTCCTCCAGCCCTGCAAAGGCCCAAGTTCCCCCTGGACTGGCCATCGGGGACACCAAGGAACTGCTTCTCCCAAGCCAGTGATGCCTTGTGAAGGCTGACCTAGAACAGAGGCTGGGCAGAGCTAAAGAATAAAGCAGGGATTTATTGAAAGGCCTCAATGGATCCACCTTGGGCAGCACAAGAGCCCAGCCAGGGCTACGCCCCAGGTGAACCCAAAATGGTCACAAAATGGACAACCAGTCATGGGGTCTCTCACTTTTATAAGTTCTGCTCCATTTGCACATTGGAGTTCATTGTCCAATTACAGCTCCAGCCCATGCAGTCCCATCCTGCTTGTTTTTCTCTCTTTGGTCCACTGTTGTTTATGCTCTTGGGCCTGAGATTTGGATTTGTCCTTGGTCCCTAGCTAGAGAAGGAATTGTTTTGTCTCCCTACTCTGTGAAGAGAGCTTACTATCGCTCAATGTGAAGCTCAGAACTACACACTAAAGCAGCACAGAATCTGAAAAATATAAAAGCTAAATCCTGAGGCATTACCAGGACCCAGAATATGCTGTGCAAACTCAACAAAACTCAAATGGTCCAGCTGCATTCCTGTCCAGCCACGACAGGGCAGCTCCTGCCTTGTTAAGTTCGTGTTCTCTCAAGGTCACCTGACAAACAAAAATACTTCCAGAAAAGAAAACTGCCTTGAACTCATCCCTCCTGTTCTTGGGATCAATGCCAGCCCACGTTCCCTTTGCTTTCCTGGTCATACAGACAATAGTTCTTTTCCCCTCATGATACATAAAGCTATGCTTCCAGGTCCCAGAGGAAAGCACAAACACACTTTCTAGTATTAAAGGTATTCTGCAAAGCACAGAAAACCTTTGGGACAGTCAGAAGAGATAGCAACAGACAAGATTAACACCCCTAGTCTGCACTCACCAGGCCCTGAGTGCACTGAAAACTCTGCAGTCTGTCCCCTGGCCTTGGGGTTTGGCTGCCTGTGCTACAGGCCAGCTCTGACATGGTGCTGATCCAAGCTGGGATCACACTGCCATGAAAAATAACGTGAAATAACACTGAGCAGCCTTTGCAGGGCTCCTCCCCAATTCCCATGGGAGCTGCCCATAAACTCAGGCTTTTGGTCCTGTAGGTTTGCTGTGCTCACAGACCCTGTTGATCCTGATCATGGATGTGGAGAGTGAGGTGTTCCCTACTGTCCCTGGAAGCAATCAGCTCCAGGAGCTGGTGCCCACACCCTCGTTGCAGCGCACTCGCCCTGCCTGCTGAACACCAGGACAGGCAATTCAAGCAGCCCATACAAGTGAGTGATGCTCTTGTCCTTCAGGCCATCTTCTCGGGGTGGAGCTGAGCCCAGGCACAACTGAGCCCATGACACAAACCACCTTACATCTTCTCCAGTCCAGGAGCGAGCCGAAGATCAGACTGCTGCCTTTTGAAAGACAAAAACAGGGAACTATGTCACAGTTAATTCACAGAAAACTTAATTTCACCTTTATTCTTCCTAAAAGCATAGAGTTCTTTGTGCCAATGTTATATTTTAGCATAATTTTCCTTTCTTTACAATTTTCTGTTCAGCACAAAGTGATATGAGAGCACAGAAACCCATCGTTGGAGATAGTGAAAGCCTTCCTGGATCATCTGTTTCAGAGCGGGTCTCTCTCTATCCCCCAGTTTTCACTTGCTGGAAAGTTACCCAGCCATATGTTTGCAATTAAAGTCTCAGTTCCTCACAGGCTCATGGCAAATAGTCTGCTTCACCTGGGTCACATCTCTAAAGGGAATTCCCCCAGACTGGATTTGCAGGCCGTATTCAGTGGCAGCTCTGACACAGGTATTAGCCATGATGGAATCCATGTCAATTATGAGTTCATCCATTCGTTTTTCTATCCAGGCCTCCCACTCAAATTTCAGAGATCTCCTTCTAAAATGCAATTTGACCCATTTTGGAAGGGAGAGAGTTCCTTAGTCACTCCATTTGAGACCAATTAGCCTGTTTGATTTGGGATCCTTTATCCCTCAGCGCTCTTAGCCTGTCCGTTCCAATAAATGTTGCAAAAAATCCCAGGGTCTGAAGTCCCTGCACGCTTCATGGACCCCATTTCCTACCCAGTAACTGTACTCCCTTTACTCCCCTTTCACCAACCTGAGTCAATCACAGACTCTGGGGTTACTTTGTGCCATCTCCTTGAAATGCCCTTCAAATTTGTGCCTGTGGAGGCCATGAGGATGAGGAGGCACAAGTGACCTTCTCCTGCCTGAGGAGCTCAGAGCAATCTCTTTTAAGGAGAACCCACAATGTGAAAAAGCTCTCAGAGCTCACTTTCAATCAACCTCACTGATTTGGTTTGACATGTTGATCAAATCCTGACTGCTTCCTTTCCAACGGTCTGATGGATGGTCCAGTCAGCCCGTGAGTTTGGGGAGAACTCCAGCTTTCAAACCAAGGATTAATCACAGATTTGCTGTGATTATTTGAGCTCAAAACTTTTGTTTTATGTGTCCTTCCTGGATGTTTCCAGCCCCCTCATGTCCCTGCAGACAAGTCAATGATGTGGATTCATGCCTGATAATGGAAACAAGGTCGCAGGCTGTGAGGAGACATCTTCCTGCTTTAATTCATGATCTTTAGGAGTTCTCCACGTTCCAAACCAGAATAGGCTGAAAGGTTTGGGAAATGAGGGTGCAACCACGGTAAAAAAATAATTTAAACCTGATATAATGTAAACTTTTGATGGAGGAATGAGCCTGAGCACATATTTAACTGTCAGCACAAAGAAGACAGCTTTCCTCATTAGGTGCCCAGATGAATTGTTAGGGGAGAAGGGCTGGAATTGGCTCTTCCCTCCTGAGCCTCTGGGACTGACCCTGGACTTTTGGCAAGGGGGATGTGTTTCAGAATCCAAACCTGAACTTGACTCTGCAGTTGGCCCCTCGCCCCCTCTGCACATGGCAGACCTAACCCAGCTGAAGGCCCCCATGGCCTTGTGCTACACAGGGAGTTCAAAACCCAGATCTGGATTTTCCAGCCAGGGATCATCTCCGACTTTCCCAGCTTCAGAACAGCAATTCCACTTGCTTTATGTCACTTGCCTGTTGGCTTTGGGGGAAGAAAATAATATCATTAAAAAAACAAAAAACCAACCAAACAGTAACAAGCCAAAAGTCAGTAATGCTGTCCCAGGAACATTCTGCCTTCACAGCAGGGAAGAAGACAATTAAGCCCAGCAGTACCCACATCCTAGGCCCTTTGGGCCTCACAGCATTTTCTCCCTCTTTTTTTTCTGCCTTTGTCTTGGGGGTTTTATTTCAATCTTTATCACTTTGGCTCATGCTGCCTGAGAGGCAGGGGACCTCATTGGTGTCCTTGAAGTGTTTACTCAGGATTGGAGCACACCCAAGAGGTGCTTTCAAAGCCCCTGTGAGTGCCTGAAACCCCACACCAGCGTGTTTTGTGGAACTGGGTAGCTGCAGCTGGCTCTGCATAACTGGGGACAGGTTTGCCTGACAGTGACAGAGAGGTGAAGCACGTCATCTTCATCCTCCTCCTTTGTCTGGTGTGTGGCTGTGGAGAAGTCACGAGTCAGACTCTGCCCCCACTCTGGATGATCTCCAGGCTCCCTGCAGTGCACAGGAACAGTGTTCCTTGGGTTTCCTGGGCCACCAACACTGCCTCCTTCAGAGGCCTTCCCTGCACATCCTGAACCCAGGAGCTCTGACACCACCCCATGGAAACCAAACCCCCAGGCCTCTGTGACTTGCTCATTCTCTCCAGTGACCCAGGACAGGCAAAGCCTGTGACATGCAGGTTTTGCAGAAATCTTTAGAACCATTACTTTTTATGGTAGGTTGCACAAAACTTTAAGATAGATCCAAACAGAGCAATACATCAGAGCTCAGCACATCCCTGTCCTCCTTGTCATCACCATCCTTGCACAACCTCCTGAACTTGGATCAAGGCCTGTGAACTGTCCAGACTCATCCCCCTCTGCAGCACTTCTCCACACCAGGGAATCTATTCTGCAAACAGCTTTATCCTGTTTTGTCTGTTTTTTAACCAAGGTGGTTCTTCACTGAATGCCCTCTGTTTCCTTCCTAAAGTCTTCTCCTCTACTTCTCTGCATTGCCATCTACCTTCCTCTTCTTTCTGGTCCTGCATCTCATGAACTTTTTCTATGATTCTGAATTCCTTTGCTCTTCCAGAGTGGATAAGAACACTTTATACTGGTGATAAGGTAATGTTTTAGAAATAAACTTCTCACAATCAAACTGAATAAACATATATGAGTGCACGTGTTTCAATTGGACACTGGTTTTCCGAAACATTAAAAAAAACATAACCAAATAAATTTCATATTGGAAAATAAGAAAGTTCAGAACATTCAAAAGCTGTGGAAACAGAACTTTCTTGAGTTTAATTTTGGGAAAGACTGGGTTTTCTTTGCTTTTCTTTTATCCAGAAAAAATATTCAAAACAGGTACTTTTTAAATGTTTGCACAAAAAAAAAAAAAAACATGTCTTGTTTAAAAAGGATTTCTAATGAAAAATGTCCAGTTGGTCCCAGAGGTGGGTTTATTCCATGGTCACAATCTCTTTTGATGGTGGTGGAGTTGGTTACACTTGGTAAGAGAAGCAGTGAAGAACTAACAAACATCCTTTGTTGTTCTGTGCTTGTCCCAGCTCTCCTCTGCCACAGGCCTCCCCCTGCTCTCCATTCTCTTGGCAGGAGGCAACGTGGTATTTTGTTGCAATAAGGCAGAAAAATCATAAAGAAAGGCTTCATAAAATCAAGCCTGCTCTCCTAAATTCAGTGGCTGGCCTTGTCAAGCTAGCACTTTGCAGGTTCCCATGTGAAAGCAATCCTGGTGTGAGCAGTTCATTAACATAATAATCTATTCCTGGGTGAAAAACAACCAGCACCTGTATAAACTGTTTTTACACCATTAGATAGAAAAATGAAAACCATCTCTCACAAACAACTTTCCCTGCACGTGCACACCGAGAGTTTGAGTGGCCGGTCAATACAGGATAACAACTTGTTACTAACCAGTAATTGGCAAGAAAGCTACTAACCAATTGGAGTCACACATGAGGTCTGTAAAACTGTATAAAAACGAGTTATGTGAATGAAGAATGGCCTTTTCCCATGAAGAAAACGGAGTCTGCTGATTTATTCCCGTAGCATTTGTTGTTAGTTTCTCACCAACCATGGAGCCTCATTCTTACACAGCCTCCCAGGACAACCCCAGGTTCTTGTGTGCAGATGAAATATGGCTCTGCTGGTGCAGGCTGATGGGCTCTCTCCGTGGGCAGCTTGCAAGGACACTCTCCCATGGCATTCTGGCACCATCCTGAGCCCACTGCTCTGCTCCTGCTGCTCCTGCTGCTCCTGCTTCCCCTGGCACTCTTGGCATTGCTGTGGAATGAGGAGTGAGCCCCAGAAGAGGCACTTACCTAGAAAAGTGTCACTTGTCCCACCACTGCTAATGACTGCTGACACTTGGGCTTCCACACCTCCAAATAGGTGAATGGAGTTCTCTTTGTTGTGTAGAAGAGCTCAAGCCCCACTGTTTGAGCAAAAGGAAACTGAATGCTGGTGATATTTGGATCCGAGGCTGGAGGTCCTCCTTGGATCCCAGAGCTTAAGTCCATCTGCTCAAGCAATATTTGCTTTCTTCCCACTGCAGTTTTCTGTGCCTCAAAGCCTTACTATTGAATGAGAAGGCAGCCATGAAAAGGAAGAGAAGAAAGGAAAAGAGGGAAAAGAACAAGAAATGTGACGTGTTTTTATCGAATTTCTAGGTTTTGCTAGGCTTCCAGCTGCAGTTCTCTCACTGTGCTGGAAAATTTTTCTGTAAGATGGGCAAGGAATATAACCTTGGAAAAAAGAAAACCTGAGAGGTTTGACTAATCACATCCTACCAATGACTAGTGCCCCAAACCTGATCATCGGGTCAGTGTCACAGAATGGTTTGGGCAGGAAGGGACCTCAAAGATCATCTCATTCCAATATCCTGCCATAGTCAGGGACACCTTCCAGTAGACCAGGTTGCTCCAAGTCTTGTCCATCCTGGCCCTGAACACTTCCAGGGATGGGGTAGCCACTGGGCAACTCATACCAGCCTTGGGGTGAAGAACTTCCTCCCAACATCCAATATGAATCTACCCTCTTTTAGTTTCAACTCATTCCCACTTCTACCACCACTAATGTCTCTCTAGTTCACAATATCAGGACCTGAAACATTTCCCCATCCCATCAGTGAAAAATATTTCCTGTTTGCAGAGCAAATTTCCATCCCTGAGCTAAGAGGCACATCTTAACACAAGGGCTGGGAAACATTTGTCAGCAATGTCTCTTTTAAATAGAAATCAGTACATTGCAGCAAATGCTGCAGCCATCTTGCTGAAAAACAAAATGATTAATGACACCAATACGTAATAATTAAACAATACTCATAGAAATGGATTGTGGGCTGCTCCTTACTTGGTAGGGTATTGCCCAGTTGGATCAATGGGATGTTCTTTAGAGATGCAGCAAGCTACGGGGAGGTCCTGGTCTTCGAACAAGGCTATGACTCTCTTGTAACAACAAAACATCACAGAAGTAATCACATCTCAGCAAGAGCTCCAGTTTTCTGGTCAGAAACAGTAAAAATCCAGAGCACTGATGGTCCAATTTCCAAAGCCACCTTGCAGCAGTCTGCCTTTGCTCCCACTATAAAATCAGTCACTGGTGTTAGAAAGAGCAGCCAGAGCTTCTGAAAATCCCCTCTCAGATTTATTTCAGACTGCTGTAAAATGCTTCTTCAACTCTTATATCAGTCTCAACATCCCTTCTTCAGAAATGGCTTTGTTCTCCATTCAAACTGTGCCTGCCAGCCACTGGAGACATGGAAGCAAAGTGGTCTTTGGTCATGCCTGCTGAGATTTTGGCTCAGAGCAGATCCCTTACTCCACCACGGCCCCAGCAATGTCAGCTAACACACCGTGCCCGAGTTCCTGATCTCACTTGCTGGTGCTGGGGCCAGGATTTCACACACTGCATTTAAGCTACTACTGAGTTCAAAGGCCATTCCTCTCAGTGTCGGACCAAAGCCCTCCTAAAGAAGCCATGAGTGGCACTAAGGAAACTCAGAAATCTCAGCCTTTGCAAAACCAGTGGAGGAATTTTCCCTTAGTAACAAACCCCTTAGCATCATCTGTTTTGGAAAGTATGAAAATGTTTCCATATATTTTTTCCAAAATGCAGCCCTCAAGAGTCTTGTGATGCTCTGATGCTAAGAAATCCCTCTGCTTGTCCCAGGAAAAGAAAAAAATAAAAAAGGATGGCCCATGGAGCATCTGAAAGATGGCAACATCCTCAAGCATCCCTAGGCCTTGTTATCCCTGTTTTGATCCCAGGTTCCCAGGGCTTTGTGCCAGGTTGTTGGGGGTCTGGAGTCTCTGGGGGTTTTGTCTGGATTCCAGGGCAACGCTTCCGAGTGTCTGTGGGCTTCCTGTCCCACAGCAGGACTGAGCACAGCCCAGGGGCCCCAAGGCCTGGAAAGCACGGCAGGAGCCTGGGCTGGGCTCCCACAGGCTCTGCCTGGGCTCACCAAACCAGAACCACTCTCAAGGGTGTCAGCAGTGACGGAGGATGACTCCCTGACAGCAAGGAAAGATTTCCATTACCCACATCCCAGACAGCCCCAGCTTAGAGCCAACTCAGTGTGCTGGCAGAGGTGAAAAAGTCCTCTGCGCAGCCCAGCAGCTACACCGCAAGAGCCTGAGGATCAGGACCCTCCCTCAGGGCTTCTGCTGGCCAGACTGGCACCTTTGCCAGGCATCCTCCTGCCTGCCCAAGTCCTGGGGTCAGCTGTTGTTACTGTGGCTCCCTCCCTCCCTCTGTGCAGGGATGCTGCCTCCTGGGAAATGAGGCACACCTTACAGAGAGGCTGAGGAACCCTCCGGAGGTGCCTGGGTGTTGGCTCAAAAGGAAGGAGATGCTGCCAACACCAAATTTGTCCTACACAGGGGTTGTGCTGGGGCAGTGCTCATGCCATGCTGACCCCAGAGAGCAGAGGCTGCTCAGCCCACAGTGGAACAGCCTTTTCCCTTCCCAGTTTTTCCCAGCTCCCCACCCAGCTCACACATGAACAGCAGGGCCTGGGGGGGTCCCCACCACCAGCAGGGCCAGACTCCCTTAGCTCATCACACGTGGGCCTCAGGCTCCCCCAAAAACCAGGAGTGCATGTGGGCAGCAGCCAGCCTGCAGAGGAGGGAGTTTGCTTCCCCAAACCCATAGAGATCCAATAACCAAAAGCGACGGGCCAGGAACCCCTCCAGGCGTCTCGGGTGGGTTTTTAATGCAACACTCAGGCAGAATTTTTGTTCCAGGCTTTGCTTTGAATTGATTTCTTCAGTACACAGACATCCAAGCCTGGGCCTCCAGCTTCCTGGTTTGTGCAAGAGCTCTTTTGCCTGTAAAGCCCCAAAGTCCATGTCACAGCTCTTCTGCACTGTACGTGGGCTCTGCGCGACGCCTGGCAGAAAGAAATGGCACAAAAACTGTTGATAGATCATCTGTAGAAGGCCTGTACTCCAGCCAAGACAGATAAAAATAAAAGAAATTAAAATAGTTGTGTGTGTGTGTGTGTTTTATGAAGAGAACATTTATATTTTTAAACTAGGAGTAATTGTATTCTGTATCTGAAATGGCATCTGAAAGTGATTTAGTGGAACAATGTGGTTTCTGATTGGTGCTTGAACTAGTTCCAAAACATTTTTTATAATAAGCATCATAAAGATCCCAATTATCTGATCCTTTTCCCTAACATGGTCAGAGAGGATGTTTCCAAAGAAACGGCTTTTGGGTTGTTTTTTTTTTTTTTTTCATTTGTGACACTGATCCTGCAAACATTTACACACAGTCTTAATCCTGTGAGTAGTCCCAGAGAAATGAACCAAGGCAGCTCTCAGCAGCAAAGCTAATCACAAAGTAAACTACTAATGTTCAGATTTGCTAATCAAGGCAATCCTTAGCCTTTCAGGGAAAGGTCTGCTTGTTATTCCAAGAGCTGTTCAGGATGCATTTACGATCCAATAAAGGAGGCCCCAGCATTACCAAAATAATTACTTACTCAAACAAGCCTGTAAAACTCAAGGACTGCCCCAAATAAAAGGAGGCTTCCCCCCCTTCAGTTTAATAACATAAATCTAGTGAAATGCATCTTGCTGCCATAAAATCAGTTCTACATGCCTTAGAAACCATTGATTTACTAAGTGGGCAGGGAGGTCAGATCTTGCAAGGGACTCACAGAGCTGAACAGATGGAGAGAAGTATTAAATCTGAAAGTTTTGTCCACCCACAGAAATGGAGAGCAGTTCATATCTTACCTTGTAACTTCACTCTCCAAAATAAGATACATAAAAGCAATGCTGGAGGTTAAATGGAGCCATTTTGATGACTACTCAGTAAATGGAATAAATAACAACCCAAAACCCCAGTCTACATTCTCAGAAACATCTCTTCCACTTTTCCCTTTGCAAAAAAAACCCCTTCTTTCCTCAACCCCCTGGCTTTGGCTAGGTCCTTCCTGCCACACACCACAGCAGGGGAGCCACAGGCCATCCTGGACGTCAGGTTTCTGTTCTCCTTTCAAACACCACCTCAGTTCTCCTCTGTTTTGAGAAACTTGGAGTTTAATATGCTGCAGAGAACATTTGGGTGCCACCCTAACACCACATGTGGTAACTGAGCTGCAGAGGTTCTTGTGTCAAAAAAGGCTGTGTGTGACATCACCCTCAGGGTTGTCTTTCTCTACCTGGTTCTTGTCTGGTAGAAGGAAACTCTCCTCTGTGTAACAAAAAAGAAATATCCAAGCAGAAAGCAAGGGGAACTGCGAGGCAGTGGTCCTCATCCAGACTGGCTATAATTTGGGGAGGTGTGAGAGATGAAGCAGCCTGTTCAGCCTCACACAGCAGGGCAGCAGAGCTCCAGCGGCAGGGTTGCATTTGTAGTCAGGAGGAATAGGAAAACAGCTTTAAAAAATGCCTGCTGGCTGCTTGTGGGTATGAGCTGATAGAGACCATAAACCACTCCTCACAATGCTGTTCCATGCTCTTTGCAGGCTCTCACTGAAACTGTCTGTGGTTTTGCAGTACTTCAGCCCTATCCCACACCCACCTCACCTATAAAGTGTTGTCAGGAGGTGCTCAACCTGTGCAGCCCCCAGCACTATGCCAGGGTAATTAACCTGAGTGTTTGGGTGGACCTGGAAGAGTCACCCAACTGCAGCAGCCACCTCGCTGTCGGGTGCCCGTGGTCGCTTGGATCGTGTTCTGATGATGTGTGAACACAGAGGTGGCCAAAAATAAATAATAGAAGACGCCTTGCTCCCCTGAGCACTGAGGATCTCGTGCCAAGAAATATTCTCCCTTCTTGCTGCCTCTTTTTGTGGTGGTTTTCCTGAGACTGAAAACGCTCCTCCGCTGCAGAAGATGCAAAAAAATTCCTGCTGACCTCAGCACTGAGTTTCATCTTTTTGAAGCTTTGTTGCGCCTCTAAGATAATTTATGAGGTGTCAGGATTTTCCGACCACAAATGTCTTGGATGAAAACCGTTTTTACACTACAGATGCCATGAAAAAGAAGTAATTTCAGTCTGTTTTTTCTACAGCACTGTCTGTGTCCACAATGAAACACGGGCTCAGAGCTCCTGAAGATTATTTGTGTAAGAGTTGTCCGGGCCAGAGCTCCACTGGGACTCAGGCTGGGTCTGATTCCCCACCTTTGCCTCATTGCCCTGATCTTCTCTGTTGGGAGGGGAACTCCCATTTCCTGGTGCTGTGCCATGAAAACACAAGCTTGCCAAGTTATTCTCTGTGTGTGTGTGTGTTTGTGTGTGTGTATGCATCGAACAAGCCAGAAGCACCAGAAGTAAAAAGATCCATTAACAAACCACATTTTTCAACATCCACCCGGATCCCCAGATTTCTCATCTGGGCACTTCTCTTCCCCGTGCTTTAGGTTTTTGAGGGGAAAGAGGAAACCAAGGAAAAAAAAACCCACATGAGCCCAGCTTAGCTGCCTCTAATCCAGTGTGCACCTCAGTCTCCATGAAAGTGTTCTTGGGACGACAGCAGTATTTCCCTTGGCTGGGATGCCCAGCCTCCTGGCTCCTCTCGAGCTGCAGAGCTGTAGACATTCCTCTGAGTAGTTTGCAACCCTGCCTGCCAGGAAAACCCAATGTCTCCATGGAGAAATCTCAGCGGAGGAGTTTGATACTCAGTCAGGGATGGAAAAGAAGGGAGTTTATGCCTCCCTGAGACTAATCCCTTCCCTAGGAAAAAAAAAAAAAAAAAAAATTAAAGCAAGGGGGGAGAAAAAGAGAAAAGGGATCATATTCCTACAGACACGGGCCCAGACATGCCAGTAGAGTTGGTGTGTGGTGTACTGCTTTATGGCAGGATGGGCCCAAGTCATGGGGACTCGGGCCAAGTGTCTGTTCAGGTCAGTGGGAGTCTATCAGCTTTGGATCAGGCCTACGTTTGGATCTGGAGCTGAACTTCCAAAAGTCTGGGCACGCTTGCATCTTCTGGTGAGGGGGAGCTTGGTTTGGCCTGGTTTTGAGATAGGAACCAGCTGCAAATGTAGGCCTCCAAACATGTTCTAGGAAAGAGGTTATAAAAGAGCTCCTTCTTGCTCAATGCATTTATTCCCCATGGGCCAGATTCTGACATCTTCATTAACACTGAGCAGAACCTCACTCCAAGAGCAGTTATATTGACTTGAATGGAGCTATTCAAGGAGTCAGCAAGTACCCAATGTCAGCAAGGGCAGCACCATCTAAGGCTCACAGCTGTTTGCTCCACTGACATAACAAGTTTTTTCTCCTATTAGCACACTCTGCTACAGACAAAGCACATCAGGTTCCCTTCCTCCTGGCACCTCTCCAGCAACATGCTGATTGAAGATTCTTCCTTATTGCTAGTGTGATAAGAAGCAAAAAGTACAGGAGCTCAGCTTATAGCTCCAACATCTACAAAAATCCTCCTGAGATAAAAGAAAGCTGTGATGAGAAGGTCAGAGCTCCTTCCTGAGCATTGCTCTAAACACATTTTGTCTGCTTTTCCTCCTAGCTTTGAACTGGGCACATAAACTACTGGGCAGCTGAATGAATCCCACATTTAGACAATCAGGTGTACCTGATTCACACTGCTTGGAAGCTGTGCTCCTAACTCATATTCAGTCTATTGAAAATCTCACTAACAACACCCAACACTTGCACATTTTATTTCCTCCCTTCCAGCACCAGCTCAGAAATCCTTGTTTTCCTTACTGAAAAGGAGGGGAAGAAACTTCACCCTTACAATAGTCAGGTTTCCTCGCCATTAGCAGCAGTTAGCATGATTTTTAACTCATTCTGTATAAAACTCCTTCTTCCCTGCCATTTTATCTCAGATTTATCCCACACAGTGCTCTCAGGTATTACAAGCAGGTATCCAAGAGTCTGCTGCTTTTCCAGCAGGCACTTCAGGACTTTATGTGGGTAGCAGATTCTCTGAATCTCTGATCTCTCTCAGAAAACTGATCTGACATTATAACAAGAGTAAGTGTTAGACTGTTGTTTGTCAAGAAAGATCTTCTGGGAGACTTTAAGAAGACGACAACCACCAATCTTTTGGGTTCTACTCCTAATGGACTGATGAGCAGAGAGTTGCCAGTCCGTGCAAACAGTTGCTAGGCCATGGAATTAGATGGTCTAAAAGGGAACAGCTGAGTTCTGGAAAACTGCTGGCAGCAAAACTGGAATTATTGGTCATTTATAGGTTGGGAGGGAATGCAGTGGCAGGACAGGGAAGTTGGTGGATTGGTTTGCATACATTTCACATGCAAGAATGAATTTTATAGGAGCAAAAAGTCTTCAGGGGATGGGTCCTGCTAAAGACTTGAGACCTGTGCCCACTTCAGGGGACATAGAGGAGTAGGATTCTGGTGTTAAGTCCTGGCCTGATGCTCCCAAAGGCTTTTTAATGCAAGTTCTGAGTGGGCTGGAGACTGATACGTGTAAGCACAAGGAGTACTGGAGCACTTTGTGGAGAGGGCGAGCAGGTTAAGCTGTTTTGTAAGATGCAGCTAATGAAAGACCATTGTTGCCCCGAGGAGAACGGAAAGGAATTGTATTATTTATGCATTACAATTGCAGCCACTAAGGCATAAACAAAGCAGCTTGCACAAAACCAGACAAAGGAGGTTGCTGCAGAGTCAGCAGTTTCAACTCAGGTTTCCTGTGTCCCAAACTAGGACTTTAATCATCTTCCTTCTCTGTGAGAGAGAAACGAGTATCAGAGAACGCAGTGAGTCTCCACATTTTTCTAGCCCAAGACAGCACTGTGTCCATTGTTGGGACTAGCCCCCTAGGAGGAATTATTTCTATTCAGTTTGAGTGTGTCACAGCCAGATAATGCACTGGGTGGTATTTCCCTCTCTTCCCCCAATCTTTCTCTTTTATGACCACATGACTTCACCCCCTCGTGTGAGTGACAGTACCCATTAGACTAGACTCTGATGCAAAACAGCTGTGTGCAGAGAAGGGGAGGAAGGGAGTGGGGAACAGCAATTTAGAAAACAATTAAGAACATCAATTCCAATTCATTTGCTTGGCCAGGATAAGTAATTTCTAAGAGGTAACTTGATCTGTAGCGGATGGAGATTAAAGGCGCACTCCATTATCTCTAGTTTACAGTCTGGAGGAATTTGTTTTAACTGGTTACCAAGGAGGGTGCATGGAAAAAAAAAAGGCTGAAAATGTCTAAAAAACCCTCCTGATTTCTTTTAAAGAGCTCACATGGATTTACTAACTCTGTGGAAGTATGGCTGCTTTGCATAGCAAGAGGAATGGTTCAGCTTTTGGAGCCAGAATCCCTGCCTGCAAGAGCTAGCAGGTATCAAAACCAATTATGCCAGTTTTAAACAGCAGCTAAGATTTTGGTGTTGAGATAGACCAGAAGCATGAGACATGGGGCACAGAAGCAGATGCAGCATTCTGCAGAGGAAGCAGAGGATCTGGAGGGAAGCACCGTGAGCTGAGTATCAGTCAGCCTGGCTCTGGCACTGCTGCACTCTGTGCTGTGAAAGGTGATTCCCTGCACTGCCTTACTGTCAGAAAAAGAGGTAATCAGCTGTGAGCAAAAGGGGGATGAAATACTTGGACACCTTTTAGAGGTGCTGTGAGACTCCATGAGTAAATACCCTGATGTCCCTTTGAACTTTGAGGCTGATCTTGCCAAAGCAAGGGCTTGTGACCCAGGAACACAAAGTGTTCTGTGTTCACTCCTGTATATGGGATGGCACCAAAAAGGGAGTGTGTGATGGGAGAGCCACTGATTGTCTGCCATGGAACTCTGGAGCTCTCCCTTTCCACTCTCCTCAGCCCTCAGCACTTTTTCCACAACCCTGAGGCTGGTTTTGCCCCTACTCCTGTGGACCTTGAGCCTTCACTCTTGTTTTGCAAAATTCAGTGTTGTAAAGAAGCCAAGATGCCCTGCAGCTCCAGACCATCAAAATGCCGCTCAGACCACTGGAGTTACCTTTTGGGAAGCCTTGGTACTGGTGCTGGGTAGTTCTTCTAGGAACCCAGAAATGACCCAGAAATGTTCCTGCAAGCCCTTGTGCTTGCAGGAACATAGAGGCCACAACATTTCTCTGGAACTGATGCGAGGGGTAAAAGCACACATGGAAAATACCAACCACGAGCAGGCTCAAAGTTCAGAGCTGGCCTTGGATCTGCATTTCCCTGGCTGGAAGCAGACTTCTACCTCTTCTGTGCAACTTTGTTTGTCTTAGGGACAAATGGCACTGCTGCCATCATGAGAGGGCCAGCCTGCATTTTAAACAGCTGCATCCCTGTTAGCTACCTAAGGCTCTGAGGTGATATAACCACCTCAGTGCAAATGGGAGCTGAAGAATGTGATGTGACATATTTTCCTGGACCAGCAAATAAACTAAAAAGTAGGCTCCCAGCCCAGAAAGGTTACCCTCTCAAATCAACATGTCCCAGCCTCCCTTCCTCACACACACTTACCTCCTTCCACCCCAGGAAGCTGAGCTCCTCACAGACTGCATTACAGACCCAGACTGAGCAGGTTCTTGCAGCCAGTCTTCATCTCCCATACAGTAATTGCTTTGGTATGGGCATCTGAGAACAAGACACAACTGTATATACAAGAAATGTTCCCTCTGCATAAACTTCTCAGTAGACTTACTTTTGTCTTGTTGCCAGGAAATGTATTTGGAGCCTCTTGCTAACCCCACATTTCTTTGATTAGAGGGGCATGACCAGTTTGTTCCAATAGTTACGGGGAAAAATGGAATGAGAAACTAGAAAGCCCTCTTGAAGCACATCAGCTTTGCAACAGCACATGAGAGCACCCCCTTCCACCACCCTTCTTGTGACAGCTGCACTTCCAAAGCTTGGAAAGGAGTGGGGGGAACCCAAACTCGCTTCTCCAGAACCAGGGGATGTCACTGTAGGTGAACTTAGAACCTGAGAACAGTGAGCTCCAGGCTGAAAGAAGAGCCACTCCACTGATGCCTCAGGTTTTAGCTTTTATATTTTTCAGATTTTGTGCTGCTTTAGTGTGTAGTTCTGAGCTTCACATTGAGACATAGTAAGCTTTCTTCGCAGAGTAGGGAGACAAAACAATTCCTTCTCTAGCTAGGGACCAAGGAAAAATGATCCAAATCTCAGGCCCAAGAGCATAAACAACAGTGGACTGAAGAGAGAAAAACAAAAAAAGTTGGGACTTCATGGGCCAGAGCTGTAATTGCACAATTAACTCCAAAATGCAAATGGACCAGAACTTATAAAAGTGAGAGACCCTGTGACTGGTTGTCCATTTTATGACCATTTTGGTTCATCTTGGGTGTAGCCCTGGCTGGGCTCTTGTGCTGCCCAAGGTGGATCCATTGAGGCCTTTTAATAAATCCCTACTTTATTCTTTAGCTCTGTCTAGTCTCTGTTCCAGGTCAGCCTCCACAAGGCATCACCACGACCAACGGGAACAAGTGATGAGGGGAATCAGCAAATGGTCAAAACTGGTTGATTGGGTGTGGCAGGAATATCAGAAAGTAAAAATACAGCCAGCCAAATTGAAGTGTGGCCAGGAAACATGAGTTAACACCTTCCATTTGCCAGACAAAGAACACTACTAGGTCTGTGTGACAGTGAACAGCCAGGGCCAGGGCCTTGGCCTCACAAACTGCTTAAAGACCTGCATGGTGGGAGATGCACATTCTGTGCCCAGTTCAGGTCAGAATTATTTTGAGGCATGAGACAGGCACTTGGTTTCTCTCATCCCAGCTCTGTGTGCACAGCTCCCTGGGTGAGGACTCGCCTCCCTCCTGAGGCTCAGCAGCAGTTTCTGGTTCTCTTAAGAGGCAAGGTGACCAAGACAGTGCAAAGTACTCTATTTTTGCCCTGGAGAAGCCATCCTCCTCAGAGTCACACTCATTAAGACAGCAGCCGTCATAACCCAAACTCCTTGGATGGAAGTGGGGAGATTGCCAAAGGGAGGATTAGCTGATGGATGTCTTGAGCAGCAAGGGTGTCTCATATGGATTTGTGCAGGATTTTCACCTCAGCTGTCCTGGCTGGAGCTCCTGTCCTACCATACCAAGACACTCTCCTTGCTGCTGTGCCCCTCACAGCAGCGGGGCTGTGGCCAAGGGCTGGTCATGTGCTCTCATTTCTGCTCCTTTGGGAAGGAAACTTGTGTCAAAGAAAACCCAGCCCTAGCCTGTGAAAAACTTACCTCCTTACATAAGGAAGGAACAGCTTTGTCTGGAGGCAGGATTGATTCAGGAGGGATTCCCAACTTGCCTTCTCAGTGATCTGATGCTCTGGGCCATCATTTTCCTTTCCACAAAAGGGATTCCTTTTGCTTCTCTCTGCACTGCACCTTTGAGACCGATGTAAGAAATCACTGCAAGCCACGTTGTGCTTTTAGGCCTAGCCTTGAGTGAAGACATTTAGAAGGCACAGTTCCTAAACATATTCCTAGACTGTGTGACAACCTCCTGGACAGGAGGTTTCTCACTATTCTCCAGGTAAAAGGAGTAGCACAGTCCTGTTTTTCACATCTGTGACACTGCCTCTTTCTCCATCTTGACTTGATCTTTGTTTTCTGCTGCCAGCTGCCCCAGAGCTGCTTTATTCCACAGGACTGCAAACCCATCCATGGGTGGGCATCCACTCTTTTGTCACCCAGTGGAGCAGGGTATAAGACTGCTTGTAATATTATTATTAAGAGGTTCCCTTGGGTTGTTTTTAGCAGAAATGCGAGTTGCTTGTTTTCCAGCAGAGGATCAGTTACAAAAACAACACCAAACAAAAGGGGGTTTTTGAGAGCAGGGGCTCTGTTTACCATGTTAATTTCAGGGAAAGTTATTTGGGAGGAGGGAGGAAGTAGTTAAATCCTTGTTTACCATACTGGAACCCCAAATCCCCTTGGTTTACACAAATAAGAGAGAAAATGGCTCAGTGGCATGAGCACATGGCTGTGACTAAGGAGAGCTGGGTTTGTTCCCTGCCCTAACTCATACAGATCTCTAAGGCCCCTCTTCCCTCAGGATGAGATTCAACCCATCTTGCATTTGATCCCAGCTGAAGACCAAACCACTGATCAGCAGGGAAAGACAGGATATTCCCAATGTCAGCTTTGTCCAATAGCACTGAAAAGTCTTGCAGAGGAGCTGGCCTTGCTCCCCTGATTGTTAGGCAGCTGTAACAACCCATTGGACTAAACAGCTGAATTAGCACAAGAAGAATGTTCTCTGCTTTCTGGGCTTCCCATGCATGCAATGAAGCTAATTAGTCCTGTCCTACCTGACAGTGAGTGGAAAAGATCCTAATTATTACAACCTGCTCTAATGCTGAAAAATGCTAAAGGCCACAGAAGCCTGACTGCAAACGGATCTGTCTCCCTGAGAAGGCAGTGGTGGAAAGTAGTCCACTGGTTCCTAAATCCTTTCTGTCTGCTACATGCACCTGTCCTGGCTGTTGTAGAACTGATCTGGATCTCCTTGGTGCTCCAAGCCATCTTTTGGGAGGTGGTGTTTCTCTCCTTGCTCTAGAGATCGCAGTCTGTTGGGGGAGGCAGGATGAAGCTGCCTGTGCTGAAAAGCCCAGAAAATGAGGTAATTAGCTCCTGACCTCAGCTGCCTTGGGGCCAAGGCCAGCTTTGCTCTGCCCGTGGAAATCAGCATTGATTCATGTTACAAACAGAAGGTGTTATGAGACATCAGCCTGAGGGGAACAGAGCAACAGGGACTGAGCCCTGCCTGGGCAGTGAAATGGTGGAGGGTGAGAAAGCTCTCATTGCTCAGGGTCCCTCTGCTCTGGCATGCAGACATTCAGGGGTGAAACACAGGCAGGGAGCAGAGGGACTCTACAGACACCATCCAACAGGAGCCTCCTTGCCCTTGGTGAGCAGTCAGGTCTGCCTCAAATCAAGGCAAATATGGTTCCTCTGGGAACTCTAATGTTTTACTGGATCACTTAGTTTCTCTTGATGAGTGCTGCTTCAGAGTCTCAGTTGCCTGGATCCCAGTGGGGATTTTGTTGATGGGGGTTTATTGACTTCTTGTTGCCTTGAAGTTCCTGCAGTGGCAGGAGTAAGAGGTTACTCCTGGAGTCTGTTTATTTTACAGGTCAGATTTTTAAGAGTTTGCCAATGGTACCCCAACTTTAGGAGAAGTCATTTGTTTATTTAGCAGTGCACTCACATACTGATCCATAAATAAAACTAGAGTGTTATTTAATAAGTCCCAACAGAAGGTCAGCCCTGGATCATTGGTAAACTGATCAATCCAGAGTGCAAAAAGCACCTCTCAGGAAACTCGTCATGTCTGTCTGAGGGAGGTACCAGCCAAATCTCAGTGTGATTTGCACTCCACTGAGTTTTCAGGAGTTTCTGTGCCCATACCTTCTGAAAGGGAAATGCCAAAAGGTCCAAGATGGAGTCATTTCCAACAACCTTTACTTCAGACCTCTGGAGAGACTCTCAGAGTTGTAAGATTTTTACAGCTGGGGCTGCAGATCCAAGTTTGCATCTGTGGGAGAAAGAACAGACTTGAATGCACTGAAGTCTCACAGACAGGTTCATGAATTTTCCACACACTGGAGCTAAAATTCACCCCACCTCTCTTAGGCACCAAAGAATTACATGTCTGGACCTAAGACAGTCCCCATGGCTTCTTCTACTGTTGTGTGGATGGGATAACCTTGGGATAAACATCACAGGAGGGAAGCAGCTTTCTGGGAGGAGCTGACCTCCCCCCAGTGACAATTGTGGGAAGCCTTGACATTGCCTTAACCCCAGATGAGTTTCCCTTAGATGTCCAAATCAGGTGAGAAGCAGCTGATGTGCCCTGGGGACATGTGCAGCCACGGAGAAGGCAGCCATGAGGTGTTTAGGGCAGTTCAGCTGGTGCTGTGTCCCACTTTACAAAATCCTCACATGACTGAGAGGCTTAAGACACAAGCAGCATTAATTCAAAGAGGCTGGGACAGATCTGAGGGAGTTTTACAAGCTAGACATGTCAGATGTCACCCAGGGGATTTGCCATGGGGTCCTGGGATGGGGCCAGGTTGAGCAGATGACATCCAGTGCTGATCCAGCAACAGTTCCTTGGCAAACAGGGAATCATTTGGGTGCCTGGGGATCCAGATCACACAGCAGGCCCTGCTCCACTGCAGCAGATGCCTTGGGAAAAGCTGGCAAGCCACACACATTGCCAGGAGCACAGGTCACCTTGGCCAGCACAAACTGCATTTATTCTACACAGAGGTGTGTGCATAGAGGTGAAACTGTTACCATGTGTGTGCACACAGGGGAATAACCCAAACAAAGATTTTGAACCTAGATCTGTGATTTTTGACTTGATGAGGGAGAGAGGAGCAATCAGGCACAATGTACCTACAAGTCACTGTGAAGAGGCACAGTTGAATGGAGATGCCTCTAAAAACCTTAGTCCCAGGAGCCTGGAGACACCACAACAGGTTGAAATGCCTGCAAATTCAACATTTCTTTGAAGAGAGATACAGGGAAGAGAGACTTTTCACCAATTTTGTGTTTTCATTTTTGCTGCAGGCATACACTGGGTTGCTGTTTCAAGGCTTTGAAAGGAACAGAAGCTGTTGGTATTCCTGAGCATAATGTTCAGCCTGAGCCCTCTCTTTGGAGAACGTTCCAGGTTGGGTTAAGCAGGCTAACCACACCTGGGCTGTTTCAGTCTGTTCCAAGCACAGCCAGAATCAGTTTATGTCTGCCTGCTAAACATTCTGTAGCTCCTCTGGTGGCCTGGTTTGTAGAGGTGCTACTCACTCACAGCTATTGTTTACTTGAAGCTGTAATGCTGCCCTGATCACCCTTCTGTGCCTCAGTTTCCTTATCTCAAACACAATAAACCCCATTCTTCACGGCCTAGGGGTGTATGGTGTCAGGCAAATATTGTTATTTGTGGTGATGGGAACGTGAGCTTTGTTTGGTACAGTGGTCTGGGGGTGCCTATTTCCCATCATTTGGAAAAGACAGGAATTAACCTGCATGTTTGAAATGCAGCACGTTGTTATTGCTCTCAGACAAACAGAATTGCCTCCTCTCAAAATCAAAGATAATCTGTTTTACTTCAGTGAGATGTGGTGATGTCCACAGAAAACAAATCTTTTTTGGCAAGTGGAGGCAGGATTTTCTATGGCAAGTTGGAGGAAGCATCAAAGGAAGAGAAGGATGGGATGCAGCACAACTGGTTTTAATCACACATGAGAGTGAAGCTCCTCTGGACAGGCCCACTCTCTGATATGCCATTATAAACACCCTGGGGAGCCTGGAAGAAAACAAGGGAATGGCACAAAGGTCCTCAGGGCTCTTGGTGCACTAACTGGCAAAGCTTTTTCCAGCTGGCTTTAAGCAGTGCTGAAGTGTCCCTTGAATGCAGTGTGCTGGTTCCATGACTGTTTGGTGTTTGGTTATCCAAGCCCCTGCCTTCTTTTTGGCAGCCACAGCTCCTCAGAACACACTGCACTCCTGCCTGACAGGACAATGGAGATGCTGAGCTGGTTGTAACAAGGATGCACTGTCACTGCACAGCCCCTGGAGAGAGGGGAATCTCTGATTTCAGTCCAGTCCTGCTCTGGGCTGGTCAGAGTGCTCTGGAGGTGTCAGCTGCCTCCTCTTGCCTGTCAAAGAGCCTCCAGTGGCTGCTTCTAGACCAGCCTGAGCTGAGCTGCCTGAGTGGATGGGATAGTCTGGACAAAGAGAGCGTGGGGAAATACTTCTTGACAGGGCTGTACCTCTTGAAATCAGTTTCCTCTGGGAATTGCTGACTTGTTTCACTAAGTTTGGGGACAGGGAATGTGCTGATTTTATTAGTGTGTTCTGTAGGAAACTGCTGTTTCATTTCAACTTTTTCAATGCCATATTGTGTATTACACTGTCATCTCACATAACATGTCGGTTCAAACTAGCTTATATAAACATCCAAACAAGAAAGTCAAGCTAAAAATACCTGATATCATTTCAGTACTTCTGAAACAAAACATTTCAGCACACCCATTCGGCTGCATGCTTCAAAATGATGGCTCTCTCTTCCAGTTAGGAAGGAAAGGATACTTGCAATGTCTGAATTGTCTTTGGAACATGAGCAGCTTAAGCTGTGATGGTTACTGGATCTGCATGGCTGGGATTGCTGCTCAGAATGCTGCAACAATTGTTTTCCTACATTTTGTGGGGTTGCAGTGGTGTTTGGGGGCTATAACCAGGGCTTGAGGCTCACATTCACACAACAAAGTCACACAGAATAGAAGCTGGACCTGGTATGGGGACATTGAGTGACACCAGAACTTCGGTGGTGGCTTGGCAGAAATGGGATTTACTGTGCTGTGGCTAAGCCTTTACTCAGTGTGGGTGCCTGGGAGAAAGATCTGCTTGAAGGACAAGCTGGGTATTTCCCTAATCACCTGTCAGTGCTGAATGAGGACTTGATCTTGAAGGACCCTCTGTGTTCCATGAGCCTTGTCTCAGACAGGGTCCTGATCTTGGATTAAATCTCTGGTAACATCAAGATTGGGAACAAGTCTTAGATGAACACAAAACAAATGGGATTCAAACCCCCTCTGCAATCCAAGGAATTAAAGACTTCTTTAAATGATTGGTTTAAATAACATGGAAGTTGAGGCAGAGACATTGAATTGACTATCCAGTCCTTGAACACCAAAGAACAACTGATACACAGATTATTTCTATGCAAAATCTTCTCTTTGAAATTTGTAATTATTTATTATTATTATTATATACTATTGGTAGATTGCAGACAGCCTTGAATTTTTAAGCCAAGAATGACCCTTACCCAAATTAAGGGACATTTAAGGGTGGCCTGTACTAGATGACTGGGAGTTCTTGAATTAAAACATGCCTCAGAAAGGGAGGAAACCAAAATATTTTTCAGTCTGCAGCCTTCTCATGCATTTAAGCTCCTGAAGGACTTGTGTTTCTTTACTCTTGAGATTCATTATGTCACCAGAAAAGCTGTACTATTTTACTGTGGAAGCAACATAGCCATGAAACATTAATTTCCAGGAATGTGGAAACCATGAAATATGGGTTTTTCTACTAAATTAAGATTTCAGTTCTCTCTCTTGTCACATAGTTAAAGGAACCAATTTTCATTATATATTTATGTATATGCATTCTGGAGATTCTAATGGGAAAGATACAAAGAACACAGGAAGAACATTTTTACATTGAAAAATGTATTTCACTGGTAACCACACCACCCGTTTATATTCCATTTTTCATCCTGAACCACTTTGTATTCTAAATCCACCTTGGAACTACATCTCTCATGACTGAGCTGCACCCACTCTGGTGTGTACATGGCCAGCTGATATATTGTGCCCTGTAAGACTTGGCAGCTGTTTAGGTTTGCATAAGATTCTTTATTCCCCCGTTTCCACAATGCCATTCTCTCACCACTGCAGTGACAACACCTCTCAGACCTGCCTGGCACAGACACCACTGCACAAGGATCTCCAGCAGTCCCCAAGTGTTCTGCACCATGGCAGATGTCTCTGGCTGGAAGAAAAAAAATGGTGAAGGGCAAATTAATTTGTAATCCATGTAAAGGAAAATATGTAAACATTCTCTTCTTTTTGCTATAGGACTGATGACTCTTTCTTGATAAAAATGTTACTTACTCGGTTTCCATCCAATACCAGCTGATCAGAATGGAAGAATTAGTGAAAACATTCCAGAAGCATCTGTGTCGTGGGAACCATAGGTTTCCAGGCTATAAGAAACACCAGAATATTCACCAAATCACCAGTGTGGTTTTCCTTAATGCTACAATTAGCCATGGAACATTAACAGAAGAGTTACTGGATAAGAGTTGATGGCAGAAAGCCTTCTGCCATAAACTGGTAATTCTCAACATGTGCAAACATATTGCCAGAGAAGATGAGTTATGCAATTAAAATCAAAATTGGAGATTTGTTATCAAAGGACAGCAATGTGTACTAAAATCCAGCTGAGAGGCTCCCTTATCTTGTTATCTTCAGGCTTCTTTTTTAGTTAATCCAACACAGCTGACAATGTTTGACACAGCCAATTGTGCCTGCTGTCATGTGAGGAGTGTTTTATAGAGCTCCTTTCCACTAGCACAGACAGATTTGTCATAGTGCAACTCTTTACAAAGTCTGAAAAGCTTTGCCAGGATTGCACTTCAGGGGAGTAAGATGTGATAAAAATTCTGACAGAGTCAGAATTTTTATCACATGTTTATGTGATTACTTAATATTATCATTAATTTCTAAAGTTTTGAACAAGGCTTAGTAACATTTTAACTGCAAATTAAGTTAAAAGTTCAATTCAAAAGAAGCACTTCATTTTGTCTGGACAAAAAATTTTAATCCGCTTGGAAAACTGTGGTTGTGCAG
Source organism: Urocynchramus pylzowi (assembly GCA_013397555.1). Lineage (NCBI taxonomy): Eukaryota > Metazoa > Chordata > Aves > Passeriformes > Fringillidae > Urocynchramus > Urocynchramus pylzowi. The sequence goes on along the minus strand of VZRH01002263.1, from coordinate 434,061 downwards.
CTTTCCCTCATAACAAATTTCAAATTCCCCCCTCACAGCTTTAGAATGAAGGACAATTCCAAATTCTGAATTTGTTTGCAAAATGAACTTCTGTCCTCCCACAGCACTTTCTGTGCCTCTACGAAGAGGACAAGAAGCTTAATGTATAATTTCTGTGAGCCTCAAGGAGATGGGCTGCATGTCAGTATTTTCAAATCCAGGCTTACACAGCTGCTCTTTGAATATGAATCATAGCTTTTGGGTTACACTAACACTCTCTGCAGTTCAGCACAGTTGTTAATTAATACAATACTGTATTAGTTCTTCTTACAGCCTCACTATTAACGTTCCGTGAAATCCCATTAGCTCTGCATATGGTGCCAGGCTTGTTCTGAATGTGGGAAAGAAAGAAATGTACAGTGGTATGAATAATAAAGAGAGGCTTTCAAGTGGTTTCTACAGTGAATATTCAGGAAAAAAAAAAATCCAGAATGTAATATGTGGGGCAAGCTTTTCACAAAATTTCAATGCAAACATGCAGATATTTGTCAGCCAATTTTTCCTCTGGAGTGTGAAATCCCTTATGCGCCACTATTGTTCTACAGCAGAAACATCAGGAAGAGGAAGTAGCTCCTAAAAATGGAAAATTAACCAGGTTGTTTTATTGTCCAAATTGACAGAAATGAAAAAAAACCCAAAAAACCCCAAAAACCCCCAAACAACCGTCACCCAAAAAACAAAAATAACCCACAACAACAACAAAAAACCCCAAAACAACAACAACAACAACAACAAAAACCCCAAAAAACCAAATAAAAAAATCAAAAAAACCCCACCAAAAAATCCCCTCAAAAACCCCAAAAAAACCCAAAACTGCATAGCTGATGCCAACAAAAAGATAAAACTTTCCTTGTATCCTTGGTTTAAATACTCTAAAGTACAGGTGGAGAGGACAGCCAAAATTTGGGTGAAGTTTTCCAGAAGTTACTTGAATTTCCTGCTTCAGTGATCTGACAGATCCTTCCTAAATTCCAAGAAGACTTAAGTGCCATAGTAAAAACCAGGCTTGTTAACACCTCATACAGAACACCCCAAAATTATTAACTACTACAGAAACTTCAGACCTATTAGATGAGTTTTGTATAATATTGACTCCTTAATGGAGCAGGCATCTGACAAGGAGGTTAGGAAAGCTTTTGAAAATGGAAAGAATGATGGAGCAGGTAGGATTTGGAGCAGACTGTTCCTGGGAGAAGCTTTGTGTTTATCTCCTGACCCTTCAGAAGCTGCTGCCCTGGAGCAGAGCATGGGTAGGAGGATTCCAGGAGGTGCTTTTCTCCTCCTCAGTCCCCTGGCTCATCCATAGCCCAGTCCCTGCAGTCTCAGTGGGCAGTCAGGAGTGGCCAGGGCCCTTCTGCATGGCCAGCATCCAGACAGGGACACACTGCTCAGGGAAGCCCTCCTGCCTCTCCTCCCGCAGGATGGTGAGTCCGCTCATCTCGATGAGGCTGTGCAGGATGTTCAGGTCTCGGATCACGCTGCTGTCCAGGCAGTCCAGGGTGCAGCCCTCCCTGGCCACATTGTCCTTCAGAATGATGACACCGTTATCCTTCAAGCCACCCTGGCAGCGGATGAGAAACTCCAGGAGATCTTTGTCTGTCAGATATCCTGCAGGTGAAAAGATGGTGCCTTAGGCTGGAAATGGGGGTTTGTATTCTATTCCTATCTGTGCGAGGTGCGGCAGTTTTCTGCTGTTCCTTGGGCAGTTTTTTCTTTATCTCTTCCACAACCAATCCTCCCTCCAGGAGATCTCTTCTGTTCATGGGCCATTAATTATCAATTATCTTCTGTCCATGGGCCAGTGAGTGTCCCTGCATGGCTGATAAAATTCCAGCATCCCACTGGGAGATGCCCCACCCAGGGGGAGGAGCCAACCATTCCTACCTGGTTAGAATCTGACCTTGGGAACACCACAGCAGCCTTTGCCCACTGCATTCCCAGAGGAGCAGCTTTCTTCTCCCCTGCATTCCCAGAGGAAGCCCAGGCCCATCTCCAGCACCCCTGGAGCTTCAGAGGAAAACTCCACCCTTGTCCAGGATCCCTGCTCCACCAGAGCCACAGCTGGCACTGCAGGAGGGCTGCAGCCACCATGGGATGGGACTGCTGCCACCACCCTGACCCACAGGGAGTCAGGTCCTGTTCTGACTCTGGCAGTGTTGGTTTGTATTACTGCATTGCTTATTTTATTATTTCTTTTTTTTATTTTCTTCCGTAATAAAGAACTGTTATTCCTGCTGCCATATCTTTGTCTGAGAGCCCCTTAATTTGGAGGGAGGGGGGTTTACATTTTTAATTTCAGGGGAGGCTCCTGCCTTCCTTAGCAGACACCTGTCTTTTCAAACAGAGACAGATGGAAAATTGATTGCTATTAACCATTTAGACATGTTGGAAGGGTGCCTTGATTTGAGTGTCCATAGCCTGTTTATTGCAGAAAATTATTACTCTAGTCCTGCCAGATTTAACTAGGAAATCTTGGGCAAATAAATGAGATGTAATACAAACTCCAATCAATATTTGGGATCCATAGTGGTGGCAGCAACAGATGTGGACAGAAGCCACTGATGAGAGTGGAGAAAATAGTGGGTGCTGAAGGGTTCTTTAATGTGGTGGTTTAAATTATAATAAGAATCAGTGGCAGGAGGCTGGAACCAAACAAATTCATATAGGGAATAAGCTGACAACTGTTTAACAGTGTAAGCAATTACCCATTGGAAACTACCAAAAGAAGTGGGGTTTACCACCTCTTGAAGTCCTCAAACCAAGTGTGGTTGAATCTTTCAAGATACCTTTTAATTGAACACAAACGACTGGCTTAGCACGAGGGTAAAGGAATGGATAGAACAGCTTGGGATATAGAGTAGGTCAGACTAGATAATCCCAGTCCTCTCTGTCTTTTACTGCTAAAAATCTCTGTAATTTGTGTAGCACTGTATCACTCCATCAAAGGAGTTCTGGATCAAAGATCCAGCAAAGCATGCAATGCCAATTCCACAATGCAAATTAATCTCCTCACGTTACTCCACACCCCATGGGATTTTTGCAGATATGTATGTATTATAAAATAGTGCTTTTTTCCAATGTGTTATTGAGATTATGTTTCTCATCCTTCTTTCTCAAAGATTAGAAGTTTCTGTAGAGAACAGTGGTGCAGAGCTCAGAGAAGAGCAAAATGAGAACTCTCACATGTGAAACATCTAACATGAATAAACAAGGACAGGTGATCAGAAACTGAATGAAAAACTTGGAAAAAATAATCACCTAGTATTTTCTAGCAAAACTATTTAGTTTTCTTGATGGAAGATTTAAACTTTTATAAATGGAAGCTGTCGTTTTAAAACCACATTTTGACATAGCATGTCAAGTTTCTTTAACCACTCCTAACAAAAAAAAAAAAAAAAGGGCCCCAAAACCTNTTTTCACAAAATTTTAAATTTTTTTAACCCCCCCCAAAAAAAAAAAAAAAAAAAAGGGCCCCAAAACCTAAAGCTGAATACCTTTCAAGTTGAAGGAAAATGGTAATTTCTAGATTAAATGTAAGCTTGCACTTTTACTTATTTTACAAAATGACTGCTAGGGTTTGCATGCTTATGCATGCATAAAACAAATCAAGATTTCATTGGCATGATTCACTGAAGCTTTTGAACACCTATTTTGGAACTTATTTTTCTCTTTACTTGGCTTTTTGTGTCATTTCCTAAGAAAATGAGATCTTCAAGGTGTTGCTCTCTAGCAGACAGTCCTGCCCACGGTCCATCAAATGAATTTGCCAGCATATTTGAGCAAAATTCAAGACAGGGCTAGAAGTTTGATTAATTATTAAGATGACTCCATATTTCCTTGACATTGATGGAGAAAGAAGATCCAGCTCTGTGTCTTATACTAAGAATATGATATGCTCCCTTAATTAGGAGCATCATATCTGACCAGCACAGCTTTAGATAGGTCTAAGCTCATTCCTCCTCATTTTGACTTGGATTTGCTCAAAAGGTGAGGCAGGAGCTACATTTACTGCAATGACTCATTATTAAAGAAAAGCAAAAATACAAAGGAAAATTATGCTGGTCTAAAGCAATTTGTTCAGACCTCCTCTTGAATAGTTCCTTCTGCCCTCTGAAACTGCACCCTGGACACTTCGGTTCACAGATTAAGAGAAAACTTTCTTTCCACTGCACAGAATTAATTTTTTTTTTTTTTTTTTTTTGGTAAGGTATATAGCCCTCATTATCTGGTTGCTGTAAATGCTGCAGGGCATTCACTGGGGTGGCTGCAGGAGAAGAAGAAGATGTTTCTTATAGGAGGGGCTACTGTGGGACATAGCTAAGGGAACCTATGTCTGATAAACATCAGTGCACGTGATAAGACCTGATCTGATTTACAGGTATTGGTGATTCCACTATGGCTTTTTTCCTGGTTGTTTCCTGAAATACCTCCAAGCCTGGATAATCAGCAGATTCAGAAACAACTGTTCACAAGTGTGGTCATCCCTGTGTATCTCTCTGCACCTAAGAAAGAGCATTTCTGCTCCAGAAAATCCATATGTGAAGCCTCACCCTCAGCTGCACCTTTGCATGCAGGCTGCTCTCCAGGAACAGGCACGTTTCTCCAATACGTGACCTGAAAAAACCAACTCAATTCATACCCACTGTACATGTGGCTTGGGGGAACTCTCAGAAGTCTCTGGTGGTGTTTTTTTGGAAGTTGTCCCAAAGATCTGAGAACCTCCTTTGAGCAGAGGCTGCCTGTTCTGTGAGATGTCAGAACTAACCTGAAACCCACTGAATCCAGATGACGTCGTATCTTCGTGGGGCCGGTGTGAATTCCTGGAGGCTTTTGCAGTAATACATCTCTACTCTGTCCTCCTTGCCCTGCAGGTAGTTTGGGACCTCAGCCAGGAAATTCTCCATCATATCCACCAGCTCCACACTCTTGAAGACCGGCAGCAGGACGTGCTTGCTGATCCGACCTATCCCAGAACCACAGTCCAGGGCACGGCTGGTGCCAGCTTTCCCCACCCCCTGTGGAATATAAGAAAATTATTGGAAATCTGAAAAATACCACCTGAAAACAATCCCAGCAACCGTGTGTCTTAGGTTCAAAGATTTAGCTGGGATGTGTATTCTATTTGCCATCTGTTAGAGGTGAGGCAGTTATCTTCTGTTCATTGGGCAGTTTTTTCTTTATCTCTTCCACAACCAATCCTCCCTCCAGGAGATCTCTTCTGTTCATGGGCCATTAATTATCAATTATCTTCTGTTCATGGGCCAGTGAGTGTCCCTGCATGGCTGATAAAATTCCAGCATCCCACTGGGAGATGCTCCGCCCAGGGGAGGAGCCAAGCATTCCTACCTGGATAGAATCTGAGATTTTGGGATACCACAGCAGCCTTTGCCCACTGCATTCCCAGAGGAGCAGCTTTCTTCTCCACTGCATTCCCAGAGGAAGACCAGGCCCACCTACACCAGCACTGGACCTTCACAGGAAAATTCCACCCTTGTTCAGGATCCCTGCTCCACCAGAGCCACAGCTGGCACTGCAGGAGGGCTGCAGCCACCATGGGATGGGACTGCTGCCACCACCCTGACCCACAGGGAGTCAGGTCCTGTTCTGACTCTGTCAGTGGTTTGTTTTTTTTTTTTGTACTGTTGCCTTTGTAATTTTAATTTTCCTAGTAAAGAACTGTTATTCCTGCTCCCATATCTTTGTCTGAGAGCCCCTTAAATTAAAAATTATAATAATTTAGAGAGAGGAGCTTTAAATTTTCCATTTCAAGAGAGGCTCCTGCCTTCCTTAGCAGACACCTGTCTTTTCAAACCAAGACACCGTGTTACCCACTGTGTGTCCAGCCAGCCTGGTGTCTTCTCTCCTTATCTTTGCAGGGCTGTTGGGAGATTGATAAGAATCAGCACAGATTTGGGTACAGCTGTCTGAGCTGGGCTGGGCTGGGCTCTCACATTCCTGGGCTGCTGCTGCTGCTGGAACTTTCCACTGCATTTACTGCTGTACAGGAAGTTTTTGCTTGGTGTTAGGAGACAGAGTCTTTCACAAGCTCCTGGCTTTCTCAGAAGATCCACTACTCTTTGTAGAAAGTAGAAAGTCTTTGCAACTTCAAATGTTCACACCTCACAGGCAACTACGTGGCTAGATAAGCCTCATTTTGCATCCTGTAAACCCCAATAAAAAAGGAAGCATACACCAAACCCTGCATGCAAGCAGTAACTTCTGCAGCACACAACTCCTGAGGTGCCCATGGGCATTTCTACAGATACACAGAATCCCTGGGATCAAAGTGCAGTCCTCAAAACAAATTGTGTTTGAACTGAGACCTTGGAGGGGTAGATGACTTACAACAGCTCGAGAAGTTTGGGCTGGAGCATATACAGAATTTCTCTTTTAGGCATAGAGACAAGAAAGATGATTGACTAGGTTTTGCTTAACTGTTCCTTTTTTCTTCATAAATGTCATCTTTGGACAGAGATCAGACATGAAAAAATGTGGCACAAAGGCTGGGACTAAGAGAAAATAATGAAGCGTTGTAAAAGAGGCTTTATAATGAAAGCTGTATTTCACCCCTAAAGCTTCCATTCTAGCTATAAAACAGCTCTTAAGAGCCTGCTGCTGTTCTGTAAAACAGAAAATCTGAGCCGACACATGCACTGACTGTGGGATAGGAGCTCCCCTGGCCAAAGTTATCTGTTAAACAAACATATTAAAAGCAAATGTAAACACCTTTTCCCTGTCCTCTGGAACTGAGTGTTGAAGTGAAAGCCATGGGCCAAAGTCCCTGCTGCAACTTCACTGCACTCAAAGGCAATAAGCCCAGGAAGAGTCTTGCTCTTCCTGCTTATAGGGAGACCCCCCCGTTGTAATGAACCCAGCATAAATCATGTAACTCACACTTTTTTGGCCTGGCTTCAGTGGGTAATTCAGTAGATTATTAAGGTCAAAGGACAGCACTGTCAATGACATGACTATGAATAGCCCTGGTGAGCATCTGATTACACGGAGTAATTGTAGAAAGAGCACACGGCCCTCAAGGGCTCTCACCAGTCTCCAGGGCTGCTGCTCCCAATTTGTATGCCCAGGAAGATTGATCTCCTGATGTGTGCACGAGTCCACAGACCTTCAACCCTACTGGGCTCTGGAGACTACCTGTTTGTAGTTAGCCAGAAAATGGGAGCCATTCCTCATCCACAGGCTGTACTGGGAACATATCCCACAGCTCTTTTGTTCTGAATGAAATTTATGAGCGCCCAATTTAGCTTTAGAGAACAGTTTTGGGGTGTATATGTGTCCTAAAGGACAGTGATTCTGAGTAATGGGAAGCAAGTAGTCAGAGGAGCAGTCAGTCTCAAATTTTGAAGCCTGTTCTGGTTTATGGTTCCCGATGCTACTTCAGGTCTTGGAAGCTCCTGCACGTGGCTTTTACTGAGGACCAGACTAAGAAGTAACAAGGAATTCAGGAAAGGAGAAGAAACTGTGTCTTGGATCTTCACAAGGTGGATTTCCATATTGTTGGCTGGCAGATACATACAGGTCTACACTGATGGGATTAACTAAACATCTTTGAAAAAGCTGCTGAGAAAACTGGGATGATTTACCAAAACCACCAACAGAATTAAAAAAAAAAAAAAAAAGCCAGGTAATTCCTTCAACATTTGTGTTTCACAGAATCTACAGTCATAGTAAGGACTCAAAACACGGAATTCATCACTCAGTACAGGGAATTCATCTCCCATGACACATCACAGCAAGGACCTCTGATGACACATATCCGTGTGCCATCGAGAAGAAGGAAAGGGAACGGTCATGGGAGATGAAGTTCGATCCCACACTTTGCTGAAAAGGAGTGAGAGCTTCCAGCAGTCAGTTGAGAAGCCCTGTGAAACACCACGGCTCCGTTTGTAATGAAAATGTTGACATAATTCCATGTTCAGCTAATATATTTTCAGTTTGGAAGTGCTTAGGGCTTTGACAGAGTATTAACATTTTCTTTGGAAGGCAAACATTTTCCCAAAAGTCTAATTGAGTTGAAAATCAGACTCCTTATTTAAAAAAGGGGTATAAGTGAAAACTGTAAGCCAGAACAGGCTTCAAAATTTGAGACTGACTGCTCCTCTGACTACTTGCTTCCCATTACTCAGAATCACTGTCCTTTAGGACACATATACACCCCAAAATTGTTCTCTAAAGCTAAACTGGGCACTCATAAATTTCATTCAGAATAAAAGAACTGTGGGATATGTTCCCAGTGCTACTTCAGGTCTTGGAAGAGCAGAAAGGCAGTGAAGCTCTCTGTCCGACAAAAAAAGGAAGCGGAGTTAAAGAAATAGATAAAAATCCCAGTGGTTTTCCTTCTAAATAAACAAACAAAAAAAAAGAACATGTTTTCAACAACGTCTCTTCCATCACCCTGATCAAACTGGAGAAAAATCACTTTTCAAGAAGTTTTCACTCAGCAAGTAACCAATCATGCAGGTGAGTTGAGGGCAAGAAAGGCAGAAAGCGTTGAGGGCAGAGAGGGAGCCATAAAGTCAATATAATCTCCATCTGTAATATTTTACACACCTACAGCTCACAACCAACGCTGAATTAATGCTTCCTTTGTTTTCTTTATTTTCTTTTTTACTCGCTGCCTCCAGATCAGGCCCTTGGAAACACAGTGGCTGTGTGGATATGGAGGCATTAGCACGCTGCCATAAATAAGCAGGGCTGTAGCTGTGCTGATAACCCTGTACCTGAGACAGCCTGGAGCTTGTCTGCAGAGCCCTGCTGGCTCAAGCCGTGTTGCTCTTGGTTTGAGTTCTGCCCACACACACATAAAACCTCTTAACTCCAGCACAGTGGCACTTTCAACCCCGCTCGACTCGCCCGCGAAGCTAAAACATAAGTGAAGCCCTCAGTCCCTTCCTGTAATTCCTTCCATGTGCCCAGGCAAGATGAATTCTTTTCTCCAAAGAAATCTGTAGCTCAGTTTACAGTGGTGCTAAGGATCATGCTAAGAAATGCCATACCTGAAGGTATGCAACATCAGTCATGGAAGGGAAATGTCACGGTGTGGCATTTCCACGCCAGCCAAACTAACTCGAGAGGGGTAATTTGAGTGGAACTGGGCAAGTGCTTTTTTAGGGAGCACTGGTTTTGCCAGAATGTAGAGTTTTAAATGAATAAAACTCTCTGTGAAACTGGTGTTTCAAATCTAGAGAA
>VZRH01002263.1:413683-424808 GCA_013397555.1 Urocynchramus pylzowi | reverse complement strand
AAAGGGAAGGAATGTTGAAAATGTCAAAGTACTTTTTTTTTTTTTTTTTCCCCAAAACTTTCAAGGAAAAAAGAAACCAAACTTGTCAACTTTTATTTCTAAAGAGCATTTTTTATTTTGGAACTGACTTGAGCTCTTGAAAACAAAGGGAAAAGTTTTTCAGAGGGTGAAACAATAAAAAAATTGTTCAGTTCATCTGAAACAAATTTTCCTATTTTCCAACTTGGTTAAACTCACCTTAAAAAAAGAGAAAGTATATTAGGGTGAAGCAGATTGTTTTTTTTCTATCTTGATCACCTTATAGGTTAAAAAAAAATATTCATAGAGCCATAAACTTGGTAAGACAATTCATTAGCTTTATTATCAAGTCACTGCTACAGAAAGCCACTAAATATCTGTATCTGGTTGAGCAGGATTCAAATTTCAGTAGTAAGAAAGAAAAATAAACCACAAGTAACATAATCAATTGGCTGCATCTCAACAGACAACAGGCTTTAACAAACTAAATCAGAATAAGCAGAAGGTGCAGACTCCTTTCTGTTCCTTTTTTATTTTTTTCTTGTTTGATCTTGGCCATTCAGAGTATCCTTTCTATCCCTGGCTAATTATAGGAGTGGGAATTTTGCTCTGGAGTATTTTGTATCTGTCATCACAGCTGATGCATTGGGTATGATTCCCCTTTGGCATGTGAAACTCTGTCACAGACTGTACTTCTTTCCTTTTCGGGCCTTGGAGAGGAGAAACTGTAACAGTGTGACACAAACCTGCTGCAGGAAACTGAATCTATGTGATGTCTAGGAAGGGTGAAATCTTCCCCTGAGCACACACTTCTGCACTACTTGAATTCCACAAATGCCCTTAAAACAAGACTTAAATAAAATTTAAGGAATGTGCCTCGACTGCATTTCATTTTTCTTCTGAAAATGCCGTTTTCAGAAACGTCATGCAGAAATGTTACCATCAGCTTCAGCTCCTCACTGAACCTCCTTTGTATTTTCTCATTTTGTGTTCTTTGACAGTGTGATACAGGGAGGCTCTGAGAAGCCTTTTTTTGCCTCGGTATTAATACCAATGACTGTTGATGTAGAAAAATGCAGCTATTCACTTGTGTTTTGCTGGCTCACCGCCCCAAAAGTCTCCCTCTATCAGGTACAGCAAACTTTGCCATCACTTGCCCTTCACTGCTCTGCATGATTTCTATCTGCTGTCAAGCCACACTCAATTTCCACCCCAATCCATTTAATCTGTGCCCTGTTTTTTTTCCATATAAAACATCTAATTAACCTATTGAGCTTTCTTCCCACAGTGGATCATTAAGCCTAAAAAAAGGTCATCTGGCTATCCCAAATTTGTACATTTGAGAAGAAAATTAAAGACCTGTGGTAGCATTATACAGAACTAGTCATTTCGTCAGCAGGAGAACGTCACAAATTTGTTTGTGGATTCTTTAACATTTAATACTGTTGTTAAGCTGATTTAGTGGGCTCCTTCCCTGGGAAAAAGGAAGGGCAATCAGAAAACCATCAGGCCACACTTCTAAAGGTTTTCAGATTTCTAAAGACAGTTTTAGGACTCAACAGGATTTTCAGAAACCGAAGGACCAAAGTGATACTGCTCTTAAAATCCCATTTGGCATCTCCTTGCAGTTCAGGCCAAAGCAGACCTTTCAAGACATTTACAGACCTTTAGCCATCTGACTGAAAAGGTGTTCAATGACAGTGAAATGTTTAAGGAAAAATATTTTGCCTAATGTGCAGCCTCTTCTATATACTATGTGGGAGACGGTGGGTTTTGTTGCAGCATTCTCAGAAATATCTATAAATAAGCAAACCAGAAACTTGGTATTTAGTCTCAGCTAGTTTCCCAGCTGGACTGCAAGAATTTGCACAGACAAATCTGCTACTGAAGCCAACAAGGATTTTATCATGAAAGGTCCTGGTCCGGCATTCAGAATTTATCAAACCCAGGTAAAAGAACTCCTCATTGCAGCTTGGGAGCATTAGAAAATGATGTAAAACAGGTAAATAATGATGTAGGACCAGCCAAAATGTGTATTCATGCTGATGAACGACCTGGCAGAACACACGCCTAGACCCAGCGACAGTGGTGAGTGCAAATCAAACGTGACACACGGTGCCATTTAAATCAGGTGTGCCTGGGCACCGTGCACATCATTTTTGACACATCACCACTGCTCCTTGAAGAAGATGAGATTAAATGACTCACCCCAACAAACTTCCTGAGAAATTCCCGGGAGGATTCAACGTCGGTGTTGGAGAGCTCGATGTAGTCTCCCATCATTCCCTCCTCCGTGGCGGGCACCTCCCGGTAGAAGTGTTTGGCCCTGGCGTAGAACTGCATCTCCCCGTTGATGACTTGGCTTGTCAGAGCATAAAGTTTCACTGCAAGCAGATAAATCACCATTTTATTGTTAGTGACAGATATTTCTGCCTTAGCTAATTGCTGCATGTGGTGTGAAGCAGCAGGCCAAAGGCCTACAAACTGAATCCTGACTCGAGCCGGCGGAAGCCATGAGGAAGCTGACAGCTCTTCATGAGAACAGAGTCCTGCAGCAGTGAAAAACAACTTGTTTTTCCTGACAAGAGCCCTAAGACTGTGGAAAACAACCTGCTTTCCCTGAGAAAGAACTCTAGGATGGTGATAAACAGTAGTCACCTGTATAAACTGTTTTTATACCGTTAGATAGAAAAATGAAAACTATCTCTCACAAACAACCTTTCCTGCATGTACACATAGGGGGTTTGAGTGGCCAATCAACACAGGGTGACAACTTGTTACTGACCAACTGGGGATAGACAGGGGATGTTCTTAAAAAACCCTATGAAAGGGTTTAATAAAATAAACTGGGTTGGATACTTTCTTTTTGTACCATGAAACGTGTCCTGCATCCTTCTTTGTTGAGTGCCACAGTGAGGCACGATTATGAATGTCAGACTATGCCCTTTTCTGACCCAGAGATGGGGCAACTGAGAACTGGGGCAACTTTAAAAGTGTTTTAAAAACTTTTATTCCATTTTCAATCTCATGAGAAGGGTGAGACAATACAGATGTTATAATTCATTCCATCACAATCAGAAGCCAATTGTTTCTTAATTACAATACACTATAAGCATTTCTTAGCTTATCAGCTTTAGCCACACCATGCTGTAAATGCCTTAAAGTCAATCATCTAAAATGACCCCTCATGGGTCCTACTACAATGCATCTTTCATAGTTCTAGTTCTCTAAAGTATCTAGTCTTTTTTGCAAAACCATCCTTTGAAACTTGTTTCTAGTTCCATTTCTCTCTCAACAATGTCTGTCCTATTCCATGGCATTTATAAGTCAGCATTTCTTATCTCAAGGTTTGCATACAGATGCCCACTATGTGAGCCTTCTGTCAGACTTTGAGAATTTTCTATAAATCCATTTCCCACAGATGAAGACCTGTAAACTTCAGCTGAGCCTTCAAAACACCAAATCCATTTCTAAATCAATCAGGGGAAGGAAAGGCATTGGATTGAATCCTACAAGACCTTGCAGGGATCCAGCCCTCCTCAGGAAAATTTGGTGCTTTCCAGGTTCAGAAGTAATTTCAATCATCACACTGTGTTTTCGTGTCAGTGAAAAATCACTTCAGGTTTGAAGTGAACACAGATGCCAAGGACATCAAGTGGTCTGATTTTTCCTGGAAAAGCTGTGGGCAGCATGTACTACTGTGCAGGGTCATCACTTCTGCTATCACTGACCTAACTGTTGTGCAGATTTCCAGATATGCTTTCCAGCTATTGACAGCTGCACAGAGGGTGCACCAGGAAGAGAGGGGATGAATGAGACACTTGCTCTGGTTTATTTTTAGTGACCATACATACTGTATGGTCTGTGGCAGTGCAAGTAAGCTGAACCAAGAAGCAGATGGTAGTCTCAGGCCTAAATGAGTACACAGGGGGGGGACACAATTTAGAAGGGACAGTCCTAAATTTTCATCTGGCATAGGTCAAGGAGCAAGGTAATCAGTGAGTGACTGAAAGGTTCCTGTGTGCCAGAGGCTTGGATGTTTCTTTTCATGGCTTGGCTACGTTGCTGGTAACATACAGCAATCAGTGATACAGCAATGTTTTGAAGGTGTTTTATTAAAACCTGTGAGTTTTTCTGGATAAAGGGCTATTTTGCCCCATTCTTTAAGAATGGAGGTCTATCCTCCACAGCCTGGTTTTCCTGTACTCAATGTGCATCAGCATATCAAAAGTATGGATTCAAATCTCCTAAGTTTGGACTGAGGCAGGCTATAAATTTTGCTTGCAAATCATCACCTCTGACTATCTCATGTGTGCACATGACTGCTCAGGCATTCTCCTATGTGTGTGACAGACCCTCCACCAAAAACACAACTCCAAGACAGTGGAAGCCAAGCAATGAGGAGGGACAGAGTCACACTGGGAAGAAGCCTTTGCAAGCATCCCCTTGCAATGTGAGACCAGCTCTGCTGCAGCTTCCCAGCGCACCCAGGGAACTGGAAATGCTCCAGCAGCAAACACCTTCTGAGCTCATGACAAGAGAGGGAGGGAGAGCTCCCTGCCAGCTGCACAGAAGGACCAGGCAGCAGTTCTTTGTCCCTGAAGCTTCAAACTTCCATGGGAGCACTGCCAGCTGCTGCTGGGAAGGGGCTGAATGGGCTTGTGCAGGCCGGGGAACAGGAATTATGCCCTCCACACAGAGGAGGAGAGTAAGGCCAGAGGCCCTGAATATAAGCCTGGAATGTGTTTAATTGAGGGCAAGCAAACTCAGCAGGGAATGATAAGTGTGTGCCTGCCCATCCTCAGCAGGAGAGTGACATTTTGGAGGCAAATGAGGGGGGGACAAAGGAAGCAGGATAGGGAATAATTACCACCAAGGACCACTCGGAACAGAATAGTGCTATTGGGTTACATATAAGCAGCATGCCCAGCATATCCCTCATCCAACAAAAGCAGCATTACCAGCCCCTCTTGTCATCACCTGCTTAAGTCAACTGCTGAACGGATACTATTAAAGCTTTAATCCATTACACATTTATGTTATGCCTGAGAAATTTATACCACAAGAAGCACTGAGCCCAGCAAGGGTCAAACCTGGGAGTTTTACACACTCCACTGATTATATTCACATTCTCAGAAGAAACCATTTAGCTGAAGAAATTAATACGAAGGGGGCAGCAGCCAATCCCCAGCACAACTTGGCCAGGGTGGCTCCCAGAGCCTGGGAAAAAGACTCCATCGGTGGCTGGGATTTTCCCAGTAAGGAATCTCTGTCCTTATCCAGAAGTGGCACCATCTTGTCTTCTCTGTGTCTGCTTTTGCTCTGTTTCACAGGTCAGCCTGTCTGCTGAACAAAACTGGATCCCTGCATGTTGGCTTTGTGAGATCTTCCATGTAAGAACCCAGTGATGATTCCAGGGGTTGTTTCATGGACCTGTCAAGGGACAGTGACTAATCCCATTTTGCTAGATTGAAAGGAAGGACATTTACAGGCTGTCTGCACACCAGGGCAGCATGAACAACAACATTCAGAGTCCATCTACTCAAAACATGAGCTGACCTGTGGCAACACATGGGGACGATATGGTGTTCAGGATATCAGATCTGGAGTGTCTGCTCTCACATTTCTCACTCAGAACCAATATCAGGCTTGCAGAATCCCTGCCAGGACTTGCATGCACACACCAGCTGACTGCAGCTCCTCCCGGGCCATCTGGGGCCTCAGAGCCCTGCCCTACGTGCCGGCATCCAAAACCAGCCCTGGGTGAGCATCCACAGGGGCTTCTCCATGCATGAAACCATGCAAAGATGTTTTTATGCATATCTCCCACCCTGGGGCATGCAAGGACTCAGGCCAGTGCAAAGAGGGGCACTGTACCCAAAGTTTTCTCCTGTGGACCCACAGCCTCACTTGTGCAGTGTGAGATCTCGAGAGGTGATTTCCACCTCTTGCTCCTTCAGTGCTGCTCCTCCCTTGCAGGAATTTGCAGCACTGCCAACTCTCCCAATGCACAACCCAGTTTTCCAGACACAGCCAATCAGCCTCACCTCTGATCTGCCTCACAGCTGTGCCTGGCATGCAGGCTCCAGCAGCAGCAGCACCACAGGGAGGAGGAGGAGGAGGAGGAGGTTTGCCAGCTTGCAGGAATCTACCCCAAAAGAGAGGCGCCACATGTCCTTGGTGGCTGACAGTGCTGCAGCCGTGCCTCCTCCTCATCACAGGCCCAGCCTAGCCAGAGGCATCTCCCTTTCCATGACCCGTGTGGGACTGCCTCGTGCATCAGGAAATTAAATACTTGTGAGGCCTGCTATGGGTGCACGGCCTGCCTTCAACGAATTCCGTAAAGTAGGGCACGAGCAGGATAGGACAACACAGGCTGCAGCTTCCTCAGACATCACAGGGCAGGCAGCTGGCTAACAGATGAGGTTCTCAGTGTTAAGGCAGGTAACTTGTAAGATTTAAAGTCAGAAATGTGTTTCCAGTAAAGAAGAAACTTTTTCATGGCACACTTGTCCCTCAGCTGAGTCTGCTGGCAAGTCCCCAAGTGAAGATGGTTGAAGCAAACCCACTGCTCAGGCAGGCTGAGGGCACGAAGTGGCTCCCTAAAGGTCACTCCAGTCATGAGACATCAATAATTTTCAGTCACTGCAAACACAGTCTGGATGCAGAGGGGTGATCTACAGCTGAATGCCATCCAATGTGGACTAGACAGACACTATCCACCTGAGCCTTTTACCCTGCAAAGTTCAAAACATTATCTCTCCTATTTTCTTATGGATCAGTTTAAAATGTTGTTTTCCAGGGCATTTGGTCTAAATCTCTAAAGAAATGGACTACTTAACAAGTAAGACCCGGGGCAATCCCAACCTGCAGTATGCTGACTTACAGTTCTTGACTTCAGGGTTTGCTCAACTAAATTTCCCTGGCAGAAGTAAATGTTGCAAGTAATTTTTTTTGAAGTTTTTATTTGTGAACATTATTTTGTGGCTCCAATTGCTTTCTGCAAGATACTGAACTAATTCCAGTTTGGCTGCGTGCTCCCTTTTAAATGCAACATCTGCTTTGTGCATCAGTTGAAAAATAGTTATCTGTGTGCATGGTAGACTCTACCTCTCTACTGTGGTCTGAGTACCATGTAAATTCTGGTTCATAGAGGATGAACATCATGCCACCCCCAAAGCAGATTTTACTTATAGCCACATGCCTCACACAGAGGAATATTTGTCTCCAGGGGTGGATCTTCTCAGTTTTCCACTGCAGATCTCAGCCCACTGGCACTGAGTCCCACAGCCTGTGTAAACACGTGCATAATTTCCAGCATCTGAGTAGCTCCAATAAAGTCCACTGGGCTTAAGGGCTCTCACACACATTTAAGTACATTGTTGGATCAGGGCCTGAAGTTACTCATGTCTTTTATTTATAAATGTTAGCCTGGTCTGTAAAAGTGACATGTTTCTCTTAACAGGCTGTGATACCAGATATACTCAGCTCCTAAGTAAACACGCCCAGAAGAGCTCCACCACTGAACCCAGCAATGGAGTGGGGGCAGCGTGGAGTTAGCAGAGTTTGGAGGAAGCTTTGGACCTTGCTGACCCTGGGCAGCACTGCAGGATTCAGAGTGAGGCTTGGTTTCAGTGTTATTACTCATAAGTTGGGTTAAGCACATGCTCAACTTCCCTGCTAGGTCACAGTGTTGCTCTAGTCCTTTGACACTGATTACACAGAGATATCTGGCTCCGGTCTTGAAGCCTGAGAAGTTCAGCTCATTTCTGCTCAGGTCCACTCTGAACTGAGCTGGAAACTGTCATAATGCAGAGGTGGTCAGACCTGCCACATTCTGTCCTCTCCATCACAGAGAGCACTGGATCACGGGATAGTCCAAGTTGAAAGAGCCTTAAGGAAGTCTCTGGCCCAAACTGCTGCTCAAAGCAGGGACAGACATGATGCCAGATGAGGTTCAGCAGGGTTTAGACAGCTAGGTTTAGAAAGCCTCCAGTGATGGAGAGTTGTAGAACTTCCCTGAGCAACCTGTTCCAATGTCTGACTCTCCTCATATAAAATAATTTTTTTCCTTATAGCCAGTCTGGACTACTTTTGATTCATGGCCACACAACTTCATGCTGCACACAACTGTGCAGATCTTAGCTCCATCTTATTCATGACCTTCCTGTAAGTACTAGCAGGATGATATTTGGTGTCTCTTCTGGCTGAACATGCCCCATTCCCTTTGTCTGTCTTCACAGGGCACGTGCTGCAGTTCCCTCACCACAATGATGGTCTTCCAACTCATTCCACGTCATTTCCTGCTCCAGCAGCTCAAGGCTCTTTTGCTACAGAAAAGGGGATAATTCCTTCACTCAACTTTAGCCATGCTTTTGTTAATTCATCCTGGGATTCTGTTGGCTGCCTTTGCTTCCAGGACATTCAGCTGCTGCCTACCAAAACCCCACCAGGATGAGCTCCCTGGCCAGTCTGTGGTGTTGCTGCCCAGGGTTTTTCCTATCCGGGTACACGACTTGGCATTTTGGTTGGAATTTCAGTGGGTTTGAACAGCACTACGTTGCTACTGTCTCTTTCCTCCAGCCTGTTTAGACTGCCTTAGTATGGCAGTCCTGACTTAGAGCTTGTGGGCAGGTCCTGGCAGTTGGCTGCAATCTCTGGATGTGAGGACAGAGCAGTCCTTCACCTCCTCCAGGTTACTGATGAAGATGGCAGGGGGGCTGAAACCCCCTGCCATCCGATGAACTTTAAGCTCCCTTCCAGCCCAAACCATTCCACGGTTCTAAACAGGACAGGTCCCAGGACAGACCCTTGCAGGATTCCACTGAGCTCAAGATTTGACCACAACTCTCTGAGCCAATCACCCAAACATTTTTTACCCACCTGACTGTCCCCCTATCCAAACCCTGCCACCACAGCAGGATGTGAATTTCCCTGGATGTGTATTCACAGCACATGAACCATTCCACCTGTCCTCATGCCCACTTTTACTTCAGGACAATAACCAGGGAGTAAGAGACATGCTGCTTATTCACCTGAAAGCTGAGCTCACAGTGCATCTTCCATGGAGTCAAAGTAATTTGGATAGGCTGGCAATAGGCTTGTAAGATCATTAGTTAAGTTTTAATGAGTCAGGTCATGAACAGCCTGGCAGAGGGGATCTTTGGTCTGATAGGAACATTTCACAAAGCCTGTTGGCCAGGAATGGAAATTCAATAAAATTCAGTCAAGAAATAAGCATAGTTTTATGAGTGAAGCAATTAGGCCTGGAAACAGCTGAGTGGTGCCTGATGGTTCTCAGCTATTTGAAACACTTAAACCAAGGTATTTCTGTGTTCATAAATAAATTCTGTGTTCTGTGACCCAGACAAGTTACAAGCGTGATGCCGGAATTTTTATACTCAATTCTAAGTTGGATGCTTCCAACCTTAAAATGATCCAGTGGTACTTACACTAACAGTTAACACTGTAGGAAATCCTGCTCAGTTTCTAATAAGTTGTGTTTATTTTCAAAACAAATGAAAGAATAACATTTTCATAGACTTCATGAGATTCCATCAACCTGTAATTAATTTCCCTTCCTTTCCATCTTTCCTTCCTTTCCATTGTTCACAGCTACCTGCCACTGGGGATAGGAGTATTTATCTTCCAAGTTTCATTTTAAATAGCTGCAGCTATTGCTGCATTTAAAAAGCCACATTAAAAATACTAAGATAACATGGAAGTGTTTTTTCTCTTTACAGGATTAATGAATTCTACCCTCTTGAGCACAGTTATCACTGGCATCTGTACAGTTCACGCAAATAGGTAAGGTATTCCTTTTGCCTAAATGGATCATTCAATTAGAAAGGAACCCCCAAGAATTCACTTAAACAGATTGCACAGGCTCATCCATCCCATCTTAAAATTCCTACAGGTCTGACATTGAGTGTAGGCTGAATAATTCTGCTTAAAACAGGACATGCTAACATAATACAGACTCAAGTCAAATCTACTTTTTAGCTTTATTCTCACAGGGAAATTTTGTTTCTTATTCAGGGTCAAATTTGCATAAGAAATGAACATTCATTTTCTACATCTTAAAAAAAAAAAAACCAAAAACCCCACCAAACCCTCTTGGCATTCTGTACCAGAGGCTGTAATTGAAATTTGTCTATAAACAAATTTTTGGAAGAATCTACCTCCCAGAGAGCAAACAGTAGGTTAGACAATCTGCTGCAGAGATCTGCTTAACAAAGACTCTTGAAAAAAAATTTAAATCACCACCTTTCAAGCACTTGTTCAAATCAATACAAACACCAGAGCTAAGGACACCTAGAATGACAACAAAACAGGTATTAGGCAAAAGAAAGAACCACCTGCCAGCTAGTTTTGCATTCGTCCTTCCAAGCTCCAAACAGGTCAAAGCATGTTTTACTCAACTGATGGCAAAAATAGGAATGGTCAGCCAGAAACCAAACTTCTCATTCACTATTGCAAGTCTTTCCCTTGCCCTCCTCTAAAAATCTGTGGAGTATTTAGGTGAAACAACAGACTGCTGGATCAGAGGGAGTTGGGAGACACAGTTCCAAACCCTTTAGTGAGCACTGCAGTCTCTTGAGCGGGGTTTCTCAAAACTACTCCTCCTCCTCCTCACTGCCAGTGACCATCTCCACCATCTGACACGATCCAGAGCACACACAGACACTCCTGCCCACGGCTACTCACCCAGGGGAAGCTTTTCCAGCAGGTAAAGGTAGCACTTGAAGAAGTCGTTCTGGATCGCCTTGTGCAAGACAAAGGACATGCTGTGCCGACAGAGCTCTTCATCCGTCTTGTGCCAGCGCGACTTAAAGGCCAAATGTGCTGCTTTATAGGCCATGATGAAGATTTTTTCTGGGAGAATGGACAGCTGCTGTGGCTGGTGTTCTCTGCAGGACCTGTCCTTCCGCTGGGGCAGAGGCAGAGTCATTTAAATTGTGGCAATGTGCTGTCATTCTATATCGGGGTGTGTGGCAGGGGGCGGAGGCGGGTGAGAGGGGACTGAGAAATGCTGGCTCTTGGCACTGGCTCACAGTTATCCCTGGAGCGTTGCCCTCTGAAACAAGCAGGTGCTGGAAAGTGAAAA
>VZRH01002263.1:398915-413599 GCA_013397555.1 Urocynchramus pylzowi | reverse complement strand
AAAAAAAAAAGAAAAAAAAAATCTACCAGGAAATTGCTTAGCCAGGGTTAAAGTGTATCCGCTCCAAAAAGGAATGGCTTTAATTCAGTCTTTTCTAAATCTATTCAGCTTTCACTCCAAAACAATTCAGATATTATCCAGAATCTCCCTCTTACATCTTGCAGGGAGACTTTGTTTCTGTGTCTCTCCCTCACCATTGGTTCTTCAGTGCAGGGCACTCAAGAGGAAGGCCAGAAGACAGAACATGGGTGTAACTCTACACAAACTGTGAGTCCTAATACACTGTGATTCCAGCAAGCAAAGGCTTCCCCTTTCCAAGCTGTTGGTTCCAGCTGCCTGCAGTATCAGTACACTGTACTGCAGAAACACAGTCAGGAAACTGGATGTTCCCAATACAAATGGGCTGCCCTACATCCCATCCCAGTGTTGCAGCACTGCAACCTCCTGACAAATATCTGACCAAGTTTTTAAGAACAGCACAAAGGTGACCCAGCCTTCACCAAGGGAAATAAATTTTATTCAGAAAAATAGACTTGATTTTCTTTTAAGCAGGGTCAGTTCCCTAGTCCAGCTCACTGCTGATATGGGGGAATTTGTCACGTGCCACAGTCTGGGGGCTGGAACAGCCACCTGGGATGGCAGTGTGCATAAGCTGTATGCATAATGCAGATCTCCCTGCTTCATCCTGTCAGAGAGGTGTGCTGCAGGGTGTTGGAGCCCTGGCTGCTGAGAGTTTTAGACTTTCTGTTCTGATAGGCACTGATCCCCAAGAGAACTCTGCATTTGACCTGAAGCCATGGAGAAGACTTCCAAAATGGAATGATAGAACTGGGATTGTGGATGTGGAGTTTGAATAGAAGTGTGTAATATCACATGGTGGAAAAATTAGAGTTTAAGGTTCTAGAACATAGAAATATCTATAAAGCAAGATGGAGGTTTTAGGGCAGAGGCTGGTCCTTCTTCTTCACCTTCTTCTCCATGGGTTTGGGTGATGTTTTGTGTAATTGGATAAAAAAGTCCACATTGCAGGCCACAGGTGGTTGGTTATTGGGTTAAAAGTGAAAATAATTTAGGTGCAATTTCTTAAGGCCTTGTAGAGAGAGAGCCAGGGCTCCATTTTTAGTTTGTTAGAGTGAAGTGCTGTAGAACTCAGGGTTTGTGAGACTGTAACATGGATAAGAACTAATAAACATCTGAGTCCAAACTAAAAGAAATACTATCTCACACATTTAATCCCAACCCTGGCAAAAAGAAGCAAAGAATCCACACCAGGGGGTGCCACAACAGCCAAAGGTAATCCTGGATTCACTCAAAGTGAAAATTTCAAAGCAAATTCAGATTTCCTCTTACCAGACACCATAAACCCCGTAAGAATTGTTGGGCACAGTGGCACCCACACTTGTCTTTCCATGGTACAGTTCTCACCCAATACAAATGTGTCAGAAAAAACAGTTCTGAAAAAAAACAGGGTTAGTTTTTGAAGGAGAATGTTGGTTATAACTATTTTAGATAAAATTGTGGTGGGTTTGACTCACAGCAGTCCTGCCCTACACAAAAAGAGTGAAGATCTCCAGAAGGCTGTATAAACACTACTTCTATTATTTTACCTGCATGTGATCAAATCCCTGTTGCAGCTCTGTAATCTATGAGTTGCTGTGGACACACCCTTGCTCCTCAGATCCTAGTGCAGCTAAGCGAGTGAGTCTCAAGAGCACTGAGCTTTTTAAAGCACTTTCAAAGCACTTCCTACTGCTGTCAAAGCTTAAATCAAACAGATTTGTGCCCAGAACTGCGTGATAAAGAGCACATAAATAGCAGGGTTGGGTTTGTTGATTTGGGGTATTTTTTTTGTTTGGTTGGTGGATTTTTTTGTTTGGTTTTGTTTGGTTTTGTTTTCCCCACAAAGTGGATGCTTCATTATCGATTTGTAAACAACAGCATATTAATATTTTCTGCTAAGAACAACTCACAAGTGGTTCACTTTGTCTCCTAAACTGATATTCTGAACAGGGGTAGTATCAGTCTACCCAGAAGCTGTGAGCAATTCAAGCACTGTTACACATCCCACATCTGCATTAACAAGAAGTGTGGGGTTTGAGCAAGGGCACGATGACACCCATAGTACCTGTGGTGTGACTTCTGAAATGTCAGCAAACCCACATCTCAACCTTAGTTTCCTTTCCCAAATGGCCACTTGCTCTTTCTGAAGTTGAAACCAGCTAACCAGCCTTTTTCTTGGTGGTAGGGACCCTGGAGAATCCAGAGCTCTGGATAAAATGGAGTAAACTAAACTAAACTAACAGTCTACACCTCCCCAATGCCTGCCAGTCATTGGCTTGAACAGCTTTTGGTCTAAAATAGGAAAGTGCTTGTATTTATGTGGGTTAGCAAACAGCTCCTCTGTGTGCCTTCCTCCTCCTTCCCATGAGATCAGGCAGTCCTGCGACAAGAGGTTTAGCAGAAATTAAAATGAGGGATCAGCTAGAGCAGCTTCTTGTTAAAACACCTACAGCTCATCTCTGCCTAAGCAGCCCATTTAAAATAAGGTATCAGATGGTTTATGATGCGTTGCTACAACATACAAGGTGGATTTCCTTGTTGGAGCATCAGGATATTACATGAGTTGGAATTGGAGCTGTACATGTACTTCTGAAACACATCAGCTGCCCAGAAGAGAGAAATAAAAACATGTGCACAAGCTCCACGTATCACATAGATCACAAAGGGTCAATGTTGCCTTTAAATGACTATGTTCTGCTTACAAAACACCTGGCATGCAATCTAATTTCCACACAGACAAGCCATTAGAACTGCTGTAAGATTTCTCTTTATCTTTGAAAGGCCTCTATAGTCATTCCTCTCCCTCCTGGCATATGCTCTCAGAAATAGATGCAGTTAAAGCAAGTAATTTTTGTTTTATCTTTGACAAGAGGTTTTTAAGAGTTCCTGAGAGCCACAGGATGATGTCCACGCAAGAGGCACGGGCAGAGAGCACACGTGCAGTTCTGAGGGCAGTGAAGAGCAGCTGCAGGTTGGATGGCAGCTGGTAACCTTTACAACTGCCTGCTGCCTGGATTGTTCTGGCTGCAGCTTTGGTGACTCCTTCAGAGCAGCAGTGAACACCCCTGTCAGGCTGGGGAACAGCAATATGACAGTGGATGCACAAATTGTCTAAGAGGTCCAGAACTCTTAGTCACAATCCTGAATGCCACTCATGGCATTCAGGATTGTGACTAAGTCCAATGAGACTTATCAGATTTAAAAATTATTACTGTGGAAATAATTTAGTTTTGAGTTGACTGTGGAATTGACCAAAAAAAAAAAAAAAAAAAAAAGTGCTTTGGGTTGATGAGACACTGAAATACAGCCCTTTTCTCTCACACACACAAATTTCTGTGTCGGGCCAAACAAAATGTTTTTATTTGTTTGCAGGGCTATTTCCCTTCTAATTTTTTATTTGTTTATTTGTGATCAGATTCAGGTAGATTTAGTTTCAGTCTATCATTTACAAGTGCAAACAAGAATAATGTCTCCAGCAGACTGGTCAGTCTTGCAAAATCACTCTGTGTCAAGGAAATGCAGAGCAAAGCAAATCCTTGGGCAAAGACCCAGCCTTGGGAGGATAGGACTTCTGATGTCTCAGGAGAAACCCTTGCTTTGAACCACATTTCCAAAGCAGAGTTCACTGCTTGTAGGTCAGGATGACTCACAGCCTTCAGGGCATATCCTGCACAATTCCCATGTGCTTTCATGGGTGCAGTCACAGCAGCAATCTGTTATCATTTATACAAGTGGAATTTAGCAATCTGGAATTCCATCTAAAGCAACAAAACACAGCATCTGAGCCCTATGGGTAAATATATATTAAAATTAATGTAACTGAAATTGGCCAGAGCTCTATTCCTATGGAGGGAACACACACTGCTTTCCCTCTAAACCTTTAGCCCTGGTGCCAACACTATACATTACATTGAAAAAGGAGTGAGTGAAGCCACTCTTGAGTAGGAGAGGCAGCTTGAAGATCGTGTCCCAAGCACAGTGAGAGTCCCAGCAGGACCCTGATTTGGAGATCCACAAACAGTACGCTAACACAAACAGCAATATTTGGGGAGCGCTCCTGAGCTTTGGCTGTGAGCATTTTATTTGATTCTGGTTAGGGATGCTCAGTAGTGCTGAGGATGAAGGGAAGGAAGGGCAGGGTTCCTGATGAAACTGCAGCAGGGGCTGCTCTGTTGTTCCTGATAAGAAGCATGACAGCTGTGCCCACAACATCTGGTTCTCATTGAACCCTAGTGAGAGTTCCTCGCTGAGTCTCTTCCACCTCAGATGTGGTGGTTTAATTGATGGAGCCTGAGAAGGTTTTAGGTCCTGCATGGAATGCTGCCTTTCACTGTGATATGTGACACCAGATATAGTAAGGGCTGGGCTGCTCAGAGCCATCTTTTAAAAGCATTTCTTTTCAATATTGAGTTTTGAGTCTATTGCCCTCTGTTGGCTCAAGCGCAGGGTAAAGCTCCTTCTTGAGGTGAAAGATAACAAAAATCTCCTCCTGGCTGACTGGAGAGACTTGTGGGGAAAATGCAGGATCAAGTCTGCTGTAGTCTTGTGCATGTGAGTGTGCACAGTTCCTGTGCCCCCACGGCTCTGTCTAAGAATGCAGGCACAGCTCTAACCAAGGGGGAAGGGGCTCTGGAAACTGCCTGGCTCGGCCATTGAAGACTGCACATAAGAAGAAAGTTTTAAGGAGTGATCACAGGGGATCATGGTTTGGTGAGCAGGGATAAAGAGGATGTTGCACACTCATGAAACAGCACAAAAAGCAATGCAGAAACTCCTCAGGGAGAACTGGGCAAGTGGGAGATAAGTTAGCCTCAATGTCTTTCAACTCTGGCATGCAACTGCCAGAAATGCTTTGGTGAAAAGTCTCTCAAGGGTTTATTTTAAATTCCAAAGCAAGAGGAAGATGGCAACCCACACCATCAAAGCTCCTTCTGCACACAAAACTGCCAGAAAAAACATGCCTTTCCACTTCCTCTCAGCTGGATCCTTCCTACCTAAGGCATGAGACTGACCCATCTGCTCAGAGCACAGAGCTACTGCCCAGTTATCCTGTGTCTGACAGCCACTGGCAGCAGATTTAGGGAACAGCCTAAATCCATTAGGTAGGAAATGTGCTTTGGCTAGCTCTTAGCACTTAGCACAGAGCCAGACCAGGTATTTTCCTGAACTCTTAGAAGGCCCAGGCATGAAGCCCCCCCATTGTGGGAAAACCAGGGCACATGCTGGTGATGTGACGTGGAAGTGGTGATGTCAGGCAGGGACAGCCTTTGTGTGGAGTGTGAACATCCTGACAAAAGAGCAACTCCACCCTGAGAAAGAAGAAAGTGCAATGGCCAACAACAGAGCTGTAGAAAGAAGTGCTGTGTGCTGACCACGACAAGAGAGACCATTTAACCTTCTCAATCTGCATCTCTTTTTGCAGAGGCAGAGATGTAAAGATCCAGACTTTCACATCTGCAGCTCTGTGGATCCCTCCCTGCTGTTGGCTTGGATGGCAAACATCAGACTGGCTTTCCCTGATCTAATACAGAGTCACATTTCACAGTATCAGAACATCAGAACTGTTTCAGACAGAACTGTACTGGAAAATAGATTGTTCTGTGAGCCACAGAGCGACATGAGAGCTTCTTTGAGATGTGTGTCTTTCTGCTTCCATCTGAAATAAGCCCCACAGCTCCTCTCACTTGCCATCTGTTGGGAAAGTTCCACCCTGGACAAGAAACTCCCTGTGCTGCAGCCAGGCTGGAGCTGCTGAGGGGCAGCTTGGCCAGCAGTTCCTCTGTGCTGTCTGTCTGGAGAGTGTGCACGGAGAGACTGACCCCTCACTGCTGCCAAGGAGCTGAACTCTGCTTAACTCTCCCTCAGCACAGTCCCCACCACAGGTCTCTCCCTGATCTACCCAGCAGCCAGAGCACACAAACCTCTAGAAACTTAATTAACTTGCAGATTCCATGCACATCTTTCAGTGGTGATTGCACTTGGCCAACATGTCACAAGGGCATTAAGAGGGAGGGAGCAGAAACCTGACGAATGCACGGATAGGTAAGGCAAGATAAAACTAATTTCCTCAGGAAGTCAAAGAAAAATGAGCTGAAAGAAAAAAAAAAGAAAAGTTGACTGTAGAGAATAAATATGACAAGTGACCTTGAAAGACCTCTGGCACCTTTAGCTCCTGAGAAGGAACAGCCTGGCAGAAGCCTGTGAGTGTGTTTGTGTGTGCACAGCAGGGAGATGAGGGGGGTCAGGAGCTGTAAGCAGCATTTTTTGTGGATCAGTAAAAGTATCAGGAGTATAATAACCCTTGCATTTCAGATACATTTCAGTGTCCGTGACATTGCTGGCTTGATCAGCCTTCATCCTTAACCTGGATCTGAGTTGTGTGGAGTTTCTCAATACCAGGAACTTGCCAGTTAAATTCTGTGCGTGTCTTGAAACATTAAATCTACCATTTCTGAAACACTATGTGATAAATATCAAGGGGAAAGAAAACTAGATTAAACTCAACTCCTGGACAGCATAAACACACAGGAAGATGGAGTGCAGAGAAACACACCTCTTTGTGTGAAATACTGCTCTTACACAGAGGAGTGGCTCAAAATTTGCAAAAATCACCTCTGTTCAGCACTGACGTAGAAACCTACATGATCAAGACTGGAAATTGTTTGCTTTGCATTGATACTTTCTAGATAAACTCTCAGACTAGAACAATTCAAAAGCCAAATGTACGTGTGCTGTCCTTTGGAACCAAAAAATGATCAAGATGTGAAAGGTTTGAGATGGTTAAATGTTTCCTCCAGAGGCTGGGGATTAACAGCCCGGGCAAGTAGCAGAAGAGGGAAATAAAAAAAAAAAAAAGAAAAAAAAAAAAAAAAAAAAAAAGTAAAATAAAAGAAGAAACTCTTAAGTGACCTGACAAGGGAAACTTAAATCTTATTTTTAAGAGGTTAGGTTGTACTAAAGCTTGAAAAATTAAATCCACAGCTGTCTCCAGAGGACTATATCTCACTGAGAAAGCTTCAAGTAAGTTTATCATGTATCCAACACCTAGACATTGGACCTCAGGGACCACTAGGATAATATTTCCTCTGGATTAGCAAGAAAGCTAGCAAGTGACATTTGTATGAGACTAACTTTTAGTTTAAGGGGCTTTCTTATAAAATGATAAATGAAGAATGAGCACACTGGGAAGGAAAATTCTTG
This sequence comes from Urocynchramus pylzowi, assembly GCA_013397555.1. Classification (NCBI taxonomy): domain Eukaryota; kingdom Metazoa; phylum Chordata; class Aves; order Passeriformes; family Fringillidae; genus Urocynchramus; species Urocynchramus pylzowi. Next base: position 406,339 of record VZRH01002263.1, on the reverse strand, counting down.
TCGTTTATAAATCCAATACATCCCCATTATTTGTTTAAAAATGTACTGTTATCTCCTCAATTAATTTTATTTAGTGACATCAGTAATTTGATGTTTTTATGTCTGTCATCCTCCCAGTGAGGATCAATGTGTTCTTTACAAGCAATATTTTTAATCTCATAATCCCCTTTATGAGAAATGCTTTTAATTTCAGAGACCACGAGCACTGGCACCGAGACAATACGTATGAAAAAAATTCTAGAGCGAAACTATAGGAAACACAGGATGGATCTGGCACAATTACAGTGCTTTCCCTCTTCTGGGATTCTTCACTACTAGCCAGTAAAGCCCAGGATATGTTGGAATGCTAAAGTAAAACTCACCTCACTATGTCACTATGCCTTGCCACGACAACTGATATGCCCCTGGGTTCCAGGGGAATCTCATGAAACATATGAGATGCTCAGCTGGGTGAGCTAAGGACAACTTTAACATGCTAAGTCTGAAATCTGAAATCCAGTAGCAAACTGAGTTTTGTTTGCAAAATAAAACTCAAGACATCTACACAAATGCCAGTGTTGGAGTTTTGTAGCAGCAAGCAATGTATTTCACTCTTTCTGTGTCCATATAAAATAGACTGGTGTGAGGAACAGGCCATGGGTCCCCACAGTAAAATGCCAGCAGTCTGGGGATGGGTTACAGTAATGTGGCAGTAATTACCCTGTTCTGCCCACAAAGAACATCAGTGACAGTGGTGTTGTCCTGCTCTACAGAAAATCCTCAGTTACACACCTATGTGCTTCTCTGTGCCTGCACAGATGCACATACAGGAGGTGGAATGAAGAAAAAACATACAGAGCAAAATTAAATGGGGAAAGTGAAATAAGGGGAATGGCTTAAACAGCTTACAGATGGTAACTAAATTAGCTGAAAGCTGAAGGATTGTTTTTTCAATACACAGCTCAACAGCACTGTAAAACCTCTACTATTGTAACCCAGAAGCTCCTGAGAACCAGAAATTTCCAGAGCTGAACTCTTGGGCTCTCCTATTTTCTCACTCAGGGGCCAGCCAGAGCAGTCCCTGTTTTTGCCTTCCCCCAGTGCTGTCCAGGCTCCTGGAAAGCACAGCTGGGAGGGTGAAGGAATATTCTTTGTCCCATGTTCCCTTCCACCTCTTGGGTCTTCTGCTGCCACCCCACCCCATCGCCATCCTCCTCTGACAGCCTCTTCCAGGTGCTCCAAATGCTCTCTTGCTTTTCCCTCACCAAGCAGGGCGAAGGGGCAAGTGCACTAAATCAAACCCAAGTTCAGCCTCTCCTTGGTTCCTTCCACGATGGAAATAAAACAAATTAGCATCAGGACAGACCCTGGGAAAGGATTTACTCTACACTCACCCACATTCTCTTTCTTAAACTCGTGATATAAGGACTGGTAATAATGGGGAAGCATCAACTCATAAATCCTAAGGTAAGTCATTCCATGTGTTAAGTGCTATCCCAGTAAAATTTTATGCTTTATTTCAGGTCTGAACTCATCTAGCTTGAATGCCTCTCCTTGTACTTTCACTCTGCTACACTCCTGATGTGCTTTGGCTAAAATTAGGTGGGAACAAATACAAAAATACTGCAAAAGTAGATGAGTTTTCCCAGATACGAAGAACAATGCTGTGTTGTCCATGACAGTTTAAAAACGTAACAGAAAGATTTTGGCTGTAAAGTGTTGTGCAAAATCTTCACTTTTTAAAAGAAATAGCCAGTGTCTGAGGTATTTAGAATTCATATTGAAAAATTGATATTTCCCTCTTGAATCCATTTGAAATGAGTTAAGTCAAATGTCACCAGAGCAACACCACTTCAGCTGAGGTACTCATTCCTTGCTCTCCCTTTGCCTTTTTTGGACAAAAAATGAAAAAAAGGGCAATTATTGTTGTGCAAAGTAGAAACAATTTGATGATCACATGCAGAATCCTTTTCTTTTGAAGGGGAGGAATTCCTGATTTATGATGAAATATAGACTTGTTCAAGTGTAAAAGAGACCCCTCCTTGAAAACACTTTAGCTAGTGCTTAACTTTATTACTGTGGCAAAATTAACCATGTGCTTGAGTGGTTGCAGAGTCAGAACCATAAAATGTCACAGCCTTTATAGCTGCGAGTCTGCTTTCTGCCTGCTGCATCTAATAAACATTAAGAGGTGAAATTCTGTCCCCACTGGGGTCAGTGGTAAACTCCCATTGATTTCAGCAAAACCAGGATTTTGCACAAGAAATCCCCCTCACTGTCATTAGGGGTCACAAGATGACACAAACAGAGAGAGGCCATCTGTTCCTTCTTGTGTGGACACTTCTATATTTAATCTTCTTGGGCTGTTTGCCAGAAAATGAGGAGAAATGGAAAATGCAAATCCTAGTGCAGCACAAACACTGAACATCCATATCCAGAACATACTGGCAGGTAGGTGTGGCACTTAGGGATGTGCTTTAGTGGTGGATTTGGCAGTGTTAGGTTTGTTCTTGGGCTTGATTTTAAAAGTCTGTCCAACCTGCATGATTCTAAGATTCTATGACAGTGCAGGATGTGCTGTTCTGCATTCCTCCCAGAAAAATTCCCTCTTAAAGGCCTGGTCTCCTGTCAGGCACATGGAAGTCCATGTAGATGGTTACTTTACCACCAGCCCTGCTCCAGAAGGAGCTACAAGGCCATCGAAGAAGATCAATCCCATGGAAGGCAGCAATTCTGATTTCAATAGGCCAAAGGAGAAAACAGCACACTCTGCTCCACAGTGAGCTCTCCATGGAGAGATCTGTTTCTTCTCACATCTTTAGATGTTTCTTTTTACATCTGAAACAATGGCAACCTACAGGTAATTTTCTTCCCTGGCTTGAATGAGTTGCAAATTGATGTGTTTACCTAGCCTAGTGTTCGTTATATTGTGTTGTATTATATTATATTGTATTATATGATATTATAAATATATTTATAATATATTTAAACATATAAAATAAATAGATGTATTAAATTTATTGTTTAAATATATTATATAAAATATATTTAAATATTTTTATATTTTATATGTATTTCCTATATTTTAAATGTATTTTAAATATATTTAAAATATTTTGTATTTTAAATATATTATAAAATACAAACCAAGCTGTTCATGGAGGATCTTGTTCTCATTTTTATGAAGTCTCACGTTCAAGAATAACAAAAGCACCCAGGATTTGCCAGCACAATCACGTGTCACACTAAAAATGACCTTCTCCTGTGCAGATGCCACTGTCACTGCTGCTCAAAAAAGCAGTCAAGAATCACCTTGATCTGTGCTCCAAGATTAATTCCATCCAGAGGAGTTAAGCCAGACTTTCCCTTTGCGTATCAGATTTTGCTTTGCCTTGTCTCACTTCCTCCTCCCAGTAGAAACTTTTGNAGTGTTCGTTATATTGTGTTGTATTATATTATATTGTATTATATGATATTATAAATATATTTATAATATATTTAAACATATAAAATAAATAGATGTATTAAATTTATTGTTTAAATATATTATATAAAATATATTTAAATATTTTTATATTTTATATGTATTTCCTATATTTTAAATGTATTTTAAATATATTTAAAATATTTTGTATTTTAAATATATTATAAAATACAAACCAAGCTGTTCATGGAGGATCTTGTTCTCATTTTTATGAAGTCTCACGTTCAAGAATAACAAAAGCACCCAGGATTTGCCAGCACAATCACGTGTCACACTAAAAATGACCTTCTCCTGTGCAGATGCCACTGTCACTGCTGCTCAAAAAAGCAGTCAAGAATCACCTTGATCTGTGCTCCAAGATTAATTCCATCCAGAGGAGTTAAGCCAGACTTTCCCTTTGCGTATCAGATTTTGCTTTGCCTTGTCTCACTTCCTCCTCCCAGTAGAAACTTTTGAGCCCAGGGTTTATTACCTCCATTCCTCAATCCCTTACAGTGTGACAGCACATCAGAGCAACATCATCTCCATCCCCCACTGAGCTGCACAGTCTAATCACCTAACATGTTTCCCTGGAAGTCATCCTTTCAGCGTGCTCCACTTTATTTTAGCTAATAAAGAGTCTTAAGGAGTTTTATGCACAGTTCGTTTTACAAGGTCTAGGCAAATGTCCCATATTCATGATTCTTCCCTACAAAACCACTGGATTCTTTTTTTCCTGAGAGCAAGATGCAATCTTTGAAGGACAGATTACAAATTTCAGGGTTGCTTTGGCTTCTCAACTCCACAAGACACAAGAGATTAGTCTATTACATTTCAACAATTCCATTTGCTACAGAAAAACAGTGTTGGCTATTTTGGTTGAATTTTTTTTCACAGCGATGAAAAGAACCAGTCCCAACGCATTTTCAACATGCAGACTTCTCATATACCAAAGGCTCATGAAGACAATGGAAACACTTTTTTGGACTTAAAAATCACTGCTAATATCAGTACTTTTCAATAGTAAGAGAACAAACAAGAAGAAATAAAATCAAGTTGACCATGAGGCAATGTGGTGGGTGTTGCTTCAATATCACCGACTGTATTCTGTCCATCTGGTTAATAACATGTCTGTGGCTTGACCAAAAAATACAAATTCAGGAGGTTTTGCATAAAAATGTTGTTAATTATTCCATCTGTGCTTATTCTACCATAAGTATATATACATATACATGTACATACATGTACCATATGAGAACACTCTACAGTTCTTTCCTCTTGTGTTTTACTCGCCTGCTTCACTCCTCTTGCCCAACTTCTCCTCATGCAACTTTCTCCACCATTCTCTTCCTATTCTGATTTTCTCTGCAGCTCCCAAACTCTTTCACACCGTTTTATATTCCCTTACTACAAACAAATCTCTCCTTCAAGCTGACTCCAGAACCACATTTCTTACAACTGCTCCACGAGAAAAGCCAAACTACCCCAAAACCACCCAAACAAAAGAATAAAGTAGAAACACAAAACTCTTGTATATTCCAGCTTCTGCTTGCACCTTGATCACCCTTCTGCCTCAAATACCCCCCTCTTTTTCCGCCTCCTCGAATATACTTCTACCATGCATGTGAGGGGTCTCCAGGGTCCCATCCCATAAACCTCATCCCACTATAAGGACAGGGATGTAAGGAATTGTGCAAAACAACATCAGAAGCTCAGGGCAGGCTGTAGAACAAAACCTCAGGCAGCACATGCTCTACAATTTAATTTTAGAAGAATCCACCATGCAATACACGGGTTTTGGTGTTTATGCCATGTGGTTTTCTAAACCCAGCATCAACTGGTTGTCACTGCCCAACAGAATTGTCTGATCTTGGCAGGGCTGGTGGCTCAATACCTACAAAGCTGAGACATTTCACTTGGACTCTTTCCAGGCTCTGCTGTCCCTTCAGGTCCTGACAAACAGCCAATTTTAGCCCAAACATCATGGCACACTTAACGTTCCTTTACTCGTATTTTTCCAGTTCTCACATTCTTCTGTATCATTCTCATCTTGTAATCTTTGGCTTATTTTTCAGAGGTGTCCAAAACTAGACTCCACTCACAGGCATATGTGACCAGATAAATAAGATGAATTCGTAGTGAAATAAATGAAGAATGTCAGGTACTTAGTGCTCAGTAAATATCAGATTATTTATATGGCTTCAGAGTTTAATGTTTGGCTTATGCTTATCTGGAGAGCTGCTGAAATCACTGCAGAATTATCATTCTGATTAGGTAGCTGTGTTTTTTTTTTTTTCTTTATGACAATATTACTGTGATAAAAATAGAATAAGCCTAGTAACAAGGGTGCTATGTTCTAGCAATGTTTTGTAAATTCATTGCACTAAGGTAGCACTTCATATTTCACAGGGTACTTTCTTTTTCCATTTTCTGTTAAAACAAAGGAAGGCACTGTGTGGATTACACAAAATATTTTATTATGCTCTGTTACAGATTATGGAAGTATAAAAATTCATAGTCTTTAATGGGATCAGTAGACATTAAGTATTTATGTTTATATTTTGCAACAATAAAAAACAAAAGCTTTGTTGTTTATTATTTATTTCTGCATTACCCCTACAACTCTGGGAAGACAGAATTTTCAGTTGTACCTTACGGGGCAGTAAAGAGTACTCCAGAAAAACTACAGCCCATTAAGGTCCTTTCTGAGACCTCTTGGATATGATGCTGTTTGCTTATTCTTTAGAGTGGCTTGGAGACAAGATAAAGGGACAGAAAATTCAGGTGCTGGCTGAATATGTAACTTTTCCAACATGATTTTGGATTTGCAGCCACTTTGCCTGAGTCTGGAGCTACAGCAGTGTCATCCCCGTGCTCTCTGTGTGGCAGTGACCCAAAAGGAAGATTTTGTTTCAAAAGACCAAGGCTGTCTTAAGGCTGGGCTTAGCCAAGAGCTGGTGCTGAGAACCAGTGACCAGCTCAGGTGGCCATAATGCAGCAGGGACACCACAAGAGCCCTTCTTCAATCCTCCTCTAAATACTGCACACAGGGTTTGGAGCATCTCTGGATGAGGAGATACTGCGGGAGCTGGGACAGCTTAGTCTGGAGAAGCAAGGGGATCTCATCAATCCATATAAATGTCTCAAGGGCAGGTGTCAAGAGGATGGTGCCAGACCTTTTTCGGTGATGTGCAGTGACAGGGTGAGGCGCAGCAGCCGTGAATGGAAACACAAGAAGTTCCACCTCAACATGAGGAAGTTCTTCGCACTGAGCGTGAGGGAGGAGGCTGTCCGGGAAGGTCGCAGATTCTCCCTCTCTGGAGGCATCCCAAACCCACCTGGATGCATCCCTGTACCACCTGCTCTGGGTGACCCTGCCTTGGCAGAGGGCTTGGCCAGGGCGATCTCCAGAGGTCCCTTCCCGCCCCAGCCGCACCGTGATTCTGTGAACATTCCGAGATTCTCCCTCTCTCCTGCTGCTCGCAGCGTGCTGAAGTACCTCTCACCAAAAACAACTTGCTGATTAATTGAAAAACCATTTCATGATTTGGCAGGAGGTGGCAGTGATGCATATCAATGTCAAAATAATAAGCATTAAATAACTACGGAAGACCAAGTAAAGGGTACCAACCCACCAGCCTCTACTGGAGTGAGGTCAGGTCACTTTTCGCTCTCAGCCAAGTCTCTACCAGCTTGACTCATATCGACGCCCAGAAACTCAGCGTTTATCAAGTTTAGAAACTATACTTTTGTGTACATGTTTGGGGGGAAAAAAACCAACACAGCTTCTTCCTTTCATGTCCTGATGCCTCGCAAGCTGAACGGGAGGGCCCTGTTCCGTCCCGTGAGGGGCCGGCAGCCGGCGGGGCAGCGCCTTCCCCCGCGCCTGCAGGGGGCGCTAACGGGGAGGGAAAGGCGGGGGGAGAGCGGTGAGGGCGGCGCGCGTGCGCGGAGGAGCGGCGGCGCGTGCTCAGAGAGCGCG
>VZRH01002263.1:364739-398612 GCA_013397555.1 Urocynchramus pylzowi | reverse complement strand
TGGCTGGTTTGGAGGCTGACTGGAGGCTGTGGTGTGGTGGGTGAGGGGTGCGGGAATGGGAGATAGATTTGTTTAGGCGGTCCCCCCTCAGCCTGCCCCAGTCTGTTGGGAAGAAGATTTGGATGAGGAGTGGGAGGGTTAGGGATGAGTGAAGGTTACAAAGGCAGGGTGGGCAGAGAGGTGGGGTGGGTGCTGCTGGGGAGAAGGAGGGGTTTGGAGGGCGCTCTGATCTGGGAATGGCTGTGGTGACATTTTATGGTGTGTTTGGGACTAGGCACTGAAGTGACAGCAGGTTGAGAGGAGAATAGGTGCTATTAGGAGATGAGAGGAGAGAGTCATTGTGTATTAGGTGCTGCGATGGGGCAGGTGGCTGCTTTGGGGATCAGGGATGGGATAAGAGACAGTAAGGCCAGGTTCAGGGAGCAGCTGGGAGACTGATTCAGAGGAGGTGTTAAGAGTATGGCATGGCATATTGGGCAGGACAAGTGTTGTGAATGCAAGAGGTAACTGTGGTGTATAAAGTGTATATCTGGGTTTGGTGTTGCAGGTGTGATGAATGAATGGTGCCTTTTATCTGTCTGTTTGGCAGTGAGACCAGTCAGCATAAAGAACAGGGCCTGAGCTGGCAGCTCTTGGATCTCTGTCAGTTGTTTCAGAGCAAAAGTGAATCAATCCCAAAAGATGCCAGGTCATCTAGGCCTCTGTTCAGATGTCATGTGTGGACAGTGTCACTTCCTCCTATCGTGCTGGTGATTTTTATTCATCCTGTCTTGAATCCTAAGGAGTTCCTGCTCTTGTTTTTTACTTCCTTTCCATTTATTAGTATTTGCAGAATTTCCTGTTTAGACTGTCTAGGTTTTGCTTTTTCTCTGCTTACATGCCACATATTAAGCTCCATAGTTGGAAGCAGTGCAGGGAAAAAACCCCTCTTGATAGTGTTTGAACATCCGTTCTGTCATAGCAATGCCACGATGGGTAAAAATTAAATGCCACTCTTAAATAAATCAACAGCTGTAACTTTAGAGTAGTGCCTGTTTTTTGTTGAGTTTGTGTCATTTTATGTGATTTTGTAGGAATCTTTGTTTTGTAGTCATCCCTGCAGCAGGTGTAGTTGTCTCTTTTTTGGGAGCACAAACCCAAAACTACCTGCTGTGCTGTTTAACGTGCCCAGGCTGGTGTGCAAGTCTGCTCCTCCTCTGCTCCCTGTTCCCCTTTGTCACCCTCCATGGGCACTCCCTCTCCCACCAGGGCTGACTTGCTGGGATTTGTTATTGGATTTTCGGCCTTACCCACGTGCGCCGTTTGTGCCACTTTTCATTAGGATGGTTTGCTTTTGCTTTTTCCCTCTAAAGGAATTAGTTAATAAAGGATATTAACACTCCAGCTTTGGTTATGTGAGCTCAGCTTGCAGCTTTTGTCTGTAGAAAAGGCCTTCCTCTTTTAAACCTTGAACTGAACTGGGTTCTTGTTGACAAAGCAAGCAGTGAAGTGAAAGGACAGGCTGATGTGCATGAGAGCTCCCCAGTGCAGTGCTGCTTCTACTCATCATAGTATTTGTAGTTTCAAATGTTTTATGATGTGATTTACAGACTCAGGATGTGTAGAAAATCAGTAAAGAAGATGTTTGTAGATTTGGGGGAGAGGAGGGGATTTTTTCTGTAAATGAAGATTTACCTTGTGATGCTGACAATCTGAATGCAGTGTTTTCTAAATGAAAAACAACTTCAGTGCCTGCCATTTTAGTGTAGGTCCTCAAGCATTTCACAAGGTAGGATTTTCAGACAGGGAACTTGGAACAGGGAACTTATTGATTTGTGACTTCATTAGCTCAGAAATAGCTCAGGCAGAGAGGGTGTTTGTCAGTGTGAGAGGGCAGAAAATCTCTGCAGCTGTAAGTTCTTCAGTTTACCCATCTATCCCTCTGGGAAAAAAAAATTAAATATGGAAAGTCCTAAAACTGTTTAAGCACTCTTAAGCTGAGGCTCTCCTGGTTGCTAAGCTCATCAGTGGTTTACTGTTGCCAATAGGAGAAGGTTTCACTCCTTCTTCTCCCTGATGAGAAATAGGAAGTGTTGTTCCTTTTCTATAGAGCACTTTAGTTCTGTTACACAGTGAAAAACTTCCTCTCCAAAACAATGAGAGTTTTCTGTTGGATTGCTGGAATTGACTGTGACAGGGACTGATGAGCCCTCATGTTGAACTCCAAGGTGACTGCCAGGAGCAGGGAAAACATGGGAAGATCTAATCCTTTGGGCAATGATGAGCTGTTAGTCTGGCTTTATTCTTGTAAAACTTTACCAAACTCTTTTCTACCCATCCTTTTCTTTATATCTGTAAATATTACTAAGCTGTCACTAACCAGAGCTTTGACTGTCAGGAGCCCTGAGTGTTTGCAGTTGGCATCTCCTGATAGATCTCAATTGGGACAAGTATATTTGGAGGTGGGGAGTGAGAGCTGGATTCTTTTGAAGTAGATTTGCCATAAGCTTTCTGTCCTGCAAGGCTGGACCTTGTGACAACAGAGAACAGACTGTAATGAAACACCTGCTTCAAGGTACTCTTAAAGGGGAACAAACCCAAGTCTCTTCAAAAAATCTCAAGTCATAAAGGGGGTTTTGCTATACTTTCATGGAAAATGTTACTCTCTAGCACTAGGGAAATATTTTTGTTTGCTCTGTGTAGCTTTATGTCCTTGCAAGGCTGGTAGTTGAACTGGACTCTTTGTTTCCCACAGCAGACCTTTCTGTGGTTTGTGGGGTTTTTTGGGCAGCTGTATCTCAAGACAAAGGTATTTTTTGCAGCTGTATTCTGCAGGAGGAAAACTGGACACCAGAGTAGCTGGGGACATGGAGACACATTTCAAACATTTTTTGCTGAGAATGGTTACAGCACAGGCTGCATCTGGATTTGCTGACATTTCCAGCTTTGTGAGGTTGAAGTTGTTTTCCCTGATCTGATTGACCCAATGCCATGGCTACCTGCTGTCTCCTAGATCCTGATATGACTACTGGTGAAGCCACTTGTAATTCTCGTTATGGACATGGTCTGTCCAAAAACCTGAACAGCCAACAAAAACCCACTCCACATCTCAAAAGCCAAACCTGCATTTTGGAGGTGGTTTTAATTTGCAGTGTTTTTGCAGCCTGGTTTATGGCAGGACTGTACATATTTGATTGGCTGTACCAAGTGGAAAAGGGACAAGTGTCATCTTTACCAATGGATAAAAATGGGTCACTATATTCTCTGGTTCTGCCACTGCTTGAAAACAGAAATGAGGCGTGTCTTCATCCATCTGAGCCTTTCCTCAGGAGCCTTGGATCTGCATGGACACAGAATTGTGCCTCATTGGCACAAAGGAGGAGAGAGCAGGACAGGCCCTTTTGGCACTGGCATACACCAGAGTGGTTCCCTGGAGAATACTTCTCCTGAGGATGTGTAGCTGTAGAAAAGCAGGTAGACATGATTTGTGTCTTTTGATGGCCGCTGTTGATTTTTGTAATCCCTCAAGCCTGGCAGCAGGCTCAATGAGGTGAAGAACAGTAGCAAAGAGGTTTGTGTTTCAAGAGAGGATAGTTAAATTGAAATACAAATTATTTGTAATTCAGTCTCAGAGAACTGTAACTACTAGGAGTTAGCCAAGAGAATGACAAAAACATTCCATTTGTAGAGGACTGCACTAAGTGAAGGCCATTAGACAAAGATTTGTCAATACTTACAAGGTAATGGGGAATCAACTGGGAAATTCACCTGCTTGGTGGAATGCATTTTTTTACTCATTGTGGTGATGTGGAACAGGATAACTTTGATTTCTTTCCTTATTTCTGTGAGTAAGGCTTGACCAGTGGCTTGGATATTTCTGTACTACAGGTAGTAGCCAAGAATATGCCACTAGCACCAGGCTTTGGTGCAGCTGTGTGGGATGGAATATGGTATGGAAGGAGAGCACTGCTTGGGTTTAGGGTCTGCATAGCTGGTAACTGATTTCTGCTCTGGTGTGTTTCCTGAGCTTTTCACTTAATCTTTTTTTTTTTTTTTCCCTTTTATGACAGGAAGGTAAAAGGAGGTAACATAGATGTGCATCCATCTGAGAAAGCCCTCATTGTCCATTATGAAGTGGAAGCAACGATTCTGGGAGAGTTGGGAGACCCCATGCTGGGGGAACGCAAGGAATGTCAGAAAATGTAAGGTCCTAGCAAGCTCTAATATTTTATTTTAATCTCCGTATTCATAGGTTCAATAACGCAGAGTGCCACCTACCTCTGAGAAATTGTGGCTTATAATCTTTATGGAACTTAGTGTTGGACTAGCAGAGGGTTTCAAAGCCAGGAAATAACATGTGCCTAGGAAGGTTAACATCTGAAACACACGTTGTAAATTGCTTTCCAGCCATGTCCTTTAAGGTGTTATGTAAAGAAAAGTGATGACTTCTTTTTTACATGATGGGTAGTTGAGGCAGAGAAAAGTGATTGTTTCCTGTGCAAATGGTAGTTCATGTTGGAGCAAGAAGTACTATTGAACCTCCTGACAGCCCTATGCTCCAGCTGTTGGCTCTCCTGTTGTTTTGATCTGTCCCTGCCCAACCAGTGAATTCACTACTTTATCTGCATTTCCCTTTTACCTGGTTAATTTCTTTCAAGACCATTAAAATATTCCCCACTGGAAAAGCTCAGAGAACTATCATAACTTCATTTTTCAAGCTGCAAGGTTGGACCTATTTTAGGGGGCTTTTATCTCTGTACTGATTTCTTTTTGAAAATTTGAACTGAAGTGGCTGCCTGTGTGAGTGCGTGTTAGAAGAATAATTGAGGGGAAAAAGGAAGGAGAATCCCTAAATTGTCTCAAATTTTTGAAGGTATCAGAAGCATACTTCTGTCATCAGATGAATCAACATAACTTGCATCTGCAAGATGGTGGAATTCCTTTTTTTTCCACCCTGTTGTTATTGCCCACAGAGATTTCTTCCTGCTCGTTGCTTGTGGACCTGGCTGGCACTGCAAAAGAGCCTTTCTGTGCAGACAACACCCAGAACTGTCTCTCATTTGGGACTTTTTTGTCTGCAATACTCCTTTGTGGTCCTGTGCACTTTTTATGGGGTATATTGCAAATCAATTACTGTCTTTTGTATCTAAGATGGTTGTAAGGGATCTGTTCATACAGCTGCCTTTAATGTTGCTGCTTGTCAGCTCACGAGCAGTTACGCTCCACCAAATCTGTTTGACAGTTGCTTAACATTTGGAGTTCAGAGGCACCACTTTGGCATGAAAGGCACAGGCATTGGGTGTATCAGGATCATTTCTGCTTTGAGAAATTCTTGACTGTATAAACATAATCAAAGGACTGAAAATAAAAAAAAATTAAGAACTGAAAAGAGACTTATCTGTGTTGCAGAATTCGGCTGAAGAGTCTTAATGCAAATACAGACATTGGTTCCCTGGCTCGAAAGGTAGTTGAAGAATGCAAGCTCATTCACCCCTCCAAGCTTGCAGAAGTAGAGCAGCTGCTGTACTACCTGCAGAACCGCAGAGATTCCTCAGCAGGAAAAGGTAAAAAATACAGGAACAAAGTAGCTTGGGACTGGGTGCCTCAGCCTTGAACACATACTGAGGTGCTTCTAGCTGAGAGCCCAATGTGCCTGATGTAGCAGTTCTCTGGGGATGGTGACAGTAGGGGACGTGTATGTTTTATCACCTTTGGAAACAATTATGATCTTGAAGTGAGATTGGAGGAAATTACCTTTTTCACAACCAAATTTATTTTATTATTTTGGTTACATTTAGTATTGATGTTTCTTAACTGGCTGCCTTGTGCTTTAGCAGGACTTGAGAGGTACAGATTAAACTATTGGGTGCAGCCTCATCATACTGAATCTGCACTTACAGTGACATCAAAAGTCTCTAAGAGGATCTTCCTAGAAAGACCTCTGCCATCACCTCTTGCAAGGGTGGACAGTGTGCCTAGGCTGAATCTGGGCTGTGTGTAAAGCTGGAGAGCTTCAGAGCCTGACAAGCTTTGGTCCAGTGTAGAGGACAGCCTGGGGTATCTCTCTCACCTTGTCTTCTAAAGCTCCTGGCCTTTTGGTGCTCCTATTTATGTCTTAAATTCACCTTTAACTTTCTGCTCAGGGGACAGTTGAATATTTAACATCAGATTCTACATTACCTTTAGGTTACCCAGGTTTCTTGTAGCCATGAAATGGTAAGCTTTGTTCTCAAGCCGGATTCCTAGTGAGACAAATTTAAACCAAAGATTTATGTTATATATGGGGTTTGTTTGTAAGAGCTTTGCATGTTTTACCCTCTTGCACTCTGCTTTCTGTGTCTTGGTGTGTCACAGGGCACAGGCAGAATCAAAGCTGCTGACATCTGTGGGAGTGAGTGTTGCCACTCTGGGCTTGCTCTAAGGTTTATTACCCTCTATCTCCTCAGGTGATAGGGCTACCACTGATCATTTAGACTGAGTTGTCAAAAGGCAGCTGAGGATTTGTTTTACTCCCTAGGTACTGTTCAGGTTCAGAAACCTTTATTAGTCTGGCAAGTCAGCTGGACACAAAAGGACTTTGACCTTGATTTAACTAGAGTGTTCATTATGAGAGCACTGCATATGCATTTGGTCTGTGTTTGTGTGTAACTTAACTGCACCAATGTCTTTTTCTTTGTAGAAAAGAAAGAGAAAACCAGCAAGCCAAAAGATCCACCGCCATTTGAAGGAACAGAGGTAAATACTGGTGTTAAAAGAGAAATGTAAACCCTGTTTACTACTTCAGTAAGCAGTTACAAAACCGAGGAGGGGAGAGGAAATGCTGAATTCTTCTGGTGTTTTGCTTCTTGTTTTTTAAACAAAGAACTTGGTTTGGAAATACTGCACAATGGGAAAAAATCATCTCCATAAAGGGTAAAATATTTGACTTGCATACTTGCCCCTCCAAGTATAGTACACAGCAGGACAGCCACTGAGGTCTGGAACATCGAACAGGACATGGAGTTGTGTCTGAGCATCCTTTGATTTTAAGGAATTATATTTCCTCAGATTTCCTGGTGTTCATTGGCAGTGATTCTGCATGTGTTGGGGTTTTTAGCTTATATTTTATTTTTGCCTAAGATCTGTACTCAGAAGCTGAGTGCCCTTTGGTGTCACAGCTGAATAGCATTGTGATTGCTGGTGTTGAATTGCCATGTCTCTCAGTGAAACCCTTGCTTCTGACTGCTTCCAGATTGATGAAGTTGCCAATATCAATGACATGGATGAGTACATTGAGTTACTGTACGAGGACATTCCTGACAAGGTGCGTGGCTCTGCCCTCATCCTGCAGCTGGCCAGGAATCCTGACAATTTGGAAGAGCTGCTTATAAATGGTAATTTTTAAACCCAATGGTAATTTCTTTTGATGTGCTGTTAATTTGTGTCCAGGGAAAAGTAGTTCACCTTTAATTAGGGATTTTCTTTAGTTTGCTAGGTTCTGTTTCTCTGTATATAATAAGGTGGCCATCAGAGCTGGGTTGGGTCTCTCTACAAATAGGTGCTGCTCAGACTGGTCTTAGGTGAGCCTAGTACTGAAATCTTCCTGGCCTCTAGAGGCTTCAGCTGTTTTTTTCTGATCCTAGTTATTTTGATGCTAAATTAACTCCAGCTGGCATTACTGCTGGAGATGGGAATGTATTGGTATATTCTGTAGATCAGGAAACTTGCCTTAAAAAGAGGATTTGTAAGCTGACATGAGTTAATTTTGTGATTTTCTTTCTTTGCCCTTTTTGTCTCTTTTGCTGAGCCCTTATACCCTCATGTATTGATGACTTCAATACATGCCCATCTTGCAGTGTCACCAGGGAAGATGGGATGGGAATGGTGAGCCATGAAATAATGGCTTGTTCCTATGAGTTATGGAAAATATTTAGTGCTTCGTGTTCCCAGTTGCTGCTTTTCTGATCAAGTAACGTGGTGTGCATGAAGAGAGACTAGCTAGGGGAACGTGACTGGAAACATGAAATGAAATAAGACAAGGAGAAACCAAATTATTAAATAATGTGGAGTGGATTCAGGGGGAAAAGTAAATGGAGAGATGGCTGAGAAATACTATCTGTCAAGGTAAAATTTAAAGGGGATTTGAAAGTGAAAATTATGGTGTTTTCGGCAGGGGACACAATGTAGTACAGAACACAGAGCTATCAGAGGCCACAAGATCTGAAGGTTAGTGGTAGTTTTAAGATGAATTTGGTGTTTGGTTGCACTTTCCTTCCATGTTAGGGTTTGTGACAGGGTGACCACCCAGGGTACTCTAGTACTGTCTCCAAACAGAACTCGTGAGCAGTGTTGCCTGTTAAAGTGAGATACCTGTGGAAGTGTTTGACTAGAAAACTGATAAATGTAGAATAAGGTGTATTCAAATTCTGAGGCTCACAAGCTGAAAAGGAGGGACACAAAATGCTGATGCTTCTCTAAATCTTGTTTCACTTCAGAAACTGCCCTGGGTGCATTGGCTAGAGTGCTGAGGGAAGACTGGAAACAAAGCATTGAACTGGCTACCAATATAATTTACATTTTCTTCTGCTTTTCAAGGTGAGTGCAGAGTCCCTGGATTTAGGAACATAAAGAATGTCGCTCTGCTTAGTGGCTTTTCATTTGTTTTCTGCTCTGTGCTACAAAACTTTGCTGAAACAGGAAAAACAGACAGAAACATGCTTGTGCCTCAGTTTTATCACTTATAACAAAAAGAACTCTCATGATGAGGCAGTTTGTAAGAGAGCTGGGACGAAGCTAGTAAAGATTCTGACTCATAGCTTTGTGTCAGAAATTAAAGGTGGCTGAGCTGCCACCTCTAATTTCCATCTGCACACCTACAGGGCAGAAACAATGTTCAAAACTGAAGTGAGCACTTGCTCTTATTTAGCTATGCCAGTGTTTCTGCATACCCTGCCTAGAAATAATTCAAGCAGAAATTGCATTTTCCTTGATTTTAGGTCTCTGTTCGATTTCTGGTGAGGAGAGAGTTCTCTAAAGCACTTGCAGTATGGAAGTCAGGGCTGAGGGGAAAACCTTTTCCTTTACACATGAAAATTGGAATGTGTTTTTATTTTGATCTGGAACAACAAACTATTCCTTGTCTTTCTACAAGTTGAGAAAATATTCATGTTTTCAGGGATTGTTCTTGTTTTGAAATAACTTTCCAATAGGAAAGTGCTTTAATGGGGCGCACTGTAAATACTTCTTTTAATATTTCATGTGGTACAGTATTGCTACTATAGATGTCAAAGTAGATATGGAGTTGTTGGCATTTATTCCTCATAAGTATTATTTCTTCAATGTAGTTTCTCTCAATTTCATGGGATAATCACACATTACAAAATTGGAGCTCTGTGTATGAATATCATAGACCATGAACTGAAGAGACATGAGCTTTGGCAGGAAGAACTTGCTAAAAAGAAGAAAGCTGATATCCTTTTGAAGTTTCTGGCATAGCCTGATGGCTTCTGACTTGTCTTGATGAGTATTGTTGGGTTACACAAGATGAGTACACAGCACCTTCTGTAAAAGCTGTAGAATTTACCAGAAAGTGCAAAATATAATTTCAAATATGAGAAAGACCAAGTGTGAAGATTTTGGGATGTGGAAGAGGTTAAGCTGAAGCTATTAAAGCAACACAAGGAAAAAAAAAAAAGTTGTATTTCATCAGCAGTATGTCTTAGAACATCTGTGCTGCTTATCAGGGTGTAAAATATCCCAGCCTAGAAGGAGAGGAGAATCATGGCCTGGACTGCAGGTGTAGCAGGCTGGTGCTGAGGAAGAGTATTGACAGTGGGTATTCCATAGATCCCTTGCTTTTCACTGGTGATTGAGGAACACTTTTGAGGACAATTGTCATCTAGCCTGTATCTTTTCTCTGAACTCCTTAACTCCTCTAATTCACTTGATGAAGATCCTGAAAATCAAACCCTGAAAAAGGACTATGAAAAAACTTACAAGAAATACAAAGGGCTGGTTGTCAAACAGGAACAGCTGCTTAGAGGTACCAAATCCAAATAACAAATTATTTTGTTGTTGGTAAACATGGCTGGGGGATCTTGTTTGATTCTTGTTACAACCAGGATGTCTTAAACACATCCTGAATGTGTGGATGATTATGGAAGAGTGTTGCCAAATAATGGGGAGAAGACAAGTATTTAATCAGATTGTTTGACACTATTAATAATTTGGAAAGCCATTTGTCAGAAGAAGAGCAGCAAAAGTGATCCACTCTTCTTTGCTCATGCTGTTAGTTTGGGAGGAGTTGGGTATTTGGGTTTTTTTGAATTTGCCCAATTTAGCTTGTATCTGATTCTCTGAATAGATTTCATTCTATCTCAGTTTTTGTACTAAAATATGCTTTGTGTTAGGTTGAAATTATCTGAGTGGCAAACCTTTCCAGAGAGGGGCTTTTTACTGGTTCCTGTTGGAATTGAAATTTAAAAAAAATACAAACCACACAACACAAAAAGTTTCTAGTGATCATAATTCTAATTTTTTTTTCTGAGCCAGGATTAGAATTATTGTTCTTAATGCTTTTTAGAGGCCAAAAAAAAAAAAAAGCATTCACTGGCAATTTCCTTCAAAATGCATTGAAAAGGGAGCATTATGCTTCTGAAATTCTTGTCTTCAGCACTTAAAGTGTAAATAGAGACTTGTTTAGTTGTGTTGGTTATGATTTGTTGGTGTGATCTGTGTTGACCTTTGTTAGTTGCAATTTACCTGCTCCTAAACCTCGCCGAGGATACTCGCATTGAGCTGAAGATGAGGAACAAGAACATTGTCCACATGTTGGTGAAAGCACTGGACCGGGATAATTTTGAGCTGCTTATCCTCGTTGTAACCTTCCTGAAGAAACTCAGCATTTTCATGGAGAACAAAAATGACATGGTGAGGCTAGTAGCAGTCTACTGAATGCTGGAAAGGTTGGAGTTCTGAAAACTGTGTGGTTGGAGGGAAGAGGGATACATCTCTGTTTTCACACTGAGTATCTCTAGCACTGATTATCCTATTTTGTTACAAGTTTTGTTACAAGAGTGAAAGAAAAGCACAACATCCACTCATAACCTACTGCAAACAGTTTTGAGGAAGTGTCATCCCAAACAGAGAACATGATGCAAAACATGATCCACAAAATTCCAAATTTTAAATCCAGCACCTCAGAGTCTTGTCATACCCCCACTTCTGGTGATGCCCATGACTCTGCCCCCAGACTGTACTCTTGTGACAACATATTGTTGTTTCTGCCATGTATTGACTTGGGAAGAGAGATATTTATCCTTCTGGAGTTTGCTAGACTAGTTTACTTATTTCCTATTTTACTTTGGTTTTGAAAGGCACTTCACATCTCTTCCTTTCTGCTGCCAGTAGCTCTTAAGAACTGGAGGCACTTATTCTTCATTAGCTTTTTTTTTTGGTGAAGTCTTACACTTCTGAAATTGTGACTTCAAACTCTAGCCAAGTATCTCCTTTACTGATACTTTAATGGATGCTTGACTTCATTTTTGTGCCTCTATTACAATTTATTGGGTGAAAATGATACATTTTCTTAATTCAAGAGGTAATCTGAGATCAATGGTACACAGAGATTGTGAGATTAAAAGATCTGTGTAAAAGCAGTAGTGAATTAACTGGACCTTTGCATGCATGTGCACTGAGCACTGCAGACAAGAAGTATCTCCCTTATTTATATATGAGACTTGGTTAGGAAAATAAGAATTAGCTCTCCAGCCCACTGATTTGCTGGCACACTTTCCCCATTCCATCTGATTTAGTGAAAGAGAAATGAAGCAAAGTTGTTGAATTGATTTTATTTCAAAGTGTTCTAACAGTTTTGAAAATGTTGGTGTGCTTCAGGTCAGTTGTCAGAGCATTCCTTACTGATAATAAAGATGATGCTTTTTTCTCCATGGTATTATTAAGGAAAGCTAACAGTGAAGGAGAAGTTGTTCTGATGTTTGTATTGGGCAGTAATACAAAACTGTCAAAGGCACAATGAACCAAGATTAGTTGTGCAGCACCTGATTCTAAGTACAACTGAATAATCCAGATGTATTTATAGCACATTCTTTCCTTGGCTATTCCAGGGCCATATGAAATTCAGAGCAGTGAGGTAGGAGTTCTTGCTGTCTGATTGTTTCTGATCAAAGCTGTGCAGGCAGTTGTTTGGTTATTGCTCTGTGCTGTGTGGGGAGAGCTGTAGTTTCTTTTCTTAGTATTCATTCAGTGTCTATTTATAACCAGACTAGTAATGTACATGGAGAAGTCTGAAGAATGCCAAGTAATTTTATGTGCCTCCTTCTGGCCAAAGAAGGATCTGGGAAACAAAAAAATGAATGCATTTAAAAGATTGTGTCAAATAAAAGCACAGAAATGGTGCTTAAAACGTGATAAAAACTTTCTGAAGTCTTGCCAGTTCAAATGTGTTTTCTGGCGGGTAAAGTGAACATGATCTCAGGAACTGATACCACTTCTCAGTTTCTGGATTCCACTTTTTAATTTGAAAGTGATACATGTTTCTAGATGACTTTCATGCTTTTATTAAATTGACATGTAGGATGGCATGCCTCTTCCTAGAGCACATGCACACTTCTGGCTAGGGGTTCATTTGAAATTCATAATGAAAGGTCCCAAATTCTTTTTGGATGCCAAATTTCTGTCTTTCTTAGTTGGGTCTATCTTTGACTCTACTGGCAGTTGCTGCAGGATTGCATGTGTTAAAGTTTAAATGAGTTTGCTCACCCCAATCTAGTTTTGCAGGTGATGTCTTTACCACATTCCTGCAGTATTCCAACTGTGAGGAATGTTTCCATGACATACAAACTTGTCGGTTCAAAACCTTTTTTAATAAAAGTTTCCCAGTAAGCCAGTCTAGAATACTTCAACCACAAAGGCCTAAGTGAAACTACTTCAGATGAAACTGCATTAACAGTCACTGTTATGGCTACAGATTGGATATTGAAGCCAGAGTAAGTTTGGATGGATTATGCTTGTGGTTTTTTTCCCTTGAAATACAGGTTGAAATGGATATTGTTGAAAAACTTGTGAAAATGGTACCATGTGAACATGAAGACCTGCTGAATATCACCCTTCGACTCTTACTGAATCTCTCCTTTGACACAGGCCTGAGAAGTAAAATGGTCCATGTTGGTTTGCTTCCCAAACTCACTGCACTCCTGGGTATGTCTTATTTTGGTCTAACACAGACATTTCAGTGAAGCTGTTTGCATCATGGTGTGATGTGCCTGAAAGGTGCTGTGTCACTTTTGTCTTTACCAGTTCCTCACTACTCCCAGCTTCTTGGCATCACATCATTTTGTCACACGCAGGTTTCCAGTAGATTTACTTCTAGGGTCTCTTAAACTGTAGAATGAATCTTCAGAAATTACTTCAGTAGGTACCTGAAAGCCACGTGAGCTGACACATGAATGATGTTTGTAGTTCTGGGGGAGGACCTAGGAAAAATAGCCAGCAACTTCACAGAGCCTAGCTGATTTAGGTACAAACTAAATATATAAATATTTATTTATTTTTAGTGAAGCTTGGTATACCTGCTAATTCTTGTAACTTGTCCAGACACATCAGAAGTCTCCCAATTTTGTTAGTTTTCAGTCTAGGCAGTACTGATTTCTAGACTTTCAGCTTGGCAGTCTTGTATTAAGATCATGTAAGTACATCAGTTAGAAGTGAAACTTTTTGTTGTCTCTAGGGGAAAGCTGTGGAAACAATAAGGAGTTTGGAAAAAGCAGAGGATTGTTCTGTTTGATCACTGTTGTGTGCTGGAGTTCTGAGGAGGGACTTCTATTGCTTTTTGTGTGTTCTTTGGCTGATACTACCTGGAGGCTGCTCTGGTTGATACACACAAGGTTTAGCAGCTTTTGGCTCTAAGGATTGCTGAGTGGGAATAGAGGATCTTGTCTGTGTGAATCACTGATGCAAGACATTGCTAAAGTCCTGTGAAAGCTGTTGGCTTTGGGATGTGCTAAACCCAGTGCAGAGGGTGTATCCAGATCCTGGCTGGGGCAAGGGCAATGCAGTGTGAATCTCAGCTTTCTCCTCTAGCTGTGAAGTCTCTTAGGGTTGTTTGTCTCCTCAATTCTACCTCAACCTCAACAAAGCCTTATTGCTGTTTAGTGACCACCTTGAAAACTTGGAGTGCTTTGGAAGCCTTAATCCTGTTGGTGATTGTTGTTGGAACAGCTACCTGCTACAGCCTGAAATGCCTCACATCTTTTTATACTTTCTGTCCCAAAACCATGTTTGCACTGGTCTGAGCTTGGACGATGAAAATTGGCATTTGAAAGCCCTCTTCTTTATCTTTTTATCCTCAAGACTATGTCATTTGGTAGTGAAGTGAGCTGAGAAATGGAAGCTGATGAGGAAATCTTTCCTCTTGTTTGAGAGGATCTGGTTAGTTAGTTTGGTTCAGCTTGGGTTGTAAGCTTTTTGGAGCAGGAACTTGTCCCTTTTGTTCATACAGCAGATAATGCTGTGGTCTGAGGGGGGCTTCTGGGAATTTGTAACCCCAGGCAATGGCACGACACAAATCACTGAAGTCCCTGCTCCCAGAAATTCTCCGTTTAATATTAGAGACAGACTGAACTCACCAGTTAAATATCTGCTTTCTAGTGTCTGTAACGTGGAGAGGAGAATTGCTTTTCAAATGCCATTCTCTTAGAGTTGTAACTAGGCCTGTGTGAAGGCTGTTTAGCTCAGAAGAACTGGTTGCTAAAATTGGAGTCTGTTCCTCAAGTGGCTGTTAGAATAATTACTGCAAGTCCTGCTGGTACTTCCAGAATATTCAGTGTGTTTCTTTTCTCATCTAGGATGTATTCAACCATTCTTTCTCTTTTTTTAATTTTAATTTTTCATAGAGGCATGTGCTGTTTGTTCTTGCTTCTCCCTGTAGAATTGGTTGATACTTTTGATGTGCTAAAAATCTAGATAGAAGTGTTGTCTATTACTTGCTTCTTTAAGCCATCACTGGGATTTGTGAGACTTTTCTTGGTATGGTGATTCCAACAATTCTCAAATGCATCACTTGCCATATCTTGTCTGAGAGAAGTCTGCAATCTGAATAATAAAACAGCCATGTGCCAGATGCCCCATTTATACAGGTTATTTGGGTATTAAACACATATTTTTCAAGTCAGTACCCTTCAGTTTACATTTGCAGGTCATCTCCAAGTGCTAACACAGCACAACAGCTGTTGACAAGTCCTTGTACAACTCTTAATGCCAAGAGGTCAAGTGTGCTGACTCAAGCTCCTGAAATTTAGCATTTGTGCATGCTGGGCCTCTGAGTCTTTAGCACTTTAGGGTTTGAGATGGGCACAAATAAAGTGTAATAGGTGTTTAAGGGGAGAGTTGAGATTGCAAAGAATTAAAGGATTTGTTAGGCAGTGGTTTAGGGCTGAGCATGGTGAATGCAGTCTGCAGTTCTGGAAGATGCTCTGCTTTGCCAAGGGCACACTTAATTGCTCAGGAGCAGGAAGGCTCTAAATGGAAGTAGAGGCTGAAGCAGTGGGGATGAACTGGCTCCAACTGAGCTCTCAGGAAAGGAATAAGTATGCCATGGATGTAATGGAGAAGGAGCATCTTCTTTCCATCACACTCCAGAGTGTTGAGGCTGCTGTTGAAAGCATGAACATGAGAAATTCTGCTTAAGTCTTGGTTTCCATTTTAATTAGCTTTTTCTTTTTAATAGTGCCAGTGCCTGCTTCCCCATGTAGCTGTGCCAGTCAGCACCACTCGCTTCTCTTCACAAGTCTCAAGTATTGTATATGACAAAGCTGCTCTTGCTCCCTGCAGGCACCCAAATTAATCAGCCACAGCTGATCTTTGTTATGCTGAGACTCTCAAAGAGCTGTGTGCAGCTGAGGGAAGTTTGGCTTCAGACTTGAGATCTGAAGCTGGGGCAGAGCTGTGGAGGCCTGTAAGATACAGTCTGCTGTACTCAGCTTTTTCCAAGCATAGGGTGGTTGAGGAGCTATGAAAAGAGATTTTGTTGCTTTGTGTGACTTCCATCCTTTAAGAAGACCTTTTAAATGTTGAATCACCAGGGCCCTGCAGAGAATGTTTTTTGTGGTGTGGCTTTGTTTTAATACTTAGAAATTACATTTAGGGCGATCTTTCCTTTCTGTGCCAGTATATGTGAAGTGTGACTTCAGTTGCCTAAGGTGAATTCATGTGAATTCACCAAGTGGTTTAAACTAGATGTTTGCCTGAAATGTGGAAAACCCGGATTCAGTGTCTTCCAGTCATGCCCATGGAAAGAGAGACCAAAGCAGCCTGGTACATACTCCATGGAGGTTTGCTTCACTCTTAGAGACAGCTCTCATTGTGCTTTGCATGGCAGAATTCAAGGGAAGTGGAGCAGAGGAGTGATTTGCTCCAATTATGGTAGAGTTTGGGAAGGGGGAAACATAGAGCTGAACTTAAAAACAGGATACAAATCTGTTTTTTTGATTCCTGGAAATGCTCTTCCGCTGTTGGACATAAGGGAAATGTTACCCTTTTTCATAATTCTTCCCCTGGATGTGTGATTGGCTTCTAAAGTAAATGCCCTGGCAACAAATAGAAGAAAACATTCAAGGAAAAATAAAACCCCCTTACTTTTTGTTTGGACCAAATCCACTTTGTTTTTCAGTTAAGTGGCCAAATTGAATACAAAATTTTTAGTACAGCTCTCTTAAATATAGGCACAGCTTGTGATGCATAATCTTCTAATAAGGGTGCTATTTTATGCTGCCTCTGAGTTGATTCTTAGCCTTTGTGAAGTGAGACAAATAGTTCCCCATTTGCCATGAGAACAGCAGGCAGTTTGTACAGCAGAGCCAGCTGAGTGCTGCTGTGGGGGATAAGGCAGCCTGGAAAGCTCATGGTGGAGCCCTGTGCAGAGGCAGCTCCTGGCAGCATCCCCGTGTGCTGGGCAGTGCTGGCATTTCTGGCTCCTCCCATCAGCGAGGTATCCCTCTCCGAGGATGCAAATTACAGGGAATGGTGCACAAGCTGTTACAGTGGGAAGGAACTGTGATGCTGCTCAGAGTAAAAGGAGTAGGTCTGACTCTTTGTGGGGAACAAATAATCTTTCTGATGATGTATGTGTTCATCTCCCAGAGCTGCTGGACAGTTCTTAGGTGTACTCAATACATATTGTCTTGAAATGCCATTTCTTTTCATTCACTCCCCAGTGCAAGCTGTGCTGAAAGAATAAAACCCCTTTATGCTTGGAAGTCAGACTTAAGTATCTCTTCTGTTGCTTGCAATTACTATCTGCTTTTAAAAATGGAAGATTGAACACAGATACTGGTGAGCTGAAAAGTGGGTGGGTCACAAAACAGGACTGGTTGCAAATCGGGCCCAAAAGGAACATGGGTGCAGAAGGGTTGTGCATACAGCTGTGAAAGTGCCACACACTGCCAAGGTAGTCAATCTCAGCTAGATTTTAGGTGGTGAGGAACATCCTGGGTTATGTTTTCCTGCACAGATTACAGTGGCTGAAAGCACTCTGGCTTTGTGGATTTGTGTTTCAGCCAAGCAGATGTGTGTTTGTTATACAGCACTCTGAAATACGGTGTGGGCAGCCCCAGGTAGCAGCAGTAGGGTTTTGCCAGTCACAGGGCCCAGCCTCTCTGCCTTATTAATGTGAGCATCCTGGCATGATGTTCTTAATTTCTTGGTGTTCTAAGACTTAATATGAGCACAATGAGAAGCAGTAGCCACCTAATTTTAGATAAAAATTGAAGGGCTGTGCAAACTGTATAGTAAGTCAGACTTCTCTGTCTTGTTCATTTAAGCTGGAGAAGCCAGAGCAGAGAGTAGCACTGACAGTCACATTTAGTCCTCAGTGAAGAGCCTGTCTTCACTGGATTCATTGATAGAATCTTTTCTGGGAACTGCTGAAATTCCACTGATATTTTTCCATTCTTTACAAGTTGGGTTTAATGAGCAATCAAAGAATTGCCAAACAGTTGTATGTTGGGCTTCTTAACAATCAAGGCTTGATATGGTATGCAGCCAAGCTGGATTATAAGGTGACTGCTGTTTAAAAAGCCAAGTAGTACTTTGCTCTCTAATTAACGGAGTGCTGTGGGTTTTTAATGCTCTATTCCTTTTATGAAAGTTTCTTTTAAGAAGGCTTAAAGTAGATGTGCTCTCTTTATGAGTTCACTTGGCCTTTTTGTAATGAACTTATTATGGAGCTTCACACATCTGTTGAAAAATGGAGCTTCTTATAGGCTACTGCAGTGTTTTTTCTGGCTTTAATAGGCCTCGTTTATCCTATAAAGAAACATACATTTTCTTACCTGATCAAGTGAGCAAACAATAAGGGTCAGATGTGGCAAAGACCCTAACAAAAAGCACATGTCCAGCCATCAGGGTGAGGTAAAGTCATATCGGGATTGCTTGAAGTTATTAATGGCAGTAAAATTTATGCTTCCTCCTGTTTTCCCAATTAAATTGAGAAACCTTTTTTTCCTAAGGTGGCTCTGCAGCAGCTGGTTCCAATACTACTTGTGTGAATATTGCCTGGGGTGTCTCCATTCCTTTATAGTAAAGGCTGGCTGAAGCACATTAAGAAACAGTTCAACTACAGGGACCAGTCTGTTGGAAAGCAGCAATTATTAAGGGATTTATTTTAATAGTAGTTTTTTTATCATTTGTGGTGAGTATGGCTAAGGCTTTAAAAAAAAAAAAACCAAAAACCCTCAACAACAAACAAAAAGAGCCCTGACACAAAAAACCCCACAAACCAAAATCATCTCTTAACATTCATTTTCAAAATCCTTATTAGAAGTGTAGATAGACCTAAGCATGTCTGAATGATATAAGGAGAGGTGGGTGCATAATGTATCCTAGAACTCAGCACTTAAATTTAGATACTTTGAATGTGTATATAGACAACAAAATTTAAAGAAGAAATGACTTCTCATTTTGAGAAATACAGAACTGAATGTAGAGATTCAGTAGTATCAGCTCCTTGCTGTGGTGTGCTGGTCACAAGTGCGTGTGTGAATTTGTGTTACTGGCTTTTTTAGTAAAGAGGATAACTTTAGTGGAACATAAGAAACTAACTTCATGTGTGTTGGCTGAAAATAAAAATGCTGATGGCAGCAGCAAGGACAGGAGTGGAGAGATGGCAGCAATGTAAAGATGAGGGAGCTGAGTTGTTGGAAATTCATTGAACTCATGAATGGAAGGGATCCCCTGAGCCAGTATTTCTGTTGTGGAGCTTACAAGATGTGACTGATTAATTCAATGCTTTTAATGGTTTTTTAGCCTATTGCAAGAGCAAATTAATATTTAACAGTAAAAAGTGAATCTAATCTTCTGCTGAGCTGTTGACATCTGAAAGCTTTACAGAGCTTAACTTCAGGATGCCTGAAGCATGACAGAACACAAACAACTAGTTCTGGTTTATTGGAAAAATTTCCATAAAGAAGGGGTGGGGCACTTCTGCTAATCTTCCTGATCTGTGGTAACATCATAAAGAGGGCCAGGGTGGAAGAGAGGATCATCTCTCCTAAAGCTGTTGTGAAGGCTGCAGGCAGAGGGGCAGTCTCAAAGGACCACATGGAACAATTTTGCTGCTGGAGTAGTCCTAGAGCTCCTGAGGAATTTACAAGTTCAGATGTAAGAGAGAAGATTACACTCTGCTTTCCTTCAAGACATGTGGAAGCATCTTAACTCCCAAGTTTGTTCCTCACTTTAGAGTTTCTCCAATGCTTGTTGCAGTCCAGAAGACCAACTGTAGGTTCCCCATGTCTGCAGTTGCTGAGGTGAGAAATGCTTTGTCAGTTGACAATATTCTCTTCAAACCCTTTGAAATGGGTGCTTGGAGAATATGGAGTTCAGTTCTTGCTGTCTGGAAGACCCAAAAGCTCAACCAATATTTAAGCCTACTTTTTGAGCTTAGTAGATTTGAACCTCAGCTTTGTACTTCAGCATCTTCGAAACGTGTAAAACCAGTTTCCATTTCACAGTGGTGAATCATCCCTTTCTCAAGGCAAGAGGCAGATCCTGCATTGGGTTTGTTCCTCCTCCAAGCAGGAGCATGTTGGAATCCAGCTGCACCATCCATTCTGAGGAGCACAGAAAACATCCACCTATTTCCTTTCCCACTGAATGCCAGACCAGATCAGATCTAAGTGTTTAGATCTAAAAAGTCTCAATATTTTCTAGTAATTTTAATTGGAGCAGTTGATGTACTTTAATGAAATCATAGTGCAGCTATGGCAAAAATTATGCATGTCCTGTACATTTCTATTTAATCTACATAGCATGGTGGAGACTTCTAGAAGATCATTTTTGCTTAGAATTTTTTCCATTTACTTTGGAAGTGTGTGTTTCCTTAGTTTGAATCAAACTAGGAACCTTTTTGATTTCTAGTTTCTGGTAATAACAACAGTCGTTAACCATTTTTTCTATCTCTTGCTTTCTTCCTTGCTCATAGCCTAACCCAAAACATAATACTTCTGTGGAGAAAAGAGAAGCAGCTTTACCTTCTTTCAGGGATAATCCTATTGCCTCTTGATTTCTCTGCAATCTGAATTTTTAGTTGATTTCTTTCTGCTTTGTGAGGTATGTGGGACATTGCAACTAATCAGCTTCCAATTTCTGTGTGAAGTCAGGGATTCAAATATTATTTGTTATAGCCCATCCTGAGAACAAAAACTGGGTATGTTTTGCCTCAAAAAAGGACACAGCTAATTATAGCAGTGTGTGAATTACCCAGTGGCTGTGCTGTGTTGTCTTTCTGAGTGGCAGTGCTACACTGAGGTGGTTATTGAATGTTTTTCAGTCTGTCTTGCATAGAGTTCCAGGCAGAGAAATGGAGTGTGAGGTTCCAGACATGCAGCTTCGTTTTTTTTTGTGCTGCAACGTTAAATAACTCAAATCAGTCAGTTTTTAGTCCTGTAGGAAACTAAAGTTCTTTCTTTGTTTCCTAGGAAAAAAAAATTGTAACCGGGTTTCAGGTGTGGCAGGTATTGAGTTCTTTGGGTGAAGGGAAAAAAACCCAAAAAACTAAACCCCAAATCCAACCATGGCAACACTGAGATTTTAAATTAGGCTTATGGTATGAAGCCAGTTTTAAATAACATAAAGGTGGCACAGGAGGGGTTATTAGTATGTAATTACTATCATAATGTTCTATTTACAATGTCTAGTCTCCTTGAGTCTGAGCAGATTTGAAAATTCTTTCAGTTTCTCTTGATAAAATAAACTGATATAGCCAATATGATTTATATTTACATATGTAAATCAAACCAATATGTGTCTAAAGCACACATGGACTAACTCAGTCCAACTGTTTCAGAGCTGGTTGTGAGGAATGATATGGGATAGAGGTAAGTGGAGATATTTTCAATCAATTTTTTCCTAAAATCACTGCTAATTATGATACATTTCAATAAACTCTTGATTAATGTTTTCTGACATTAGGGTGAGACAGCACATAGATCTGATATTCAGTTTGTGGCATTCCTAATAATCTAGATTTTTTACTTGCCTAATTCTGTAGCAGATCATGTTAGGGTGTTAGAGTTTGATTCTGAAATAAAGATTCATTCTGCTATTTTATTTTTATTTTATTTTTTATCTTCATTTGTGTTCTGGTTTTGATTTAGTGTTGTTAATGTTTTGCACATGGGTAGGATAGGGCATATTTCTTATCTAATGTGGAGACATTGATTATTCCATTAGAAGTGATGGCTGCTGGATTTACTGATAGTGTTATATTTGAATAATTTAGTCCATAATTTATATTCTCCTCTTTACTTTAGCATTTGAAAGCTGAATGCTGCTGCTGAGACTGACAATTCAGTTTTACAGCTTTAGGGTTTCTCTTTTTGTCATGGAGCTAATGGAAGATTTTTTATTTTAAACTCACAAAGTCAACCAGAATGTAGAACTGGATCTTGTGATCAAGAAATCATATTTTTTTCTTTAGCCTCTGTACTAATACTATTTAGATCTTTTACCATAGTAAGAACTAAACATGGAATTCAGGCCTTGGTCCCCAGAACTGGCACATGGCTTCTTGTTAATGTTCAAAGGCTAAAAATCTGAGGCCATTTTGAACTCAGAACCCATCATGTATTTATTTCCCTCTCTAATTTGCAGAAAACTAGTTGTGAAAACAGCCCCAGGGACCTGATATTTTTCCATCCCATCTGCTCCAGCTGAACTACAGCTGCAAAAGAAAAAAAAAAATCTTAAGTATTGTTTCTATAAACTGTTGAGTGTATTTTATAACACAATAATTCCCACAAAATCAGTAACTGCAGTTAATGACTGGTTTGTTAAGGCATTAACTGCACTCAGCTGGGAATGACCAATTTCTCAGGAATGGCTGTATAAGAACTAAGGCTAATTCAGTTACACTTTCAAATAATTATTTGGTTAATTAATGGTAGATTCTTGTGGAAATCCTATCAAAGTGCTCATGACCCCCACATTTAATATCCAATGAGTTCATTATGATTCATGTTTTATTATAAATACCAGAAGAATCCATAATGACTAGGCCATTATTTTCCAGGGCTGCCCTTACTGCTTTAGGCCATTTGGCTATTCCACCTTCAGTCATAAAAAGCTTGATGCTCAAAACTTACCAGCATTTGTAGGCCACAATTTTCTGGCACCCCACCAAAACTTTGGTGATTTTTATGAACACATTTGGCAGAGATCTGGTTTTTGGGGTTTTTTTCTCTTGCTTTTTCTAGTTAGGGTAATAATTGATCCTTACTCTACCCAGTCATAAGGAAGTCTTCCTTGCAATGTCTGCTTTTTCACGTGTGGCCTTCAGCAGTGGTCAAAAATAGCAGAAAAGGTATCACTTGGGTGCTTTGGAAAGCTGTTTTCCAGCCAGGTGCTAGGCAGGGCTTGAAATTTTTACAGCCAAGTCTTTATGCAATGCTTGACTCAGGGTTAATTAATTAGCATTCAGATGAGTAGAAAATAATTAGAAAAAGGAAGGTTGGTACTGACATATCAACTGGCAGCTGCTGACTATTACTTGAATATTTTTGGAAGTGAATTACCAATGTCAAAGGATGAGAATTGCCTTGGCAGGTTTATCAGAGTCTGTCACTTCTTCCCCTTCTGTGTAATCTTCAGCCTGCAGGTGATGCTTCGAGTTTAAAATGCTTTACCTGCTGTGTCTTGTCCTCTTCCTGATCTTCAGCCAGCTCCTTCTACCTGGTCTCCAGTCAGCTTCCCAGCAGGCTGTGTGCTTCCCACGTGAGCATAAGATGAACAGTTGTGTTAAATCATGTGCTTAGGAACAACCACCTCCTCTTGATTTTCCTGCAGTGTTTTACTCTTTGGATCAGGAGTTGCTGCTTTGTGTGAAGTTCTGCTTTTTCTTCACCAAAGTGCATCCATAGGGAAAGTAGAACAGTGAAATTTGCAGACATCAGCCTGAAGTCTCTTCCTTTCTGGGAAATTAAAATGAAATTAAACTTAAAACACATACACCATTAAATACTTAAAAGATGGGTTAGTTGCAGACTGTTTGCCTTCAGTTTTTGTTCTGTAGTTTACTTTTATCCTCAAGTTAGTAGATTTCACTTGTTTTACTCACAATTGAAAAGTACTGCCTTGCTGGGGCTGTGCAAGATTTGTTTGTGACTTAAATGCTTTAAACCCTTCTCTGTTCCCCCCATTGACAATAGGACAGGGCAATTCAGGGAAAATTGATCAGGTAACAGCAAGGAGGAATTGAAATTCAGTTCTTCTCTTTGAAACTATAGCTGTCTTTGCCTTTTGTGTGTCATG
The DNA here is from genome assembly GCA_013397555.1 of Urocynchramus pylzowi. Lineage (NCBI taxonomy): Eukaryota > Metazoa > Chordata > Aves > Passeriformes > Fringillidae > Urocynchramus > Urocynchramus pylzowi. The sequence continues at coordinate 374,834 of VZRH01002263.1, read as the reverse complement.
AAACCTACTGTATGGAATGCACTTTTGGAGAATGATTTAAGTGCTGGTCATTAGAAAGCAACTCTTTAGGAGTTCGTTCAGGTAAAATAAGTTTATTTGGACTCCACATATTCTTCACACATTAGGTTGAGTATCTGGGTATTTTTACTTATTTTTGGTAATTTTGAAATTGAGATAGTGCTGAAGGTCTGGCCTAACTTCACTCCAGTTTATCTTGTTGGTGTTTTGGGGAGCTTTTCTCTCTTTTATACTGGCTTGCCTTCACACGCAGTTTCCTGCATTATCCAGCTAAGTGTAATTGTAAATTGAACCTTGTGTTTGAGTCCTAAATACAGGCATGGAGTGTTAAGAGCAGTGTAAACAGATTTTTTTTTTTCCTTAGACCCATGAATTTTGGAGGAATAATTTCTTCTGTAAACTTCTAAATTTGTATGGAAGAAACCTTTACCTGTATGTGTGGGAAGTTTTTTTGGTGAAATTGTTTTCCCAATGTTTCTGCAGGTGAATAGGTAGGTAAGATGACCAGTCACAGAGAAAGCACTAAAGAGAACACACATTTTGTTTGCTGGTACCTTCTGTACTTTTATTTTCATAATTATCAGAGTAGCTTTCACATTTGGGCATTATCCTTCCTCCTGCTATTAAATGTATGGAAGATTGTGATACCAGTTATGTTTTTTCAAGCAGGTAAGACTATAAAAAGATTTGAAAGGTCAGCTCTGATTTTAGGTTTAACGTGGCTAAGAATACTTCACTCACTTGTATGGCAGCTGCCAGAGGGCTTTCATGGGTCTCTTTGGATAATTCAGTTTTGAAAAAGACTCCTTCTCAGGATAAAGGCATCATATCCTTGCTGCCCAAAGGAAATTCCAGCTCCCAGTGATGTATGCAGAAGGAAAATTTCACTGTGTTTGTTGCTGTTTGAGGTCTTTGTGCTTTGCCAAATTATTACACAGATATTTTCTGACTTAGCTTAAATAGAAGTGGGAGATAATGTTTTGCTGATGAGTTGTGTAAGAGCTGTGAATGAATCTGGAGTTGGTGACCTTATTACATACTGGTTTAACTACACATTCAGATGCAGGGTTTATCCCATATATAGCCAATATCCTGCTCGTGCAGGCCTAGAGGAGAACTTGAGAATGCTCAGTGGGTTTCAGCAGTGAGTCAGAAGCAAGTTTGTCTGTGTTGTTCTTAAACATTTGTATGTTTGTGTAAGATGATTTTATAGAACCTTTCAGTTAAATACTTCACACCCCACTCACATTAACTGCTCCAGTTTTCCTTGGGAGTCTTTCTCGTTGGTAAATATCACTGTGAAAATACACTGAAGTAGTTTTTGATGTGTATGAAACACAAAAAGCACCAATGGGATATTATTGTTATTTAGGAGAGTAAAACAACCAGTATGTGATTTGTTTGAAAGGGAGTGGATTCCTTCTACAACACCTCTTAGTGATAGTTCTTATTTTTCTCTCTGGCACTGGTGCATTCTTTATTATTTCACTTTAAGACAAGGTTGTTATTTAAATAAGACTATCCACAGCTAAATCTTAATTTTCTAGCTGGACACTGATTAAGCTTTTCTCTGGATGGCCAGTCATTGTTAAGCATTCCTGTCACAAAATATGTACTTTGCAATATGGGGTTAAGGAAGTGTTTTGAGGTGCTGGGAAGAGGAAGGAAGATTTACCATTGCCCTGTTCCCTCTTTGCACTAAGGTGTGGTTCATTTGGCTAGGCCAGGCCAAGACCCTTTCATTAACGTGTCATTTCTGATTTAAGTTTTCCCTCTCTTAGCTAGGATTGTTTTGATTTTCATTTTCCTCTTTTGAGTATTTAACAACAACTCAAAATTCTCATCATAATATTTTTTTTTCCTCCTTTTAGGAAACGAAAATAACAAAAAAGTAGCGATTTGCATTCTGTATCACATCAGCATGGACGATTGCTTTAAATCGATGTTTGCATACACCGACTGTATCCCTCAGGTACGTGATGAGCTGATAAAATCCATCTTCCCTCATGCTCCGAGTCCTTCCCTCGCTCATGGCAGAGCTCGCACTGACACCCGCAGGTGACAAAGGGAACAGCCGCGGTGACAAAGGGAACAGCCGCGGTGCTGCCTGGCACCGGGGCACCTCCTCCTCAGGCAGGGACCGTTCTTTGGGTTTTCACGGTGCCCAGCAAAAGCAGAGGTGACCGATCTCTGTCACTGCTGCTGACACTTGAGCTGCACCGGTGAACTGCTGAAATTACAGGTGACCCAGAGGATTCCTACAGAAGATTGGGAATGCTTGAGAGAGATTAAAGCTTGTGCAGAGCAGCTCCTTAGGGAACATAGTGGAAAGTATTTCCTTTACAGTTTTAGAAGGCATTCTTGCCTGATCCCATTGGGTATCAAAATTTCAGTGTCTCTAGTATTGCAGGATATGAACTGGAAACCAGCCAAGGAGGGTTACATTCCTACATGACAATTCCTTTTCCAACTGCAGGCGTGTACAGCAAGGGAGACTTGATGACTGTGGAAGGCTCTTCACTGATCTTTCAGCCTGCATTTTGTTACTTAACTCCTTGACTCAAGCAGACACAATATCATGGGGTTTGGGGTTTTGTGGGTATGTTTGGCTTTTTGTGTGCATGTGTTTTGTTGTTTCCTGTTGGTTTGGGGTGTTTTTGTTTTTTCTCAAGTACCAAGTCCTCTCTTACTGACCTTTTTCTCAGCCCTGGTGAGGCTGGAGTTGAGAAAGCCTGTGTTACCTAAGTGTAAAAGCTCTCTGGTACCTTTTTCAGAATTGCACCATGGTATCTTCTTTCCTGCCAAATGGGCTTTTAACATCAAATACTTCCAGAATGGAAAGTTGTCATGGAAAGCTATCAGAAGGTTTCTGGTCATTACCTTATGGCAAAATCGGTGAAGTTTTTCCACATACAAGATGATTTTGGATAACAGAGAGGGGAGAACTGGTGGGAATAACTAATATGTGTTACAAAGTGGTCTTGTAAACATCCTGCTGTCTTTTCTCTCACAAGAAGCAATTACCTTTTAAGGCATTTGTGTGATATAAGGGACCTGCATTGTTCTGGCAGTTACCAGCCTAACTCAAATTCCTTTACCAGTGTCTTAAGACTTGCTTGTGATGTGCTTTCAGGGAATCTTGGTATGATTCCTGGACCCCCAGTGCTTACAGAGCTGTGTCCAAAGACTGGTGGAGCAGCAAACAATTCTGCTGCCTTCACTGGGCTTTAGTGAAGTAAACAGCAAAGTTGGAAAGTGTAACTATGGCTATTGTGGCTATTGATGCTTCACAGGTCACATCTGCACACTGTTCAAAAAGAAGCTGAGCAACCAGAGCTTAAATTTTACTAATGAATGTTCAAAATTAGGACAGTTATCAAGGAAGACAGGTAGCAGAAAGCATTAGGAAGTGGATAAGGCATCAGGAAAAGAAAATTACTGTTTTAAATGGACTCACTGCCATCTAATTCTATCTAAGAAACCCAAAATCTCTCTTCAGCAGTGGTACACGCCCTCACTGGGGTTTGTCTCTTTTTGAGCAAAGGTGTTCATCAACAAATAGTAAGGAATGTTTAGCAGTGGTAGGAAGTGCTTGGGGAAAGCAGCCCCGGTGGTGATTGTGGCTGCGGGAAGGGCTTGCCCAGGGCTCGCGCGTGCTGTCCGGGTAAACATCCTCGTGGATTGCAGGAGTTAGTGGGTGCTACTCTAGTAACAGTTAAAAGTGAGTATTAACAGTTCATTCTTGTTTAGACCTCAGCAATGCGTGTTTTGTTTAAATAGGTGCAAATGCCATCCAGATGCTTATAAAAGCCTTTATTGGTAATAACCTGGCCAATCAAAGGGCATGGTTAGGCAGTGATGTCATGGTGATATTTAATATTTTACCGCAGAGCGGTGTGCAGGGTTCTCCAAAGCTGCCCACATGTTTTCCACCACGCTTGTCCTGTTTGGGCCCTCTTTGATCTCTAAGCTTCTTTTCAGCTTAATGCTGGTAAACGTCCTCTCTTGACAGCCCCCTTTGCTCCTGTCCGCCATTATCTGCTGAAGTTCAGAAACCAGAGCATCACTTCAAACAGCAGAGTTGGGAGTAGCCGCTCAGGAGAGATTCCTGAGGCATGCAGTTCTGGCATAATCATTCAAAGATGTTGGAGCTGGGCTTGGGGAGGGGGTTGGACAGAGGTGTATGTGAACACAGAGCTGTGGGGGTTGGCCTCTGGTCACTGGTAAATAAGTGAAGGCAGGTGCCAGAGAGTCTAGACACAGTGATTTCAGTGCTGGTCTGTGGTATCTGATACTCAATATGGGACTTGTCTGATTGAACACTACTGCCTCTTCATTGCACATGCTGCAGTCTTTTTACTGCCTTCCTGTTAAATCAGTAAAAGATGACAATGGACATAGTAAAAGCAGAACAAATTTAATTTTAATATTTCCTATTTGGCAGCAATTACTCTTCCTTTTGAAGTGGCACAAGAAGCAATCAAATTAAATGAAGACATAATGGGAAACATGGAACTCGTATGAAACTATTATTTTAAAATTTGAACGGCTTTAATTGAAACTGGATATATTTTTTCTTTTATAGAGAAGTAGTTCAGTAATTAACAGTGTAATCCCATCTTGTTAAACATTTAATTTCCACAGATTTTGTATTGTGTAAGTAATGAGAATGTTTCCCTTCAAATTATTTGAAGGGTTTTAAAAATCTGTTTTTAAAGGTTTTGTAACAGAAGAGTTGCAGGGGGTGATTTTTGAATGCTCGTGTTCTACTTGTTAAATGGCAATTTTCTTCTCTGTTAATTCCCTCTTGTGTGACTGTCAGGCTTAAGGATTTAATAAACCAGGGATTTTATAAGTTCTTAAAACAACCTAGAGAAATCTGATTCTACCTTTTTAAGAAAAGGAGGAAGAAATCAATGATAGCTTTTAAATGAGTACATGAAAGCCTCAGGAAAGACATAAATAGCTATGTTGTAAAGTAGTTTTTATTTTGGGGGTTTTTGGTTCTGTTTGGAATTAGAGCCTGATCTCTGATAATAGGTAAACATATGGAATGGCTGGAGTAAAGTAATTTGGAGAGAATTCCTGCAATCCTATTGTTTCTTTTTATTTTCTCCTGTTTAAATGGATTCTTCACCCACTTTCTCTAGCTTTTAATGCATTACAAACTTGTCTTTCCACCAGGGGGCAAGCACACAAATATTTAATGATTAGTTAATCATTAAATTTAATGATCATTTGTTGCTTTCTTGTCCTCCTGCCCCTTTCTGAGCTGCAGTTTCTGTACCTTATGTCCTGCTTATCTTTAGGCTTAGTTGTGTCTTCTTCCAGTAATCTCAGTCTTGTCATCACACTGGTTTGCATTATAATCTAACCATGTCTTGTGAACTGAGTGGGTTTTAGAAGCAAACAGGGTGATGTCCCCCAGCCCTGAAGCTGTGCAGGGCTTGTCTGCCAGGATTGGAATCAGAGGGAAAAGAAATGGGTTTATTTCAGTCGTGTTCATATATTCCAAGTGCCATTTCAAAGCCTGTTCCTGTTGAACCAAATGAGCCAGGATAGCCAGCCTGTGATGTAATGGACAGTTCAGGGCCAGGTGGGTAACATGATGGCAATCCATAGGTTAGGAGCCTTGGGAGTCACCTGGGAATTCACTGACATTTGCTGAACAGTTTGAACAGGATTATAGGTGATTGTCTACTTACATTAATGTTACCAGAAGAATGGGATTACTGCTGAGGAGTCTGGGGGATGTGGCAGTGTTCAGCTCTAGGTGGAAGCTGCAAAGAGAAAGAACAGTGCTTCAGAGACAGCTAAAATTACCTATCAATGGAGTATTTACACACAGAATAGTAGTAGAATTATTTTGCAGTTAAGTACCTGTTTAGAGTCGTAATTTTATTAAGCTAATAAGTATTAATCTGACTTTCTGTGGAATTAAGTTGCGGGGTGCTTTTTTTCTATATTAAAGTCACCTAAGCTTTCAAAACAAATTTACCCATTCACAAATACTAAAAACCAGTCAAACAAAAATTTCAGTGGTAGCAATAAAATTTAACTAAGCCAAGTTAATTTAAGGTGATGAGTGATTGCCATTTTTGGCACTTTAAAGGACTGTTATTCCTAAATAATGGAACTATACATGTTGTGCCCCTGACCTTTGTAACTTTCACTGTTCTTGTAGAAATGCTGAATACTAATTTTTAAGAAAGGTACTGTATTTGATATCTTAACACTGCTTTTCTAATGCTTTGGAAAGATTAATAACCCAAGTGTGCTTGTGTTTCTTGGCAGTTAATGAAGATGCTTTTTGAATGTCCTGATGAGAGAGTTGACCTGGAACTTATTTCTTTCTGTATTAACCTTGCTGCCAACAAAAGAAATGTGCAGCTTATGTGTGAAGGTAACTGGACTGGGGTTTTGCTAGGGGGTTTAGAGATGGCAACACGTTGTATATTTTCTTTTAGTATACTTACATATGTAAATTATGTATATTTGAGTTATTTATAAATGTATCTATGTGTTTTTTAAAAATAAAATGCATGTGTTTTGGTAATGATTGCAAGCAAATGGCCACATCCACTTCACATTTGCTCTTGGTGGCAGGAGTGACACTTGAGGGAGATGCCCACGCTTCTTGTACATGCACACAGTTCTGAAATACAGGCTGATGACATTGCTGTGGAGACATTAGGATTTTATTCTGCCTGATGCCTAAAATCCATCTTTGGCTGATTGGTGTTTCACCTGCCAGTATCAAATGTACAACAGAGATGTCTTTCAGTTCTGTCTTTCCATTGTTTATTATAATTGATCTTCTTTTGGATTCTAATTTTGATTCATGATCTAGATAGTTCTGACTTTCTTGCAGTAACTCTGGATTGTTTTAGAAGTTTCATTATTTTCATACTAGCAGTTTTCAATGAAACAATATTGCTCAGTAGCTCCAACTTTCACTTGTGTTCAGCATTTTCTCTAGGAACTGCTGCAGTCAATTACTGGCCTTCAAAGGGGACAGTTGCAATCAAGAGATTCTGTGGGCTGAAATTCCACTTTAAAATTCTGTGCATAGCTCTGTAGTAGGGGGAGCAGGGAGATCCAATTTTATATTAAAGGGGAAACTCAAGCTAGCAGCACCTTTTAGGTAGGCAAGGGTGATCTTTTGGAAGCATAATGGGAACTCTGGGATTTGCTCTATGTGGTCAAGTACTTCAGATCTGTTCCCTTGCATTGATCTTTAGTAAATAAACTTTTAAAACTATAACAACATGTTTATTCCATGGAATGGGGAGAGAAGTCTCTGTGCCTGGACTAACTGCTGTGCATTTTTTCATTCTAAACTTTTACAGCTTAAAGCATTTGTTTGTGTGCCTGTTGATTTTTGATCAGACAGTACTTGCCTCTATCTTTTTTTTTTTATTTATTTTTTTTTTTTAAATTTGGAGGATTTTCTAAGTGTTTCTTTCTTTTCAGGAAATGGTTTGAAAATGCTCATGAAGCGGGCTTTGAAGTTTAAGGATCCATTGTTAATGAAGATGATCAGAAATATTTCACAACATGATGGGCCAACTAAAAGCCAGTTTATTGTAAGTATTAGGTCTTACCTAATGTGATCTGTTTTTTATCCTTCTGGAAAAGTCTGGTTCTGGAGAGCTGCTGTGGTTTGTTTTGTAGGATGTCCAATTTAAGTTTCCTTGTCTGTCCTGGGGTGATTTATGTTTTGTTTTATAAGGCTATCTCAGCTGGTAGATCAGAGTTTGGATCCCCCACCAAGGGGAAAACACGTCTTAAGCCTCATCCAGTAAGTTTCAAAACAAACACACAAACCCAAGCAAACAAACAGAAATGCCCCAGCTGCTGGGGTGAACATCATAACAATTAAGTTATCCTAAATTTCTGCTTTTGGACCTAGAGAGAAAAATCTGGTGCTTTTTTTTTTTCCCCACTGTGCCAAGTGTATTTTATTTGTGGGTATTTTAAATACTTAATATTTAAATTAAGTAAGCAATGTAAAGCCACCCTTTCAAAAGAAAGGAGAAAAACACAACACTCTAATCATGGAGATTTTAAACATACTTTTAAAATGTGGATCAAATATCAAATTGTCTTAAAAATGTGTAAAATGAGTAACTAGAAGCCATTATTCTCCTGTTATTTTCCTCAGAAAATCTTCGAGTTATTTATTAAAATCTTTAGGTAAAGAACTCCATTACTGCTGCTAACGCAGGATGGTTTTCTTCTTTTCCTTTTTATCTAAGAGCTTTTTTAAACTCTGTGTTGTAGTAACTACTTTTGGAATGTTGAAACAAATGATCCACATCCCTTGAAAGTCAGAGGATGGAGAGGAAGAGTATGGAAGTGTTTTCTTGGATTATTCATCAACTGGAATTGAAACTGCCTTATTAGTCCTTATTTCAGGAGCAGAGTCTCTTTAGTTTTCTTTTGAGAACTAGCTTTAGTTTGGCTGAGATGTGAGTTCTTCAGAAACCCAGATTATTCATTTGTAATGCTTGTTGCTGTATTTTCTTCAGGAATACGTTGGTGATTTAGCAGCTCAAATATCAAATTTTGAAGAAGAAGAATTTGTGATTGAATGCCTGGGAACACTTGCAAATTTGACCTTACCAGAGCTGGACTGGGAACTTGTGCTGAAGGAATACAAACTGGTTCCATATCTCAAGGATAAGTTAAAACCAGGTCTGTACAAAGTTGGGTTGGGTTTCCAAAGCAGAGTCTCTCGAAGATTATTTAGAGTGTTCAGAGTAGAGGCTATTTACCTTTATAATTTGTGGTTGTTTAGGAAAGCATAACACTGAAGAATAGAATCATGTCTGCAGACAAATACACAACTGCCAGTAGATTAAGAATTCCTGAGAGAGGTAATACTTCCTATTTGCTGCCTTGTGCCTTAGCAGGTTCTGCTGAGGATGACCTTGTTTTGGAAGTGGTGATCATGATTGGGACCGTGTCCATGGATGACTCCTGTGCTGCTCTGCTGGCTAAATCTGGGATCATCCCTGCACTCATCGAGCTGCTGAACGGTAAATTGGCCATGTGTGACCTGTGCACAGCAGGAGCTGTAATTGACATTGCTGTTTCCTTGCAAGGCAGGGGTTGGTGTTTGTATGGGGAAGGAGGAGCAGTTACTCCATTAGTGATAGATTCAGAGTAGTGGTTTCATAGATCTGGGTTTTCCCACACCTTCACAACTCTTTAGCCATCAAAAACTTCTATTTGTGAGATTTGAAGTTGTGGTGGATTTTTTTTCTCCTTGCAGCTCAACAAGAAGATGATGAGTTTGTCTGCCAGATCATCTATGTATTTTATCAGATGGTGTTCCACCAAGCCACCAGAGATGTCATCATCAAGGAAACACGTATCTTTTTACAGATTAAACATCTGGAATTGCAGCACTTAATTTGCCATTGCTGGTGTTTGACTTCTGTTTCTCTTACAGTAACCTCATGATCTCAGAGATTTCTTTGTAAATGTTTATTTCAGCTGAAGAAAAAACCCAAGCAACCTAAGCATGTGAAGGGACTGTAAGATTAATAGTAAAGATTAAAACTTAGTTTGCTTTGAAGCAGAAAGGGGAGGAGGAGGGGGATCACTGGACCAGCTGACTCATTAGTTGCTATCCACTCTGATTTACTGTTTGAATTTGTTTTGCAAATCATAATTAAATTCACAGTTCATAGAAGAACGTATGTAGAGCATAAGCAAACTTTTTGTATTGCACTATTATACAAATATGCTGCATGGTCTGGAATTTTGTGGGCCTTAACTGAATGTTGAATTTTATTGAAGCATTCAGAATGGGCTGAATGAGCCCTGGGAGGGATAGCAAATTAGTGATTACATTGCTAACAACACAAAGAATACCTCTTCATGTTCTTTTTGCCTTTAATCTCTGTGGAATATCTGAGAAGCCATTTGGGTGGTTGTTCCTTGTGTCCTCTTTGGACTCCTAGGTTCTTAGCTTTAAAAAATTAAAGATAAGTTTCATCTCTTGCTAATTCTGGAATGATAAAGCACCAACATTTGAAAAATGCTTTCTTGCTACATGAGATAAAAAAT
>VZRH01002263.1:329375-364674 GCA_013397555.1 Urocynchramus pylzowi | reverse complement strand
GAGTGAGGTAGGGAGAGGGCGGACACCCAAATGTTTTTGTCCATAACAGTTGCTTTGCAGAAGCTCCAGCGTACCTTATAGACCTGATGCACGATAAAAACGCCGAGATCCGCAAGGTCTGTGACAACACTCTGGATATCATAGCGGTACGTCTGCCTTTCTTCAGCCTTCCAGAGCCTCTCTGCACGAGAGAATTCGGAAAGAACTGAATCTATTGCAAATTGAAAGTATTTTTTGTGCAACTTTCTAATCATATGGATATAAGATAAATTTTCAGGGCACACTGACAATCATTAGGCTGTGCATCAAACTTCCAAAAAGTGTGCGTGTGTGTACTTTGAAAATTCATACCAGTTAACTTTACACTTTTTAAAAGTGCTTTTAGACTTTTATAAATTAATCACATTACGTAAGTGTGCCAAGCTTTCATTATTTCTTAGTTTTCCAAACAAATGGCTCTTGTTACCCAGCAGCTTTATTCAGCTTCTCTGCATTACCTGATGCCAGTATTTGTTTCAAAAAGAAAATGTGGCTGCGATCCTGATGCTGGCTGTTCCCTGCTGGGGGAACAGTCACTCTAATATTGTCTTCACCTTTTGGATAGGTTTCCTTTAGCTACATAACTTAGTTTGCTCAGCTATCCATGGATCACAATAAACTTCTGGATCAGTTGTATTACACGGCTAAATTGGAAAAAAGAAAAAAAAATTGAATTATCAAGTGCTGTTGAGGATTGTAGTGACTGTACATCCTTTTGGGTATAGAGTAGCTGTCATGAAACTAAATTTTATAGTCAAAAACAATTTAACTGAGTCAAGAGCAGCAGTACCTATGGCTTTTTCAGTCATCTACATTGTTCCTTTTTCAGTTTAATTACATGTGTTGCAGCTTGTTCTCTGAAAAGTTTAATATAGTTTAAGGCCTAACTTACACTGCAAAATACTATATATAGTATAGTTTGGCTTCTTCTGTTATATTCATTAATAATGTCTGCTAATTGAATAGTGAAATAACATAACATTTTCTGAGCTGGAATTCTTTTTATCTGGCTCTGTCTTTTCTTCGTGGAGGTATGGAATGAAAATCTGCTCCAGTGGCAGAGTTGCTGTTGATATTCATTAAGGACTACATTTAAACTCAGATGAATTTGCACTTAGTACTTATTTATGATGGGCATCATGTTCAGCTTAACACAATGAGCTATTTCTAGGGACATCTCCTGTGGAAACAGTGGAAGGACTTTTTTTATCTTCTGGGGGAGGCTGGACAATCTAAGTGCATCAAACATTTGTTTTACCTTGAGGCCAATGCAATTTCCAAGTGACTCACATGTTGATTTGTTCATGTAGGGAAGCTTTACAGTGAGGTGTGTTGTAATATTATTAAGCAAAATTTATAGAATCTAGAAGAATAAACATACAAAAATACAGCTTCATAGTCAATATTGCCGTCTGAATAAAATATACTTGGTTTTTTTTTTTACCTTCCTAAGAGCATGAAATCTTTATGCTCACCAGGAGTCAGTGAGGAGTGCTAAGATAATGGATGGGAAGGGCTCTTCACCTTGCAAAAAGCACTGGACTGGACTTTCAGGGCCTTGAGGAAGAATAAAGAGAAGAAGTGATGTGGTACTCTGGTTATTGGGGGTGGAGGAGGAGACACCAAACACATACTGAGAGCAGCTTGCATTGTGGTAAATTACATTTTTCTTTGCTTGTGGAGCAATGCCACACTTAGAATGGTGTTAGCTGGTGAGTTAGGAGAGTTCCTTTTCCAAGAAGGTCTTTCTGGCAGAATGGTGTTAGCTGGTGAGTTAGGAGAGTTCCTTTTCCAAGAAGGTCTTTCTGGCAGAATGGTGTTAGCTGGTGAGTTAGGAGAGTTCCTTTTCCAAGAAGGTCTTTCTGGCTTTATTATCTGGGTGTTGGGGTTGTAAGTTGCATAAATACCATGCCCCTGAGGGGAACAGGAAGCATAATGTGCTCTCTTTTCTGGAAGACAAAGAGAACCACTAATTAATTGATTGCTTTCTCAATCATGTTGGAATCTGGTTGCACTTGTGTCTCTCAGAACAAAAAATCACAAGCAAAAAAGGCAATGTATTCTAAATAGTGATGATAGCAATTATAAGAGAGTAAGTTATCAGAAGCTCAGATCTTGCTCAGATCTTGTTAAAGGAATGTTACAGCAGGCTGTAAACGCAGAGGTGTTTGGTTGTGGGGCAGTTTTACACCAGCAGTGCCTGCTGAGGTGTCTGAACAGTCTCCAAGAGTGGTGGAACTCCTTATCTGTGCTAAATCCACAACAAGCAAACCTTCACTTTTTAGTCTTGCTGCACACATGCTGACAGGAGTAGGTCCTCTGATGGAAATCAGAAAAAAAATGTTGGGGAGTAGATATGAAAATAATTTCTACTCAGGGAGACAAATGCTTCTTTCACTCATCAATGAGCTGTATATACTGTGATTGAAATAGCACTGGAGAAAATCACATGGCTTACAAGCCTTAGGGGAGAAATGCTTTCTGTAGTAAAGTAATTGTCACAGAAATTATGGAAATGTTACACTAGTGATGATTTGTTTAATATAGCTTGGCTGGACTCTGCCACTGATGAACTGAAACAGATGTGCTGCTTTAGCACAGTATATACTGGGCAGTCTCAGCTTTGCACTGGGAGAAGCAAGATATCCCTTTTGTTAAAAAAGTCTGAGTTGATGATTTAAGAATGCTTCAGTCTCAGTCATGTGCTGAGCTTTGCAGCAAGCAGCCAGTTCAGTGTTCTTGTACCCCTGAAGTAGGGCAGCTCTCAGGGCTTAGCTGAAGGCCTGCAATCAGCAGCTGGCATAGGAGTCTCAAGCAAATTAATTTCCCTTTTCTCCTGCTTCAGAAGCCTGGAGAACTGCAACTCCAAGCTTGTGGAAAGAGATGTCAGCTTACTTGAGATGGTTTTATTCTGTTCACTTTAAGCAACATTATCAAGAGCCAAGTGAACTACTAATCGCTCAGGTTTCTTATTATTTTTGTGATCCTAGCTGAGTTTTATTGCAGTCAAAACTATTTTTCTCATTTATTCAAAGGATATTTAATTAACCATCATCAGATCCTAGGACTCTGTAGTCTGACCCTCCCCCTTCCCCACAATTTTCCTCTTCAGTGCCTTTGCAGCTTTGAATCCAGACCTACTGTATGTACCATCTTGTTTCTCTTATGATCAAGAGTGGATCACAATGCTTCCTGCAGGAGTAGAACATCTTTTAGATAGTTACAGCATTGTCCATGGGATTTAGGAAGGGCCTCATGCCTAAGGTGTTTTTCCAGCTCTTGTTCTTTCCCCTGGGTATTTGTAATGAATGACAAATAATGTTTGCCTTTTATGGAATTCATTGTTAATGAACAGCTTGCATCTTTCTGTGTTAGCTAAGCTCCCTGATAGAAATCCTCTGTGTTGGGTATGCTGGAATTTCACCTAAGAAGCAGGAATGTGCTGTGAACTCTCTGTGCTCTGGGATTTGGGGCCAGCTGTATGAGATATTGGCCAGCTCTTAGAGTCAAGGAAGAGCAGACCACAGGGATTTGGTGTGGGCTTTATTTGAATAGGCACCGTGCTCTGAAAATAGATAACCTTTGACTCCAGCTTGGTGTCCTCTTTCCATGAAGAGTGCTGTAGTCACTCCAGGAGAAAAGGTTCTCCCTTCACTTGACAGGACCCCCTTTCTGTGGTGCACCTTGTTGCCCTGTTATCCTGTAGCAAACATGAGAACAGAGGGGTGGGCAGAAGGGCAGTGAGGGGCTAGGGCTGCTGATGTTCATTCCTCTGTTCATTGTTCAATTTGCCAGCAGTCTGCTTTGGTGCTGGCTGCTTCTTGTGGCTCTGCCTGCAGCAGAGTAACCACAGACAGCTTTAGATAGGGCAGGGGTGTCCTGATTGTTTTTGTCTTCACATAAAACCTGCTTTGGACAGATTCCCTCTCAGCACTGGTGCCTGCTCTCTGGCTTTGTAGGACTAGGAAGGTGAGCTAAACCATTGATCTGTTACTTACATAACATAAGTTGCCAGTGAGATGTCTTACATTCGTCCAAAAGGGAGGGAAAAAAGAAGTTTCTTTAGTCTGCTACTGCCAATATAGGAACTTTGAGGGTGCCCTACATTTTATGGAGCCACCTAAATTTAGAGGGCATCAACGGTTACTCTTTTTACCTTGCCTTGCCATTAATTTCAGCTGTCAGATTTCTGTGAGCTTCCTGACAGAATATATTTATAGTAATGAAGATGATTGTGAAGCAGTGACTCCAGGTTGCACAGGTGTAAGTGGTGGAAGGATTTTTTTCCTGCCCTGTGAAGGAATTGCCCTGCAGTGGCACTTACCTTAAGGTAGGTGTGGTAGACACCTGCAGAAGGTGATCCCTAACATCTGTTTCTCTCCTTGGTTTATAGAGGCACAGAGTTAAAATTGCATGCCTAACTTTTAAACAGCTAGACAAGATAAATCTTTTCGTTCTTAATAAATGGTTAATTTAATCTTTCATGTAAACAGTAGGTTTTTAATGAAGAATGTAACAAATCATTAAGTAGAGCCTTGAACATAATGAGCCTTCTACTTATTGTACAGCAGTTTCGGTTCAGTATGAGGAATCACATCAAATGAACCCTATTACAGACCCAATTAAAGGGCAACCACATTAAAGTGAAAAGGAAAATCTGTTTTTCATCAGCTGTGAGGGAACACAAAGCAGATCTGTGTAGCTCTGTGTTATCCTATAGTGTGTTAATCAGATACAAGGTGTGACGGAAGCCAGTGACAAAGGGGACCCTGATAGGGAACAGACACGCTCTGATAATGGGCCAGTTAACGCTTCATAATATTTCAATGGTTCAGTAGTAAACAAAGCTGGAAGTAGAACTTCAAAAAGGATGGCACATTCCTCCCAGAGTCAAGCCATACATCTTCTATGACACTTCTGGATTTATGGAAACCGAATGTTAAAACCAGTGATGTCAGGGAGCTCCAAAGAGAATCAAATCAGCTTTGAGAATTCCTCCTTTTAAGTTTCTGACCATGACTGCGGTGTTTGAGGGGGGTGGTGCTGGAAAATAGGCACATTCTGTTCACCTTCTCATTCTCCCTTGCTTTTCCTGTAGCCTAACTTTCAAAAGGACTGGAGTGCTCAAAGCTATAGCTGTATCTCCATAATTTTAAGCTTTCTGGTTTCATGTTTGCAGGAATTCCCTTGTAAAGAAGGAATGCTTCATGTGTTAAAAAACCAAAACCCAACCAAAACAAAAAAAACCACCCACAAAATAATAATTAAAAATATTTTAATAGCTCAAACTATAATTACCGGAAGACTTGCAGTGTTTTAGGGAGTTGTTTTTCTCTAAATGTCTTTAATTTGGTTTCTTTGTGCCTTTTGGCTGTAGTCCTGCATTTACAGCTTTTCTTCCATTCTGATGTTATTCCGTTAATCATTTACCCAGTGGTGGTTCTGCGTATTTCCATGGAAAATCTACAGACATACTCCTGATCTAACACTACTTAAATGAACTTCTTTAGTGCTGTGGTTATGTAAATCATTCTAGATTATTGCAAATCTTCCTTTTCTGCGATTGCTGCCAGAATGACACTCCTGACAAAACTGATCAATGATCTAGTTCTGGTGCAGTCACTTCTTTGTAACATTTGTACCTTGCTGTTTTCACTGGGAATGAACGACAAGAACAAAGTTGTCAAAGTACTTGAGTGGATAAAATGCAGTTTTTAAGTATTTGCTGTTCAATTGCTAATACCGTTTTCCAAAATTTAGAGGAATGATAGAGGAAAAATACCTGGGAGTCTTAAACCTCGTAATACAGGATGGGAAATGTAGAATATATAGGAGTATTCTGCCCTGCTGTCATCAGCTGAAGGAAAAATCAGTTAGAATCTGAAAAATGTTAAATGATTTTTGCAAGAGGATATAAGAAGTTGATGTCTATTTCTGATTGACATTCAGCATGTTCAGACAGTGGTGTGAGTGGAAATCTGATGTCAGGAAGTAGGATACATTTAGGGTTGTAACTTTGGGAATAGTCAAGTGTTTTCAAAATGCATTGATGGTAAATGTGAACGAGGTGATTTAGCTGATGGCCTTTTGGCTTTTGAGAACTTTAAAAGGTAAACAGGATAATGTAAAAGGGATTCAGCTTTCACAGAGGTTAATTAAATTTGCTGTTTGTTAAATTTGTTTCTTTTCCTCCCCTTCTTTGCAATCATGACTTCTGGGAATAGTGTTCTTGAGAGTGCAGTATGATTTCTGGCAGTTACAAGATGTTTCTCTAAAGCTTGTAAGTAATTCACAACTGCTGGAGGGTGACATAATAGCCAGCCCGGGGTTTAGCTCTGGCAGATGCAGCAAAGGAGCTTTTCCAAGGTGCTGGTCAGATGTCATCATTGAAAGTCATGCCTTGTCTTTTTTTTATGGGTCATTAAATCTCAGTGATGAGCTTGCTTTTCCCAAGTTTTTACTGTTACTTCTAGTTTTTCTTTTTAATCAAGAGTGGAAATGGGAAAAATCAAGAAATAACCTGAGGTGTTCTTTTCCAAACAGTATGAGGTGTAAGTGTGTGTTTGTTGTGTTTTGGACTTCTCTTCTCCCTCCCTAAGGCTGCAGTAATCCTGACAGACAGAAAGGGGAATTTTGCTTCCCTAGGTACTGAGAATATCTGTAGATCCCACAGGTGATAGCTGCTCTGGGTATGGAAGCTGTGCAGGACGTTTTGGACAGGATCACTGAACAGGAGTGCCAGGATGATGAGGAGTGGAATTGGCAAGGTCTAGGAATTAATATTGATCAGAGGTGGAATTGGAGAAATTGAGAATAGTGAAATCTTGCATGTTCTGGATGCCTGTTGGCAATGTCAGAGAAGCCTTTGCCAGACTGGCAGGGCCAGCTGGCTTTTGTGTTACCCACCAGCCCAAAGGTGGAGAAGGCACAGGGTAGAGAGTGTTACCTGTGGAACACAGAGGAAGCAATGAAGACAAGGCTGGTTGAATATTAATTCAGTTAGAAACCTCTAGTTCAGGGTGTAGACCTTTCAGAAATTTAACCTGAGCTACTAAGCCAGCTGATTCTTCCTTCTCTGCCATTTTATGGCCTCTGTTTGTAGACAGATCTACTTTGGCATGTCTAGCAGGAGCAGAAATTCCTGGCATTGTCACTAATTGTGTGACATCTTCCTGTTCAGGGCTAATTAAAACAGATTTTTAAAGCCTTAAACTACTCCAGCTTAGATCTCTGAGGAAAGTTTGTCTAGATCATGTGTTCACCACCATGAGAGTTAAGAAATTATTTTCAGCTTTTCTCTCCTTTGTAGTTAGATTAGAAGACAGTGGAGTGGGATGTGTTTCATAAGGATATTTCTTCCCACAAGAAGAAACATTCTGATTAGGGATGTTATTCTTGCTCACAATACTTTGGTTTAAAAAAGCACAAATCGTGGTGCATTATTTGTGATTATTCCCAAATTGATACCATCTGCAGATTTCATATGTTGATGAGCTTCCTAGAGATAGCTGGGCCTTATCTTCCCAGGAGGATTGAGGAACTGAGTGTTTTCCATGGGTTGGTGCTCTCTCTGTGGAAATCACCAGCCCCCAGATCTGCTCTGTTTAGAAGATCCTTCTCTGAACAGCTGATTGCAGTGACCATAGGCTATCTCACTTCATGCTGGTGTTCTTTTACATGAATATCACTTCACTTGAGTGCAAGTAGGCTGTAATCCAGATAGAAATGTCATGCCTGCATATTTTTCCATAGTGACTGGAACCTATATCCTGTTTTACTCAGCTTTCTGGAGAAGTTCCCCTTAGAGTTTACTTGCCTACTATTTTTGTGGTTGTTCATTTTATTATACATAAAATTTGACATGATGCTGAAAATTCTTGCTGGAGCTCATGAAAGAAAAGAAATTTATTTATTTTATCACAGCCTTTTTTCTCAATAGAGTTTTTTAGTAACTAGTTGTCCTAGGAAATGGTCATGTAATGAAGATGTGAAGGGTATTTGGCCAGTGTTAATAATTAATTACTAAAAATCCCCTGAAGATTGGCAGTAATTGGGTGGTCTTAATTAAACCAAATGAGGAGATTGCTGATGGAACTGTTCTGTTCAAAGCAGGAGTTTTTTCTGGATGATGTGAAGTTCCAAACCACGAAGGGAAGATTGTACTGCTGTACCACAAACCCAAATAATGCCCAATGCTTGCAAAATCCCTTTTGCTCAAAGAACATGCAACTGAGCAGAGCATTTAAGTCGCTGGGCCCTGAACAGACATCTTTTGCTGATGTTGGATTCCTCTGCCATTTCCTGTTACACCAGCTTTGTCTACAGCTGATCCTAAACCACTGTGTGGTGATTTTTACCAGGAATATGATGAGGAATGGGCTAAAAAAATCCAGACGGAGAAGTTTCGATGGCACAACTCGCAGTGGCTGGAGATGGTGGAGAGCCGGCAGATGGACGACAGCGAGCAGTACCTGTATGGGGATGATCCCATCGAGCCCTACATCCATGAGGGGGATATTCTGGAGAGACCTGACCTCTACTATAATGCAGGTAAAGCAGCACCTGTGAGTGCTTAGCTGGGATTGCCACTTCTGCATTTGCAGTGGGAGTTTGAGCTGGGTCTGACTCAAACCAGCAGGACAGTTCCTGTTTGGTGGCACTGAGAGCAGCACTGATGCCAGCCAGGGATGGGCTTGTCCTTGTTGGGATTGGTGCCATGGAGTGGCTACCTAGAACAGAGGCTAGACAAGATTAAGAGAGTAAAAGTGGGTATTTATTGAAGGTGTTCCATAGATAAACCTTGAGCAGCCAGAAGCCTCCCAGAGGCTACACCCAGGATGGATGATGGTCACGAGTTTTTCAGACAATTATAAATTTGGTCCATTTACATATCAGAGGTTAATCCTCCAATTACAGCTTCAGGTAATGAAGTCATATTCCCCCAGTTTGCTCCCCCCAACTCACTTTTGTTTATACTTTTTGAGGCCTGAGGCAGTAGGGTGTCCGTGAGTTTCAGGCCCAGAGGGATTGTTTTGTCTGACCAAAATGTGAAGACAGTAGCTCACACTCTGTATGGAGTTCAGAGTTATACACTTAAGAAGTACAGGATTTGACAAATACAAAATGTAAAATCCTAAGGCATCAGGGTGTTAGTGATGGATTAAGTACTGCATATCTATGATTTTAGGAAATGTTACAGGTCTGCAGGAATATGAGTAGACCTGTCTCAGAGAGCTGATGGACTATGACAATGGAGTCAAGTAAAGGTGGCCCAGCCTTGTTCTTCCCACCTATTTCTTGTGTCCATAGTTTGTTTGCTCTGTAAACAAAATCCTCTCATCCCTGTTAAATTCACAGCTGTGGGATTTATGCTGAATTTTGTACTGCCTATTGTGTTAGTTGTGCAATGGGATTTTTATTGCAGATACTGATGAAAGACTTCAGTTGAGTCTCAGCAAACTTGTAGATTCTGTAGCAGAGGCCATCATTTCATGACTTTAATCTATCTGTATGATTTTTGCTCATGTGTATCTGAGATTTAGGGAAGTGTGTGTGAATCTCTTCTGTAAATGCTGATTTATCTAATTCAGTGTTGCAGCTGTTCAGGAGGAGGGTTCAATAAAACTTTGCGAGAGACAATAATGAAATAATTTTCAGCCCTGTGGATAAATGTCTTCATAACTTTTTGTAACTAGGAGTTGGCTCACCCTCTCAAACTTGTGGGTTTAGATCCCTTTCAAACTCCTGGATAACTGAGTGCATGAATTTTTGCCTTTTTTTTTTGAATTGCTGGGTTTGAGTCTGTGTTTTTCATTTTCCACATAAGTGTCCAGTCCTCTGCCATGAAGCATGAGTCACAAAACTCTGTGACTCTGGATCAATTTGCAGGAAGAATAATTAGAAAAACAAAACCACTAAACCCCATCGTCTTCACTCATAGTTACTGCAAGAAAATAATTGTGCAAGATCTCAGAAGCATTTCAAGTACTGTTCTCAAAGGATATTAGAACATAAAGCTTCTTTTTCTTCTGCCATAGCAACTTGCCTCTTAGTGTCATAGTTTTTCCCTTTTGGATTTTTTGTGTTGGAATTGATACTTGACTGGGAAGGAAAGGTGGAATTCTGGTGATATGTTCTGCAGATGTTTGAAATGTGCTTTTGTTTTTAAAGGTTGCCCTTTTTAAAGAGTGATTATATTCAAAAGGTAGATTCACTTCTTAGGCTCATTGCAACAAGTGTCAGTAATTGTGTGCTTCTGCAATTTCCCAGACTTCAACTTTTGAAATGTGGCATCTCAAAAGGGACATGATGTTCCTTTGAAAAGGCTACAGGTTAAGGTACCAATCGGAGCAGGGATTTGGGTTTCTGAAGGACAGATCATTACTTTGTGAAAAAGAACAAATCCAAACCCACCAAAAGTACAAATCTTTGTGCAGTCAGAAATGAAATACTTGTATTTCAGTTTGATAATTTTAGAAGTGATCTAGGCTGATGGCTGACAGTACAAGTCCCACCTTGACCATAATCATTCTTGAGCTTGCTGATGGCAAGATGAGTTCCTTATTTCACGACAGGCCAATCTCTCTCTTGCACAGTAATTTGAATCTACATGAAAAATGTGGTAGAATCTCTGAAGTTACCTTCCTGAGAACAGTGCCTCTCTTGCTCTGAAAGTACATAACCTAATTTATGTTGAAATGTACATAACAGCAGATGTCCTTTAACTATGTAATCACATTTTCTGCAGCTGATGCTCTCCATGTGCTTTCATTTTCCTATAAATTCATGTGAGCCATAACTCTGAGTGTTATGGTTTGACTGTTAACACTCTTGATTGAAGACACTTTAAGTAGTGGTAGCAGTAGCCTCAGAGTTAAAATGTAGTGCTTGCTCTATTAATACAGAGACAGATGTTATTTTTAAGTTTCTCTGCTCTCAAAGAAGAGAAATTTAAACCTAGCCTGACTATTTAAAATGCATAATCACTTAAATGGATTGCTTTTGATCTGAAGTGCTGCAGGTATAAAAGTGATAATGGTCCTCCTCATTTCAGTTCAGTGGAGCATACAGACTAGGAGGTGAGATAGAAAAATTTGGCACAAGACTTGATAAAGGCCATTTCAACTTTCCGTTCACTTCTTTGGACGTTTTTTATTTGTGCGATGTCACAGGGCACCATGTCCTGCTGAACATGCTGAGAGACAGGAATATTGATCCCTGCCAGAACACTTGCTTGTCAAGTCATACTCCTTCACATACTGTACACACATGTCTGCAATTAGAACATGGCCATGTACAGCAGTCTGATGCTGCTAAAATGTGGTCTGATCATGGCTGGCATTTTTCATTTGCAATCTGCTGCCTTGCATTCAGTCACTTTCCCATGAGGTATTATCTTCTAAATGAATCTCTGTAGCACCTCATCAAATGTCTGTTAAAAATCTAGATGTGTCAATTCTATTCCTTTTATCACTTGTCACTATATTATCTTCAAAAAACATCAGGTAAATTCATAAAGCACGGGGAGATTTGTTTGAATGCCAGAGTCGTCATCTCTAAGCCCTTGTGTCTGTAAGTAACTTTCCACCGCTTCCTGCGCAGGCAGTTTTAGTAGTTTGGAAACCACAGAGGTTAAGCTAAGTGGCCTGTGACTCCCTGGATCTTATCTCTCTTTCTTTAAAGTGGAATGGCATTTGTAACTTCCTAGTCATTAGGAATCTCTGTCTTCCCTCTCTTAAACTCTTAATGTATCAGTCTGGGTGTACCTGTTTCTGCCCTGGTTTTATGGGGATGCTTTCTGCACTTCAAGTCTGGAATCGTTTTCATACAGTGATGGAGACAAACTGATGTAGAGTCTGTTTAAATGAAAGAGCTTGTTTTATCTGATTAGAGCCTAATACTAATTACCAAGTAAGAACTGTGTCCCTAATATTAAGAAGAAATGTGTTTTGTGAATGGGAACAGCAAAGAGTTAAGCTGGTCTCTCATTCAGCTGGGGTCAGTTCAGTGGATTTACTTCAAAGACGCTCTCTGGGTTAACCCTGATGTAACAGAAGGAAGATGTTAGCTCCTGATTTTCTTTTCCTCATAAAGCAAGCAGAGACTGTGAAGCCTTTAAGGAATACTTCTGGCTTTACAAATGTCAGCATCTTCATATGCCAGTGTTGTAATGCAAAGGAAGCACAAAAAATCTGTAACCGGTGTTCTTGAGAGGATATCACATGAAAAGCCTGCCCTTGTTGGAAAGAGCTCTGAGGTATTAAAAGATGGGCAAGATAAAATAATTCAGTTTGAAGTCACTTTCTTGTTTTTCTCAACAAGTTTGAAGAGATACAGTGGTGTGGTATAGAGTCTGAGCAATTAAGACCTTTACTTTTTTTTTTTTTATGCTGCTGGCCCAGATTAATGTTTTTACCTTTTTCATTACTTGTTCTCTGGGCTTACTTTGATGGGTCCTGAAATAACTTTTAGGAACAAGGGCTAAGAGAATATTTCTTAGGTACAGCATTTTTCAGGACAGTGGGCTGGAGCTCCTTGGAGTCCCAGTAAGGACTTTTTTGTACTTGAAGTTGCTGGGTTTCTGTATTATTGTTGATTTTTGCTCGTCATAGAAATGCTGTAAGTTAAATTTCTAATGAATTGCTAAGAGAAACCAGGACAGGTGGTTTTGCCCACTTGCCCTCAATCCTGCTCCTTGACAAGTGATTGTGTTTTGTTTCC
The DNA here is from genome assembly GCA_013397555.1 of Urocynchramus pylzowi. Lineage (NCBI taxonomy): Eukaryota > Metazoa > Chordata > Aves > Passeriformes > Fringillidae > Urocynchramus > Urocynchramus pylzowi. The sequence continues at coordinate 351,915 of VZRH01002263.1, read as the reverse complement.
TAGATGGGCTGATAGCCCCCGATGGAGCGGTGAGTCCGGATATCTTCGGGGATTACCAGCTGCAGAATGGAGACCTGGTTGGGCAGCACCCCTTCTCTGGCAAGTAAGTTGCTCCTGCTCAAGAATTCTTATCATACAACAGTGGCTCTTCTTTCTTTTAGGGCTTCATTTGTAGTGCTCAGTAATTTTTGCCCCCATAGCAGTAGGAATAATTTACACTGCACAAGCAGTTCTGGTCTGTTGTCTGAATCACATGTCTATTTTAACATCCTAACATGTTGTTATACATCACAGCTTTCCAAAAGCTGTGGAATAGAACAATTAACACAGAATATACCACCTGTTATGACAATTACTCAAATACTCTTCAGACATTGGGAAACATCTAAAGAGAGGCTTGAGATGCTGATTACACAGATGATGTTTGTTTCCAATATTCTTACATTTAAAAGAAGTCTTTCAGCTGCTGTGGGTTTGGTGTTTTTCCATTAACCTAAGTCTTCCCAAGGTATTCCTGGTTAGATTCCTGAGGGCACCTTGAAAATGGGCTATAGGAGCAAAAGGCATCAGCTTTTGCTAATATTCTGGGAGATCTTTCTCTGAATTTCCCCTCTGGTCAAAGACTTCTCCTCAGTGTTGGCAAGCTACTCCAGTTTGAATTTCTGAGTAAACTCCAATGAGTTCAAAATAGAAAAGACTCATTTCCAAGAATGGAATCTTCATAAATCCTGATGCTGTAGAGTTTAGGAAATGCCTTTTATAAAGCATGAATTCTGTGCACTCATGAGCAGGAAATAGTTCAAACACTTGATAGTCAAGGTACAGCATTCACTTCAGCAGGATCCAGCTATCTGGACATGCCCAGCCCTGGGGCTGAAGCTTTCTTTCCAAAGGAGGAATGTTCTTTTCACCACTAACACCTTTGGTCACCATTTGTAAAATGTAAGTCATTCACAGTACGTACAGCTGAAGCAAAAAAGATTTTCCTCCCTTACTTTGGCTTCCTGTAATTAATCAAGGGTGGTTGCCAGTTGCTTTTGTTGGTTTATTCTACCTGTGATGCACCAGAAAGCTGAACATTGAGTAATGGTTGGAGTGGTGGTAACATTTTTAAGGACAAATTAAAATAACTAACGTGCTCAGGGAACAAAGAAAAAGCAGGATTTGAGATTAATCTTCTAGAAAAAAGTAAGTATTTATACTTAGTTAAGCATCAAGTTCAGAGTAGTGTGAGTCTGTGTTTGGGAAGGGGATGCTGGTGCTTGTACTGATCATTTCCAAATGTTCAACCTTTGTTGCAGAGCTTGCAGGTGGGAGAGAAGCTGAGGTAAGTGTGAGTTCTGTGCTGCTCTTGGGGTCTCAGTGGGTGACTCACCATTTTTGTCTTCAGAATAGACACACAACCACAAGGTGATGGATTTCTCTGCTCACCAGAACATTGGAGGGTGCTCCCTGTAGTCTTTGAGCCTACCTGGAGGTGTGGGGAAAGGTGTGTAGGGTAGAGCTTGCAGACTCCTTTGTTTCCAGTAAACTTAGAGAAAGCCCCAGTCAAGATACTCTTGTTTTGCCAGAGAGTTTTCAGCTGGGAAACAAAACCTTCTTCAGTGACCTTGGTTAAAAGTGAAGGCACATCAGTCAACCTCAAATTGCAGTCGCTCATCAGGGAGCTCCAATAGTAACCTGCTTTTTAATCTGATTGTATTCCAGCTGACATGAGTAGCAAAATGCATCTGGTGTATACCTAGTTAAATTAAGTATTTGTAGAATTTTCTTGCATGTTTCAAGGCATCCTGAAGGCTCACCTCAAGAATGAAAACAGAAAAACTGCGGGTTGGCCCATTGATGATGGCCTCTGGAAATACTGGGATTTCTGGCTAGAATTCTGTTTTCTAGGAAGATTTCTTTCACTGTGATTGCTCCATGGACTTATCTGCAGTCCAGACACACAGTCTAATTGGAAACAGTGTGGAGTGCTGCAAATGCTCTGTCTTATTTGTAGCAGAGCAGGAGTGAATTGTTTGATAGAATAGATACTGGCAGCTGAGTGGCGAATCCGACTTCTCACATGTGGGTCATTATGGGTTGGAACCGCTTGGCGCCAGCAGCCAGGATTTCCTGATGCTCAGACCTAATGTAAAATGCATTAGTGCTCCAAGGCATGAGCCATGGAATTGCCAGTCCCATGAGTCTGGAGCTCCCTTCTCCCAATTTGAACTGGTGTTGGAAGGTAAAACCATACGTGCTACAGAGCCTAATTAAAAATAATAGCAGCAAGTCAAGGCGCTTTTTATGTGTTATATAGTGTACATTTCAGCCATACCAAAACATAATTCTGGGGTATTTTTATGCTTACAGTTTAAAGCTAACAAGAACCTTATGTCAAGGATTTATTTTTAACCAGTTCCAGCTTTTAATAAATCAAGATTTTTGTTATAAAAAATGGTTCATTTTTCTATTAATAATATCTGAATATGTTTTCAGAAACTTTTTTAGCAAGGAAGCTGAGTTGTGGTTTTCATAGACAATTAGCAAGTCAGTTAATAGTAGCATGTTTTGGAAGTTCAGAGAGAGATTGCTAATTATGAGTAGATGCTTGGTTTTGGTCTTTTCATTTGTTATACTTTTTTATTTATTATACATTTATTTGTTATGCCTGTGTCTTCTGGTCTTTGCCTTTTATATTAGGCTTTTCAATTCTGTAATAGAAGCAGTTTTTGCTAAGCAATGGGGTGAGTTCTGAAGTCTCTTTGTCATTTAAGAGAGAGTCTCTTTGCCATTTAAGACCACCCTGTGAATTTTGAGGTAGGTAACAACTGTGAGCTGACTTCTTGCTCCTCAGCCTTGGATAATTTAATCCTTTCTTCTCCTTTCTGCATTCCTATGAGAAAGAATGAGGATGTTACATCTTTAATTTCTCTGAGGCTGTTTCCTGTCCTTGCAATGTGCTCAGAGTGGATGAGGGCTTTGCCTTGTGTCCAGGAGGGCTGGAAAGGCAGCCAGAAAGTCCCATGTTTTTAGTGGCTGCACATCACTGAGAAACTGAGTTTGTGTTCAACTGGTGTTGGTGCCCTCAGTGCATCACCAGGGCTTGAGTGTGTTCTGATCACCATCCTAATTTTTGGAGCCAAAGAACTGTGTCTGTGAGGGGTGGCTGTCAAGAACCACAATGAAAGTCAAACTGTCTTGAGGATTTTCCCTGTAAGTTATGTTTGATAACTCAGCCCACACCACCTGCCATGCGTGGCATTGTTACTCCAGTTACATTGTGAACTTCCTTGGCTGGGGGGATGCTGTTCTAGCAGAGATCCAGGGCACCCTCTGCCATTGCAATTCCACACTGTTTCATTTGGGAAAATTCAGGGCAATTGGAGCAGCAACTGTATCTGAAGGTGCACTTGCTGAAGTGGTTGACTCTCCTGTAATCTAGCAGGGATACCACCAGCATCTCTAGTGGAGTCCCTGTCCCAGGAGACACTGGACCTACACACCCAGAGCTGCTGCACAGTCTTAGGAGGGTAGGGAAATGCTTTTTTGAAGTCAAGCAGAACAGGAATTCAAAATAGTTGAACTATGGATAGGCATCTGAACTCACTGGGTTACCACATTGGGGCTGTTCTCCCCTGTCATTTTCAAGAGAGAAACATTAAGTGACAGCATTGGCAGTAAAAACATCTCTTGATCTGGGGAAAGAGGCTGTTTTTCAAAGACAGTGCCTTCCCTTCATGGGGTGTCTTTTCCTTTGAAACCTGGAGTAGTGTTACTCTCAGGAGTTGAGAATGCCACCTCATGTGATAATGCTTTGTGAAGTAAAGAACAACTTTGAAGGGAATTGTAAAAGTATCCAGCCCTGAATTCAGTTTGTAGATTTGCTTGTATGCTTGCTGTTCTGGACATGTCCACATCCTGATAATTGTTATTTCTGTTACTTGTCCTCGTGAAGCAGAAGCAGCACAGAAGTGAAGACCTGGGCAGCTGCCATTTTTCTGATAGTGCCACCCTGGGAAATACTTTGTTTCTGGGGATCTAGCTTGTGTGTTCTGCAGCTTCTGTTTACAGCTCTTATCCCTGAACTATATTCTTAGTGGACTTGTACTGTTACCTATGAGGCCTATAAATAGAATTATTTCAGAATGTAACATCCACAGGAGCGGTGATAAAGTCCATAAACAGCATCTCTTGTTTTCCTCAAAGGTTTGAAGCATAATGCAGACAGATTGTAAGGTATGTTTTCCATTCAGCAGAAAAAACGTGGCTGAAGAGGTTGTTTTGACAGCTTCTATCCAGGTTTTTTTCATTGGCTGAAAAAGACTTTTATGATTAGATTACCAGCTTTGAATCATCTTACTGTCTTTCAGAAGCAGATGGACATTAGGCATAGATTTGAAATTTTCATCTGTTATTAAAATCTGAATTCAAGGTTTCTGGTTCTGATAAGGCTTAATATTGAGTGAAAGTTTTATGATTGTGGCAAACAAAAATCCCTCACCTTTGGCTGATGTGATGACAGCTTAGTGTCTTAGCTGCAGGGGATAAAAACCAGCTGAAAGACATCTTCCAGAATCTATGGTCATTCATCAAATTTTAATCACCTTCTGGAGACTAATTACTTTCTTAAGACACAAACATAACAGTGATGGCTAAATACCTTATAATAGAGATAGCCACAGTATTTTTCTTGCCCCGTGGGGAGGAGGCCACTTCTTAACCTTTCCCAGCTACAACTAGGTAATGGTACAAACTCTGAGTGCAAAAGCCAATTTTTGGTTAATATCCTCAACAGAGTTCTCAAATCTTCTCAGTCTGTAGCTTTGAAAAGATTAATAGTTAGGAATAGCTAGAGCTGGCCAGAACTCTTTTTTTTCCCTGAGGAAGTTTTTCTCCAGTGCAGGATCCTTTAACTTTGTTATAAAATGCAGCAGAGCTGCCATTGCTCAATCCTTGTTTTCTCTGAGACAAGGCCTTTCTGTGTGTGCTGTTCCCAGCATGTGCACTCCCAGCTCTTCCCAACAGAGATCTGACTGAGGCTTCTTCCCAGGAAGCAGTGAGGTTTGGCATGTCAGCCACAACCAGTTTTATGGGGTGACTGCATGTCTCTGTCCTTGGTGGAACATCTTTCCTCTTGCCTGGATTTACAGCCTAAAGCTGTGCCTGCATGTCTTGTTTTTGCTGTGGCAGGTCACTGGGATGTTCTGTGAGCTCAGTGCCTGGAGCCAGGCCCTTGCAGGCTGCTCTGTGCTGGCCCCAGGGAAGCTGTGGCTGCTGTTGGCAAATTCCAGGGTGCACAGCCGGGCTCTTGTGTCTGGGCTTGATGGAAACAGGACCTGGCCACAGGTCCTGGTGCTCCAACACTCAGTGGGACTTGGCTTTTCTGTGGCTGAGTTAAGCATGTGTGATGTCTGCATGTGCTACAAGTCCACACTGAATGGCAAGAATGCTCCTTTCTATGGCCTTTTTTTCACTTGGAAGCCCTGATGAGAATCAGGTGGGAGTTTTCATGGTGGAACAACCCAGAGCTGTAGCCTTTCATTGCTGTTGATTCACGCTGTGGTGTGAATTCCCAGTCATGAGTCCCAGCTGAACATCTCCCATTTGGGTCAGCTACAGGAACTGCAGCAGGTGCTGGCAAATGTGCACTTTGTGAATGATTGTCAAAATGCTTTTAAACGGTTGTACCTGTAACTTACATCCTACTTTGACATTTAGGGCTATATTCCATATAGATCCTCATCTTCAATTAGATTTGCTAAAGGAAAGGACTGAAGGAATTGGTGATCTTGGTGACCCTGCCAGGGAGTGTGTCTCATCCGTCCTCTATTTTCGGTGAAGTTCAGCACAGTTTATTTAGAAGTTGGAACATTCCCTTCCCAGCCTTTCATGAGGTAAGAACCATCTTGCAGGCTGTCTCTGAGGGTGAAAAAACACTCTGTTAGCAGACAGCAGCAGGGATCAGTGACAGAACAAACTGTTTCATGCTTCTTTAGACAAAAAATGTTCTCATGCAGGGTCTGTGCTGAGAGTACCCACATCTCTTTCACATCTCCTCATTTGAACAGAGGCAGTAGTATTTCTCTGTCTTAGAGGTGGACATATAGTGAGTATAAAATCTTTTAATTACTTGAAAGAAAACATGAAAGAGTATAAATTACCATTACAAGAGGATTCTACTTTAAACCATTTTACCGTAGTGATATTTCTTAAAGCTCTGTGAAATACTTCTTCTTTTCCATAATTAAACCTTCTTTTAAAAACAAAACCCAACTTAGCTGCCTTTGCAATATGTTCAGCAGAGTTGTACTCAGATTCTGCCATTTGGACACTATTTAATTTGTATTTCCCAGGAGAATTAAATTAGGTTTTATTAGTAAATTGGGCCTATAACCTTGCAGGCTGGTTTTATTAGTTTATCACACATCAGTATTAGCAAATTGTAAATCCCACTGAAACGAATTTGAAAAGGCTTAAAGAAAAGCCCAGAACCAATGAAGTTCCTGGACACAAATAAGGGAGTTTATTTTGGTTGGTTCATGTACTTTTTAATCTCACAAAAATCTTGTTAGTGGCAGCACAGTCACCACTTTTATCATATTCTGTTATCCTAACTGTGCCTACATTAGTTTTATACAAGTTAAAGGCACTGACTATTGCTGGGGAACTGACCCAGGAGTTTTGTTCCTCAGTGCTACCTACCCCTGGAATTGAGATTTTGCATCTAAAAGAATGTGAGATGGAAGTGGGAACTGCTGCCTTTTGGAGGGTTTTGGTCCCAGTGTGGGACAAGCTTATTGAAAGACTTCACTTGACTGCTTCAGGTGCTGCCTGGATCATGGCCTAAAATGACCCAAAATTCACTGTGTAGTTATTTTCCTTCAGTACTGAAATGTGGCAGTGGTGCTTCCAGAACAGGAAGGCTTCATTGCTAAGAGCTTTTGAATGAGAGCTTGAATTTCTTTGTGTCTTAGAGTAATTTGTTTCTGCATCAGTACTAAAATAGAGCTCTCTCTCTTTCTGTTTTTTTTTTTTTTTTGTTTTTTTTTTTTGGGTAGTGATCACATTCCTGCTAGCTGTCACTTCATTATTTTTTCATACTGTCTTAAAGCCTTGTTTATAGAGGTGCTGCAGCCTGATCATATAACCCAGCTTAGGTGTCACTGATAAGTGTCTGACCAAATCCTGCTGTTGCCCTGTGAACAGTTACTGGAGCATTTTTGAAGACGGGGTCTGATTATTCCAGAGGATGAAGATTTTGCCCTGTGGCCTGTATTCATCAATGAGATTTTCCCAGAGTTTGGAGAACTTTTGCACCACTGAAAGATTAGGGCTGTAATTAGGAATATCCATAAAAGGACAATATTATTCATATCCAATATTTGATAGACAACAACTTTTCAATGTGCTTGGGTGTTCATTTGTTGTTACTGTGTTCTTAGGATGAGGAGAAGCTCCCAAGCAGCTCTCCATGTATGCCCCACACACAGCCAATGCCCATAGTCCTTGAGAGCTGATAGCCAAGGTGGGCAGGAAAGCACAGGTGAGGGAGAAGGGCAGTTCCTCCTGCAGAGTCAGGTGCCAGGGATGGAGCAGGAGAAGGGCAGTTCCTCCTGCAGAGTCAGGTGCCAGAGCTGGAGCAGGAGAAGGGAAGTTCCTCCTCCAGAGTCAGGTGCCAGAGCTGGAGCAGGAGAAGGGAAGTTCCTCCTCCAGAGTCAGGTGCCAGAGCTGGAGCAGGAGAAGGGAAGTTCCTCCTCCAGAGTCAGGTGCCAGAGCTGGAGCAGAGCAGGGCTCTCCTGATTGCTCCCACAGTGACCAGACCACACCACCTCGCCAAGGTGTGTGGTCTGGAGCTGGGAAGGATCAGGTTGCCCTTGTTTCATTTACTGTAAGAGAGGTTTAATTGCTCCCAACAATTGCAGCAGTATGGGAAAGATGAAATAGCTTGCTGGGGAATATTTTAACACTGTTAAAATAGCAGAGTTTTTTCAGCAAGTTGCAGATGCTGCTTGGGAAGAGAATAAGTATTGAGGCTTTAATGCACTTCAGCTCTTTTGGAATACAGGATGCTTGGGCCTCTTTTACTTGCAGTCACTTTTTTTTACATTTCTTTAGTTGCTTTTTATTTTATTATATTCCACCTGCAGTTGGCCTCATTTAACCATCATGGTTTAGGTGGCTATTAAGAATTTTAAAAGAATACCCAAATGCTGTAGCAGTGAGCTCAAGTCCTTTGGAATGTCTTACCAAAAAATCCCCCAAACGTGGGTCTGTCTCTTCTGAAATGTAACATTAATTAATTCCCACGTTCTGTCTGCTGCTCAGTCCCTCCAGATGTGCTACCAGGAATAGACTGGCTCCCTGGTTACAAGCCATCTGGGCTCTGTAAACTGATTTGCACTTATATTAAACAATAAGTGAACAGAATGCGGAAGAGTTATTAAAGCAAATGTACATTGCTTATAAATCTCAAAGTAAAATATTAAAATGTAGTAAAGGGGAATGGAATGTGCAAATGAAGACCTGCTTGTTTTTAATGAGTTTAGCTGTGACCTTCTCGATTTCAACCAAAAGAAAAGAATTTTATTTTTTGCTTTAAAAATTAAAAAAAAAAAAAGAAAAAGAAACTATAAAACTGCTTACAGAAGTATCTGAGACAAAAACAAGGAAATATAATGTTCTAAACTTGACTGGTCCAAACCACTCAAGCTGCTGTGACAGCTCATAAAACTGAGAGTAGTTTTTAACTGGACTCTGTTTTACATTGCCAGAGTGAATTTTCCTTGCAGGAAGTAGCCAGAAGGTTTATTTAGTTTCCAGACTGCTGCTTTGATCTTTCCATTCTGTCACTTCTCAGGTTACATAGCCCTTTTTCACTGCAGTAAATCTGCAACAGTTAATGAGAATAAAATTTCCTCCTTCTCACTGATCACATGCTGTTAAATGCCAAACCACAGCCAGCAGCATATTTGCAGAATTCGGCTGCACTGTACAAAAACAGCACAATCAGTTTAATCTTGTTGGTTTTGTAATTCATTTTATTGAGCTTTCCTTTTTCAAGTGACCTATTTTATCAAGACAAGTGGTTGCAAGGCCAGATCTGGAAGAAAGATTTAAAACTGTAATAAAGTGAGGGGTGTTTTGTGTGCTGGGTTTAGGCATGCTCACAGGATTCAAAATTAAACTTAAAATGAGGAGTTTTAAAAAAGCCCATATATCAGTGGGATATTTCTTGTGGTTATTATCTGAACTGAACATGTGCTCTGAGCAAGTCCCTAGCATAAAAATTAATATATCAAATTAATTCCTTTGCCAAATGCTTAAAATTGTTTTGATTCTAAAATTTTATTCTGATTCTGTGTTTATCAGTTTCAACCATCCAACTCCAAAGACTGACCCACTCTTTTTCCTCTGGAAAACTAAGATGATGGGTTTTTAAATGGGAGATTTAAAAAAGTAATAAATTGGCTTACAGAGTTTATTTGCTTTTGGGATTTTGAGCTTTTTAAATTTTATTTTTTCCAGTGCTCCCTGATCAACCTTTTTGGTCTGGAAACATTTGATTTTTCATTTGTTTGAGTTTTTTATATAATAATGCTACTCTGAGATATAGATCTCTAAGAACACATTCCTTGTCTGTATTTGTATCTGCCTTGTTTCCAGTGTTATTACTAAGAAAAAAATCGGTAAGAGATATTGAGATTTATTTTCTTCTTGATTTTCACTAAAATCTTTGCTGATTTGGGATAGATCTCGACAAGATTTCACTAGGGCCCTGTGCTGATACATAAAGGTGTTTGCAATCAGGACAATCATCTGTGGTGGTAAAAGAATATTTAAAGTTTCTTCATCAGTAGTAACACTGCAACTGCATTTGCTGTGTGTGCTCGAGCCAGTGCTGCAAATCCCCCAGCAATGTTAACTTTCAGAAAAGGCTTTGAAAGCTTTTATTGGCTGCAGCTGGAAGTCAGAGCAGAACAGATTTCTTGACTCTCCCTCCCTCCTTCCCTCCAGCATCTGGATTCTCATCCCCCCGGGGTGCCCTGCAGACAGCACAGTGTCAGCAGTGCCCTGTGGCCTTGGCTTCTCCAGGCTTGGGTGCACAGCAGGAACTTTTGTCCCCATTTGTGTTGAAGGACAGAACTGAGTGGCTGTGCTTGGGCTTGAGGAGTTTGTATAAACATTTAAAGGGAAAATTCTCCACCAGAAAGCTGCATTTTTGATTCAGCTGCTTATCTCTGAGTACATTTTCAGTGACCTGCTGTAGCACAGGAAGCAAGGAACACTTTCTTCCTGGAAAGTGGAAATGGGAAGGGTAATGGAAGCTGGAGCAGATCCTGATCTGGTCAGTGACACCAGTCATCTCTGTGACACTTCAGCATCTTATTTTGCTTGGGCAGTTGCCTGAAGCTTTCTGCACCCAGCCTAACACTGAGCTTGCTGGAGACAATTGAAAGAGAGGTGTGAAAGCTTCCCAAGCTCAGGCCTGTCCCTAGTTCAGATTAAGGCAATGTGCTCTTCAGTTTATGGAGTTGACACATACACTTTGGACCGTGCAAGCAGAGAGGGGGAGGAAAGGACATCTTGCTTTTTATTGCCTGTTCCTCAGGGCTCTTTTATTTGTTTTAATTCTTAATTAATTCTTAAGAAATGGATGTATCTAATCAGTGGGTTTGGACAGTTGTTGAGCCAAGAGCACAGGAGATGTTTCTGTCAGCTTAGAATGGAAAGCCAGAGCTCTTGATTTCCGTTCCAGCTCTGTCTGTGCACTTGACCTTTGTGAAATCCTGTGGAGAATGGCTGAGAGACTCCTTGTCTGTGTGGCAGAGCTGTGAGCCTGACTGCAGGAATGCTTCAGGAGCTCTCCTGATGCCCTTCACAGGAACAATGTGGCTGCATGGAACAACTGCAGCCTTTGAGCTGCTGGTTTGCCCCCTGGCTCTGTTGGGGATTGGTTGCCTTTCTAGCAGAGCAGAAATAATCTTTTTTCCTAAAGGACTTTACAGAATAAGCAAAAGTCTTTTCTGTCTGTGTCAGTCTAATTTGAATCTTCTCATTACTGTAGTTTGTCATTTGGCTGTCTTTAATGTCTGGGGTGTTTTCTCTTCCAATACTCCAGTGGGAAACTGAGGTCATGGAGAAAAGGAGCAACTTGTCCAGGATCACACAGCAGGTAACTGACAGAGCAAGAATCTGAGGCCAAATCCCAGGCTGTGTTTGCAGAGCAGGGATGGCAGGAGCTACAGCTTTCAAGCAAGGCTCACACTGAATTTGGCTAAGCAAGGTCATTTGTGTTTGGTTCAGTGCTTTCTTACTATTCAGTTGGGAAATATTTTTTTTTAATGCTGCCTTCCCCCAGTGAATTTTGGCGTGGTTATTGCTTGGTGCATAGCTGGAGCCTGACACAGAAGACACAGTGCTCATTTCTCCACCATTGTCAGCTTTCCATTTGTTTGTAATTAAATGGGAGAAACAGCAGTATTGTGCTGAGATACAACTGGGCAACAAGTCCAGAAGCAATTGGAAACTTTAAGTCATTAAGTACACTGAAGAAAGCTGGATCACATGGAAGGAGAGACATGATCATATCCATAAAAGCTGTGTTATGATGCACGAGGGAGCTAAAGTATTATTGCACAGGTTCATTTGGATATTTTCTGTCTTGTGAGCAGGTACAATATTCATATTTAAGGGACATTAATGCTAAGGTAGAGATGGATTTGGGTGATTGATGCAGTGGGCACAGACACTGCCACAAATCTCACCTCCCACTTGAGCTTCAAGAATAAAAAGCATGAAAAAAAAATCTTCACAGATAGGGGAGAAAAACTTGGGGTCATGAGAGGCAGAATTTAGGAGACTTGTGGTTTATAGTTTAACGTCATTACCAGTAGTGGGAGAATCTACAGTTACAAGACATTATATAAAGAAACACTGTTTTTTCCTAAGGCTTCTCAGTTGTATGGAGTTTCTCCATAACCCATGGTTTGTGCTCTTGCTCTGAAGGACAGAAAATTTATGGTCATTGAAGGCAAGCCAGAGGTAACTGGCTTGTAGGGGGAAATGGGATCATCATCTAAATCCCTGGACTTAAAGCAAGGACAGAAGCAACAGGCCTGTGCCCCTTTGTGATGCCCTTCACCCTGCCATGGCTGGTGTTGGGAGAATGGGGTCCCATCCAGTACTCAGCTGCCAGGGAATAGCAGCAGAAAGGCCACAGAGTCCATGGCTTCAGAGGCTCTGAGCCTTGGTTCAAGTGTGATGGTTCCATGGTACCTGCAGAGGATTAGCTAAATGTGTCATACCTGGGATGCACACAGTGCCTTAATCCCTGCTTGTGCAGTGGGTCAGGGCCTGGATGCCCCAGCTCCCCCTGCCTTTCCATGCCTGATCTCTGTGCAGAGGAAACCTCAGGAGGGAGGAAAGGGAGGGAGGGAGCTGCAGCATTCACCAACCATTCTGCTAATTGGGCTGGCAGGGCTGAGCATCCCCTTTGTGATTATACTGCCCTGCACTGCAGTCCTTGTCTCAGACCAGCTCTCATCAACACTTCAGGAACAAACAAAAACACCAAGATGAGAGAAAAAATACAGCCTTTGCTGCTGGCAGACTTCTGTGTGTGTTGTTGGCAAGTGTTCTAATCAGTGAACTGCATCTCATTTGTACAGGTTATAATGCTGTGCTTGTCTTGAGATTAGAGACTGCTGTGCCACTCCCATGGCTCTGGCAACTCCTGAGGGGAAAGTACAGCCTTCAGTGTTCATCTGAACATGACTTGTTTTGTCTCTTATACACAGGAACTCGATCCAGCATTGTGGAATACAGGTGTTCATGGCATGAGGGAGTACAGGATGGAAACTGTACTGTCACACATGGGTGGATTCATGGAACAGAAAATGCAGGACTTCAGTGATGTGCATCTGAAATTCTGAACACTTGCCTGGGCTGAGGTGGGGATGGCTTGGGAGTGAAGACTGATTTTTAGAAACAATAATAGCCAGTGTATTACGTATGTGTGTATGTAACAGCCAGAGAAGGTACAGAGGAAACAGTGGGACTGCTGTGAACTGTACTCATACCAGGCTTCTGAAAGATGCTCAGAACCCCTCTGGTTCCCCTTTCTCTGATCCTCAAGAGGAGTTTTGGAGACCTGCAGGTGTGATCAGAGGTGTGTCAACAGAGGCTGTTTACACCTGCATGTAAACCCTGCTAGCAGCTCACTGGAGCATGTGGAGAGCTTTGGGTGTGAGTCCTTCACTGGGACTTGGTAGGGTTGCTGATGAGTTGAAAGTTGCTAGTGGTGTTTGGCTGGTCTTAACCAAGGTCAGAGGATCTACATAATTAAAAAATCTATAGATTTTTTTAAAAATGAAATATATTTTATTTTTAATAAGCTTATAAATCTTGTATCCCCACTGAGTAGCCGAGAGCCTCTGAGACACGAGGGCTTGTTGATGGAGAGTAAGGAAGGGAGGATTGACAGGGTTTTAGAAGAAATTTAGAATGAAAAGAATCAGAGATGAAATCTTGGCTCTGGTGGAAGTACTCTGTGTCTTTAGCTTGCAGTTCATTTTCAGGGGGCAGTGATTCCAGGGTGCCTTAATTTTGGGCAGAAACAAATGAAATTTTGGCCCTAAAGTGTAAGCTCCTAAACTGGTATTTCACCTTCAAAGGCTGTTCTGGGGCCACTGTCACACAGGCAGTGACAGTCTGGTACAATGTGTGCCAAACTGCTTCAGACCTGTTTCCCAGGCAGTGACTCCTGCTGGGATCACTCCAAGATCCATGGATCCTACTGGGGGGCTTTCAGTTGGATTTCAGGTGTTTACTTTTGACCAAGAATCTCCCCACTGATGCTGGACTTGTCTTTCTGAGGCCCTGCTTATGCTGGAGGAATTAGTACCTGGGAATTAGGCTGTGGTTTGAGAGCCCCTGTCAGCAGCAGCACTGGTCCCAGTGTGAGCACTGGTGTGGGCAGGGTGGGGGTGTGCAGTGCCATGGTCACTCTGCACCCAGGTGTTAATTACCCAGGTGTTAATTACCCAGCCCAGGCTGCCCAGCCTCTCCTGATACCCTGCCCTGGGGAGCAGCTCAGACACCTGTAGGGAAGCCCCAGCAGAGATTCCCCATGGAGTGCTCCCTGTGGGAGCCTGCTGAGCCTTCCACACATCCCACAAAACTTATCCAGTCCAGAGCCTATCTAGTTCAGAAGGGTTTTGTGGCTGCAGCAGGATGCTGGCTGCCATTTCCTATTGGTAGACAGGACACAACTGGTCTTTACATCTTGAATTCTGTCAGGGCACCTAAGATCCTACATGGGTATATTAATTTGGATGCTCTGAATCAGAGCAAGCATCAATAAGCAGGGCTGTTCAGAAATCTCTCCTCACTCATGCACATCAGGAACATTTTCCTCTTCGGCATGTGTTCCTCAGTTCCCTAGCAGTACAAGCAAATTGGAAAGTTCAGCTGTCATTTGGGGAAGGTCATAGATCACACTAGCAGCCTGAGTAATCCAAGAGGTTTTAAGTATCACAGCATTTAGTTTAAAGTGAAATTTGCTCTGACAGGGGCTGGCAGACCAATAGGAAAAAGAAATATTTGTGCTTGGAGAAGTGCATGTGTAGAGACCTCGAGTATAACTGATGGCTGGAAGTGATTTCAGTCTAAAAAAAACAAATCATTAAGAGAGTGCATAGGGGTAAAATACACAGTTCATATTTTAAAGGGTCTCAAAACGAACCAGCAACTGAGGTTAGCAGTACATAGTAATTAGCTGGGCTGTTCACTGTTTAACTCCATGAGCCCCAGGCGTGGTGGGGTGAGCTTTGCACAAGAGCACGGTTGTGCTGTGCCAGGGTGGCGGCGAGCGCCGCTCTCTGCGCACGCGTGAGCCGCGAGCCAGAGTGACTGCAGTGACTTGCAGCCTGAGCCATGTGGGTGTCTGAGGGTGTTGTGCTGCTCTGTCATCCATATCCACTCTACAGCTGCAGGGCTGCATGCACTTATGGCTACCCAGTTACATAGCAGTGAGCACTGGGAGGAAAAAATACTAACTCAGGCATCAGTATTGTTGCCCCAATGGATCATTATGTGTCCCTAATTTATGGGAAGACAGGCTTGGTGCTTGCTCTGCTGAGCGCTGAGTTTCCTGGTAGATGCTGTAGCATAAAGCCAACAACACATTTTTCCTAGGAGCAAGCCTTGAGGTCGATTGCTGGTATAAATCTGAGCACACATGGCACAGATCATGATCTCAGGCCAGTCGTTATCCAACAAGTGTTTACAGCCGCAGAACTGCCATCTCTGCTGGCTCTCCCCTTCTGCTGTTCTTGGCAGCAGGGGCAAGGATTCATCAGGACTTGTTTTTGAATCCGTCTGCACCTCGGTGCCTTGTGCCCTTGGCCTGGCAGCCGCGGGAGCGAGCCAGGCTCCGCTCCCCAGGCGCGTGTTGGCTCCGTGGTTGTCCCACCCCTCTGTCACCTCCTGGGCTCAGGACCCTTCCCTTCAGCTCCGACAGGCTCCGTGCTGCCGGCTGCCAGTGCAAACAATCCAACAGGCAAAGCTGCTATGCTTCAAGAGCACTAACGTGCAAAAATGAAGCCAAAAATTCAAGCATGGTCAAGACTTCATTTACTTCAGGGAAATATTTAGATAGGAGAGAGTAGTGATTTGATCAAGGTGTTTTAATGTGATTTTCTGTGGTTTTTGTTTTTTTGAGGGGTTTTTTTTGACTGTCCAAAGCAGTTATCAGCTGATCCATCTCTTCCAGTTTTCTTCAGGACACTAACATATGTCTGAACCATTTGGAAATAACTGATACTCCTCAAAGTTTAAACTCTAGGGATCTTTACCTAATTACTTACACATTTATAAAAAAATACTAAAAAACTGATTTGTTGAGAATGTGATTGAAACCATATTTCCCCTGCTCTCGTTATCAGTTTAAATACATTTAGAAGTTCTTTGAATGAGGATTACTGAGCTGGAAGTGGCTGGAAGAGCTCAGCCTGCAGGGATAGAGGCCCATTGCCACCGCGTGGCTCAGGGCGTTATTACACCTCGCCCCCAAAAGCCTGTGGTGGTTCAGCTTGGGGTGTACAAAGGAGTTCAGGACAGGTGTCAGGCTACTGTTTTTGTTGTGTCCCTCTTTGCCCCAGGAAACCTGAGGATGGCACTGCTGTTAGCCTGGGCATCGTTGCTGCAAGCTTGACTTGCAGTCAGCAGCCCTGACTCACAGCCTCCTCACTCACCTGAATATCATTCCAGAATGAGCTTTGCAGAAATGCAAAAAGGCCCTATTCTACCACACTTGTAATCAAAACAACTTATCCACAACTAACATTGTTATAGTCACAGAAAACATCATGGAAACATAAACCCAGAAAAGCATTTTCTGTTAAAATAGTTCTTCATTATAAATCAGCTGTAGATGTTTTAAGGATCTTTGGAGGAAAGCAGTGAAATTCCTGAGTTTAAAGGTAGCCTTAAGGGGTCCTGCTTCTCTGCAGTGTAACATCTCTGGTGTCACTGGGAATTTGTAGAAGCTCAACAGAACCAGACCCTGCACTTCCAATTCCCACTATGCCTTCTTTTAGTACATTGTTAACTCATGGCACTGACAGTACTGAAAGAACCCTGAAGGAATTGGCATTGGTTTATAGAAGTTTGTTAAATGGCTTCTTTTCTGAACAAACAAACTGGTCAGCTTCATGCTTGTCCTTGCTGGCTTGTTCACAAGAGCTTTGGGCCTGATCTGGAGACACTGCAGCCAAGGGCAGCCTGGGTGAGGTCTGTCTGTCAGTGCCTTTGCACACTGCAAATCAGGGACAGAGGAGAGGCAGGGACTGGCTCAGTTTGGGGTTTCTGGAGATGAGAGAGAAACACAAAGTAACAGGATTTCTCTTATTCCCTTCTTTCAGGGGCTTTCAAAGCTTTAGGCCTGATAATGAGAAAGCTGTTGTTTGCCAGGTACAAAGGAGGCATCTGGGGAAGGTGCCTCAGAGGTCACCAGCTCATTTCCTAATGGACTTGGAAAAGGATAAGAGGAGTTTGGAGTGGATACAGGAAGGAATGGGTGGCCAGAGGAATGTATTCAGAGAGCTTTGCACCACTGCAGGATACACCAGGGCCATGCTGCTTCTCTCTGCTTTGCTGAAGGGTTGGTCAGCCTGCAGGGTCGGGCTGATGGCTCTGTGCAGGAGTGAGGAGATGGGTGTTGCCAATCAGATACACACGGGCAGATGTGGAAATGAAAAGCACTTTCAGCTCACAGCATTTCTCAAAATACATCCAAGTAAAACAGTGATTTTTCTTTTTCTCTGTAGCTTGGCTATTGATTGTGTCCCTTCCATCTCAGAGGACAAATCTCACCTTCAGACCTTCCACCTTCACCTGACTATCAGGATATCCCATAAATGAACTTGTTTTCTGAGAAACCAGGCACTAGGAATCCTTTTCTAGGGCCTTACTGAGATACAATCCAAGGAAAGTGCCTTTGTGAGGACAGAGATGGACGTGGTTCCCCCCCATGCAGCTGAGCTCTTTCAGCCCAACCAATTCAGCAGTGCCAGCTTCTTGCAGAGCCAGGGCCTGGGGCCCACCCATTGTACATCTTCTGCAGGGGTCGTTCTTTCCCAGCCTTGGCTGTTGCATAACCCATGTTCCATATGGATAATTGGCAGTAATGAGGTTCAGCTTTTCCCCACTCCAAAAGCACTTTGGTTCTTTGTGTTTTGACAGTCTTCAGAGGGGAAGTTCGGCTCCTTTCAATGCATCTTTAGTCAGACAATAAATCAGGATCCTTTTCCATTTGTCCCCCTACTGAAGTGGAAGCTAAGAAGTGACATAGCTTTGAATAGGCAGTAATCCAGTGTCTTAGGCAATGCTCATTTTCCCTCTACCTCCTGCATGAGTTATTGTTGAGCATGAAATATGTGCCACTTTTCCCTATGCAGTTCTTGTGTTTTACTATCTAACTCATTGTTGTGGGACTTTTTAGGTGTAAAAGATGCTGTTTTACATGAAAAAATAATTACTCTGTCTCATTAGTACATAGCTTTTCAGTATGTGATTAATTCCTTCTGCCATTTGGCTGCCAGTCTTGTATCCCACCAGAAGCACATTCTTTTACCAGATATTCTCACTTTTAGCTGGTGTTCTTCATGCACCTCAGAAATTGACTGAAGGCAGGGAAGGAGACTCTTCAGATGTGCTGTATAGGGCAGGGTTACAGCAGGTTTTGCCAGAAGCCTGAAGGACATGGTAACTGTAATGTACAGAGGGAGACACTGAGTCATGGAAGTCAAGCGCTTGGCCAGTAAATCTGTGAAAGGAGGGAAGAGAAGACTTTGGTCTCTCCTGGGAGTCCTCTTGGACCTGAAAGCCTTTCCCTGTTTGGAGTTGTACTGATGTCTCCACAGCATTTCATTTCCCACCAAGGAAGTGATGTCCAGAAGGGGGAAACGGCTGGCAAAGTTTGCTCACAAAACCATCTCTGTGGCAGTGATGCCTTAGGATTTTAGCTTGTATATTTTTCATATATTTGCAATCCTGCACTTCTTTAGTGCATAGCTCTATCTCCATATACAGTTTCAGCTACTAGCTTCCTATTTTGGTCAGACACAACAGTTCCTCTCCAGGCCTGGGAATCAAGGACACCTCACTGCCTCAGCTCCGAGAGATGGAAACAAGAGTGAGTTGGGGAGGAGCAAGCTTGGGGTAAAAGACTTCATTACCTGAAGCTGTAATTGGAAGATTAACCCCCGATATGCAAATAGACCAAACTTATAAAAGTATGAAAACCCATGACCCATTGTCCATTTTGGGCATAGGCCCTGGTGGGGCTTTGTCTGCCTGAAACGTACCTGAAAGCCCTTGAATAAATAGAACTGCTTTTTATTTTGTCTGACCTCTGTTTTTAGCTAAGCCCAAAAAGGCATCAGCAGGAGGAGCTGGACCCAGCAGCACTGGTGTTCCTTCCTTCCATGCCATACAAAGCTCTGCAGTTTGTCTCTCCTTGTTTTTCTGTAGCCTTGGAGTGGATGGCTTTGGCCAGAGCGCGGGGGTTCCCGGGCGCCCGGCCACCGCCTACGGCTACCGGCCGGATGAGCCCTTCTTCTACGGCTACGGAGCGCGGTGAGCCCGGCCAGCAGCACCCGCCTGCTCCTGCATGGCTGCCCCAGCACGGCTCCAGCACTCTGTATCCTTTGGCATGTGTAGCTCCACATAGATTTAGCCTTTCTGGGTCCGGTGTGTTAGTGACAGTGTTTACTCTTTGGTTGCTCTTTGTTGTTCTTATTTTGTACAGTAACTGTGACTTGAAAGCGGGAATTGGAAACTACTGGACTGGAAAGTGTCACATTATGTATATTAAGCTACTAATTTAATTTCTATTAAATATAAAAACCTGTGTGGTCAGCAGTGGTGAATGTGTTTCTAACCGATGTTTTGTGTTTTACAAGGCACTTAAGAAGAGTGCTCCATGTGCAGTGTGTTTAACATGGACTGTTTCCCTCTCACACTTCAGTCACAGAGCACCACAAAGCCCCAGCATCTCCTGGCACTGCCCTGACACATAGTTTGGAGCAAAGTCCAGTCCTGGGTCACCACTTTAATAATGGAAAGATGGCACAGATTCACTCCCCTGGAGCTTCAGACATTTACAGTCCATTTTAAATGCTTGAAAACACTTAAATTTAGAAACTACACAACGGAGTATCTTTACCCTAGTGTTTAAACAGAGTTCTGTGAGCAGAGAGAAGACAGCCACATCTATCCTGAGGGCCAGCAGGAGCAAGAAACATGGTACCTTAGTTCAGAATCTAGAGGCAGAGCCTTTACCCCAGCTTCCCTATCTGGAAACACAAATCAGTCCTGTCCTGCTCATTTCTGGGGTTTAAGATGGATCTAAGCAGGGATCAGTGAGCAGCAGAGTCAGGCCAGGACCCCTTCACGCTGCACTTGCAGTGTGGTGATTGTTTTATGTCATGTTTTGGAACAACTTGCAAACAGAATTCGGGCTGAAGCTGTTCTTCAGCTGTGCGTGCCCACTGTAACAGACAGAAGAAAGGGATGATAGTGCCCTCTCTGCCACAGCTACCAAGGCAGCAGTTCAAATTTTCACTTTTTAAAAGAAAAGTTACCTCTACGTCATCCTTTTTCTTTTGTTAATGCCTGTTGATTTGCAGATTTGTTTTTCTCCTTCTTCCTTCCTCCTTTATGGCTTAAACAAAAAGTTCACTTGCATGAGGGGCTGATCCTACAAAACCAGTCACTAGTAATTCCATAAGACTGGGGTCTGTGCTAGGAAGGTGATCTTCAAAGGCATGGGATTGTTTGGGGAATCTGACAAACTCTTAGTCTTATACTTCAAAAATACCTTTGAAATAAAAATTGTTTTGAAACTCTGTGTTATCTTTACAAAGTGTGCAAGTACTTTTATAAGCACCATTACTCCCTGTGTTCCAGGCTGCATGACTGGAAACGAGTCTAAAATTAGCCATGGTATTTCATACCAGTTTTCAGCCTTCTTTCTGTGCTGGCTTCTTGTTCAGGGCTTCACTCACTGGAGGTAAGTGGAAGAACAGCGCTGCCAAGATTAGGTGGTATTTTAAAAATTATTTTCTCTACCATTCTTAACTAATTCTTACGCAGTTTCTTAGAACAGGTAAGATCTCAGTAAGAAATGTGGCAGAAAACTTGAACTACACTAATGGGTTTCCAATGTTGTACCTTTCTAGATTGTTTCCTTTGTTCTGAGTGCACACTGGATTTGCCCAGAGGTTGTGCCACGTTCAGTCAAAAGCTTTGATATTTTTATAGTTAAAGCTGTGAGAGAAATCCCCCAAATTGCACACTCAGGCTATTCTTCTGAGACTGGCACTCGCTCGTCAGGCTTTTCCAGAAATTAGTGTGAAGTTATTTAAAGCAGTTGCCCTTCTCATGGAATGTGTTTTGGGGAAAAACCAAAATGAAGTGGGTCCTTGGAGTATATGCAAACTATCAATGAAACTGAAGGAGCCTTTAATTGGAAGCTTCAGGTTAATGAGCTGCAGTGGAGCTCCAGTGAAGGGTGGGTGTCTGTAATTGTAATACAGTTGTGACCATGCTGAGAATAAATGGCAGTGGAAAAAATCTCTGGCTGCATTTTTAGTATTCAATGTTAGGAGTTTATGGGAAAAGAATAAAAGATCAAGTATTTGTAGCTTTGCCTGGCAGCAGCTAAGAAAAGAACATTATTTATCTGCAAACAGAGCTTGGTAAAAATTACTCAGCACTTAGTAGCCTGAGGACAGAGCCTGTTCGCCAAGATGAAAACCAGCTGTGCCACTGCACTTTCAAGGCAGGAGAGAGGCTGATTTTCCCTTTAATTACAGTTCCTGAGCCAGAAAGGGGGAAAAAAGATAGGAGCACATAGACTTTTCACATTTCCTATATCACATTTCATGTGGGTGTCAGAGGAAGATGGGAGAGTCTGACCTGTTTAATTATCTGTATTTTATGGATTCAGTCCCTGGGTACTGTGTGCTGCACAAAACAGGGTGAGGAGGAATCTGCTTTCCTTTAGCAACTTCTGCAACTTTTGTCCCCTTTCTCCTGGTTTCTCTTCCAGGCTTTGTAGAGCTCCTCTTTTCTTTCCCTACAGCAGCAATCCTGAACCATCCTAGGAGCATCCGCTTTCCCAGCCTGCTGCTAATCAATTAATGAGTTTGGTTAGGCAAGTGTTTTAGATATAATGAGGCTGTAAAGTTAATAGCACAATGAAATAAGCAATGGCTGAGAAGCTCCCACGTCTGGTAGCTATTAGAGAGGCTTTGTGCAGATGGACGAGCTCATTCCTAGGAGCAGTCTGCTCCATGCAGCCGCCGGAGATCTTGTGTTAAATTATTATTTGTACTACACCAGTACTTAGGAGCTTTCCAGGGCAACAGGGTGGGGAAAGCAAAAGTAAACAAATATTCTCCTCCCTGAGAGCTCATGGAGGACCTGATTCAAGGTCTTTCAAATACCAGGGGCTTGTGGAGCTGTCTGCTAACAGTTTAACATGTGCATTTCATTCTGAAATCAGACTGCTGTGATTCTGTTTAATTGTATCCTCTCTGGATTAAATGAAACGGGAACAAGATGTATCTTCCTCTGGAATAAGAGGGATAAGCTCTGTTTGATACAAGAGATTCTGGGCCCCTCTGGCAGGTTCTTTAATGGAATTCCTGTAGTGCAGCACTGGTAAGCTCAGCTGTCAGCACGGCCAGAGGCCAAGAGGGGCGACAGCCTTCATTCCTTCTGTGACCATCCTCAAAACCCATGAAATACACTGAGCTGACCTCTGGTGCAATTCATGTCACCCTCAAAGCTCTTGTGATCTGCTCATTTCTTCCTTCAGGTTAAGGTTGTGGGGTTTTCTTCTGAAGGAGCTCTGAGGTGCCAAGAGAGGTGTTGGAGCGGCACAGACAGAGGAGGGCTGCACTCCCCTGCATGGATTTCATAGTCTCAAGGTGGTATTTGCAGCCAGTTAGTCTGGACACCAACTGTTTTTGAATAAAAACATGGACTT
>VZRH01002263.1:283892-326355 GCA_013397555.1 Urocynchramus pylzowi | reverse complement strand
CGCTGCCGCCCCCGGGCCGGGGCGTGACCCGCGGGCAGCGGCTGCGGGGCTGCAGCTCCCGCAGTGGCGGCTCTGGCCGTGCTGTTCCCGCAGCCGGCCTTACCCGGGGTTCCCGGGGAGCCCGTGTGTTAAAACCGCGCTCTGGCCGGTGCCCGGGGTCGGGCCGGCCTTGGGGGAGCGCGGTAGAACCGGGCTTCCTTCCCGCGGCGGGCGCGGATCGCCCCGCTGCCTGCGAGGGGCTGCCGGGCGGGCAGCTGAGGTGTCACCTTGGGACACTTCTGCCTTTGGGAGCGGAGCGCCGGCACCGGCGAGAGCCCTGCCAGGAGGCTCTGCTGGCCTGGGAGGTGGCGGGCAGGGCGCCTGGCAAGCCGCGAACAGCCTCTCCGTGAGCTGGTGCGTGTTTCAGGTGAATACTCTGATGCGGCTGTCACTCACTCCGCAAGGAAGCTAAGTGGGAATTCCAGCTCTTTCTGGTAGCAAATCCACATCGTCCTTTACTACCAATCCCTCTGGCTTTCCCTGCCGGGCTCCTCTCTGTCCTAGGGTGTTCTGTGTATTACATCTGACGTTCACGTTTACAATTTGTTGAAAATAAGATACAAAAGGGTTAATGCTCTTAACTCATAGTTGCGTGAGTAATGGTTTGTTTTGGCTCTGGAGAGCCACACCTGGGCATAGACCTTTGCAGATGTTTTTGCCAGCTGGAGTTTCAATAGCCATTAAAAGGCTGGGAAGCTCGGGGTGCCACAGGCTGCTCCGTGTTTGATCCTGAGAGGAGCTTCCCTGGAGAGGGGCGGGGTGTTTGCGGCTGGCTGTTGTACAGCAGGTCTCAGGTACATCACAGGCGAGAGGATGACTCTGGTGTTGCAATATTCAGCATAAGAAGAACGTGGAGCTGTTGGAGCAAGTCCAGAGGAGGCCCTGAAGTTGATAAGGGGACGGGGGCACCTCACCTGTGGCTGGTAGAGTCGGGGTTGTTCTGCCTGGAGGAGGTTGCATGGAGACCTCATAGCAGCCTTCCAGTTGCTGGAGGGGCTGCAGGGAAGCTGGAGAGGGACTCTTCATCAGGAAATGTGACAGGACAAGGTGGGAATGGCTGCAAATGGAACCTGGGGAAAATTAGGTGAGGTGTGTGGAAGACATTCTTCCTTGTGAGGGTGGTGAGGCACTGGCACAGGTTGCCCAGGGAAGCTGTGGCTGCCCCATCCCTGGGGGATGTGCACGGAGCCAGGTTGGATGGGGCTTGGAGCAACCTGGGATAGTGGAAGGTGTTCCTGCCCACGGCAGGGGAGTGGAATGAGATGAGCTTTTAAGTCCCTTCCAACCCAGACCATTCTGTGATTCTGTTCTGAACTGTGTGTGTCTCTGAAGCCAAATATGTCCATGTGTATTTGGAGGAACCTGAGGCATCGGGTCAGCCCAAATACTTTCAGGTGTCCTTAGTGAGAAATCACTGAGGTAGAACAACTAAATGAGGCACAGCTGGGAAGAGCAGAATGCAGAGAAATGCACTGGCTGTGCCCAGGAGCAGAAGCTGGTGCCTTGCACACAGGTGAGGAGGGATTACCTGGGGCAGCCAGGGCAGAGCTCCCAGGTTCTGTCTGGAGAGGAGAATGTTCTGTCTGGGGGCAGCATGAATGCTTTTGTGCCAGGGAGTTCACTAAAGAAAAATCCAGTTTAGAGACATGTGTTATTGCTGCATTGTGTTTCCTTTTCACCTGTCAGCCCCTCTGTGTAGTGCTGGGAAGCTGCAGTTTAGACTTCCATAACTTTCCCTTTATGTCTTAAAGGTCCCATTTAAGGAATCAGTGCTGAAAAGGTGCAGATCCATGCCTGACACCAGAGGGGAGAGAATGAGGAAGCTGCAAGTTCTGTAATGAATTCAGTTCAGGTTTTAGGTGGATCAGGACACAGAATTAATTAAAAGCCCCTGTTGCCTCCCATTTCAGGCTGCAGGGGTTGTTGTACCTTCACTTGGTACCCTCTGGAGGGTTAAAGGAGCCAGGGAACTGTAACAGACCAGCTCTCTTTGCAAAGTCCCTGAGCACTTCTGACCTCAGGGCTCCTGGGAGACCTAACTGGAGATCCAGGTGAGGGGCTGGAGCAGCAGCTTGAGGTGAACAGCTCTGCTGGGGAGCTGGGAGACGCCTGTGTTGTTGCCTTCCTGAAGGTCATGGCTGGAAACAACCACAATAATGCAATTCTCCAGTTGCAAAAAAAAAAAAAAAAAAAAAAAAAGGTTGGGNCAGTTGCAAAAAAAAAAAAAAAAAAAAAAAAAAGCTTGGAGGTGGGCAATTTCCCCCCACTTTTCCTGAAAACTGAGGGTTTGCTCTTCCCCTCTGATTCCTGAGGAAGGTTTGCTGACTTCTGTGTGCAGACAGGTTCAGGTCTCACCCGTGGCCTGTGATCACAAGCCTGATGACAGAGCATGTGCTGGGTCAGTGTTTTCCAAAAAAGCCTCTGCAATCAGTGTGTTTGTTTTACTGGTTTTGTGTGTGAGGAAACTGCACAGAAATCTGTGTCAGCCTCTTCCTTACAGGCTGTGGGAGGAAGGAAGGGTTGGCAGGCAGAAGGAATATTTGTCACGTGGAGAGAAGGTAATCAAGAGGGAAAACATGCTCCTGGAGGGGAGGGTACCTTGCTATAGGTAACCTCCTGAAATCCAGCTTGTAACCCTTCCTCCTTCTCTGAATTCTTCTCTGGCTTGGAGAATTGAAGAATGGTGTTTTTAAGAGGGCCAGGGGCTCCTTGTGGAGTGGCAGTCACACTTCCTAACTGCTGACTGTTCTTAGTGTCAGTTAAACCCTTGGAGAAGGGTTGTCTGTGTGGCTGGGGGTGTCTGTGTGGCTGGGGGTGTTGGTGGCTCCTGCTTTTGGTGGATCTCAGCTCGGCAGCCGGGTCAGGGGTGGGCTGTGGGTGCTGCACTGGGTCAGAGCTGGTGGTGATGCTGACACAGGTGCCAGTGCAGTCCGAGCCCCACTGCTGAGAGCTGCTCACCTGTTGATCCAAACCCTTTTGTGGACACTGGGTTTCCTTTACAAAGTAAGCTCTGGGGATTTTATTCTTGTCCTTAAACTCAAGGAGAGGATACTGGTGGGAGGAGGTTCTTCATGGCTGTTCCGTGCTTTGCAGAAAATGCTCTGAACGTGACCTGGACAGCGCCTGCTGGAACTAAATCTGCCCAAAGCAGCTCCTCCTTCAGCCAGGGCCTGTTTGTGGTGAGCAGGGGACCTGTGCAAGGGATGGGCTCGGAGAACAGTGCTTTGAAGAGCTACAGCCTGGAGGAGCCGCCCTTCACGCTGCCCACCGGGCACAGCATCTACCCGGCCGTGCTGCAGGATGGCAGACTGGCCTCCGTGTTCGTGTACAGGCGGGACAGCGAGGACAAGGTCAACAAAGCTGCCAAGGTACTGCCTGGGGCCACTCCACAGCTGTCCCTCCTTCTATTGGCAGCATGGGAATCAGTTAACAGGGGTCAAACCCTTGGGAGAGAGGGCAGGAGAAAAGTGGAAGCCAGCCTGGCCATGGGCAGAAGGGGGTGGGCAGGTGCAGAGGTCATCGTGTGCCGCGTGCTGGGGCAGCAATGTTCAGACAGCAGTGCCTGCCTGCCTTTGCTGGGTGCTGCCTCCTCCTGCAGATGCAAGTCAGGGTCTTTCTTGGGTGAAACCCACCCAAAATACCATATTTATTATGAATAAGGCTTTTATTCTGTGTAAGATGTTCTCCATCCAGTGCCAGCAGGGAGCTTACAAGACAGATGGAGAGACAAGAACATGTTGTGACAGGACAAGGGGAAATGGCTTCAGACTGAGAGAGAGGAGGTTCAGATTGGATATAGGGGAAGAAATTCTTCTCTGTGGGGGTGGTGAGGCCCTGGCACAGGTTGCCCACGGAGAAGCTGTGGCTGCCCCTGGATCCTTGGAAGTGTCAAGGCCCGGCTGGGCAGGACTTGGAGCAACCTGGGATAGTGGAAGGTGTCCCTGCCCATGGGAGGGGGATGGAACAAAATGGTCTTTAAGGTCCTTCCAGCCCAGACCATTCTATGATTGTGTTTCAATGTATCCTACAAAGTTCTGCAGTCTGAGTGAGGAAGTTTGCTGGGTGGTTGGTGAGGAGCAGGGATGGGCTGTCTGAATTCCATGGGCAGACATGGCTAAGGAGGCAGGACTAAGCTCTGCATCTGGAGGAGCTGCCTCAGAGGAGGTCTAACAGACATCTTTGTTCCTGGAAGCACCTGAAAACCTTGCGCCACCCTTGCCTTCTGCGCTTCCTCTCCTGCACTGTGGAAGCCAACGGGATCCACCTGGTTACAGAGAGGGTGAAGCCCTTGGAGATGGTCCTGGAGAGGCTCTCTGCTGCAGAGATCTGTGCAGGCATCTACGATGTGTTGCTGGCACTCATCTTCCTCCATGACAGGGTAGGTACCCCTGGCAGCATCGTCAGGCTCTGCTGGGAGATGGAGGAGATGTGGCTGGAGAGCCTTGTGCCTGGGCTTCTCTGGGGGACTCGTTGCTGATTCCTCCCAAACAGACAGTTTTTGTAGGCTGAAACTGCTAAACTTGCCTGCTTTAGGGGAAGAAGGGTAATTGAAAATGTTGTGGGAATGAGGGAAGAAGCAGTTCTCAGTTCATGGATCTGCTTGTAATTCTTGCTTTAGGGAAATGGGATTGCCTGGTGCTTGTGTACAGCTGTTGCCCCATGCCAGAGATGGGTGTCACTGCTGTCCTGTCTGGGCACTGTGTGTTTGCCCAGGAGTGCAGGTAAATCCCAGGTCAGACTGTAGCTCTGGGGTTTTGTATTCACAGTTGGAGAACTTCCCTGGATTTGCAGTTGCATTGCAGGGGCTGTGACAATTAAGGCTTTGTCTGCTCTAAAACCCTGGCCCTCCTGCCTGGCACCTGCTGGTCACCTACAAAATCCCAGAGGAACTGTGTGGGTTATTGGCAGCTTTCCCTCAGCCCCCTGCAGTACCTAATTAGTGCTGATTAAGATTCTACATCTTCATCTATCCCCCAAGTCAGTTACCCTTTTTTGGTTTTTATGTTTTAGGGAAACCTAACGCATAACAACGTCTGTTTGTCATCCTTGTTTGTGAGTGAGGATGGGCACTGGAAGCTGGGAGGAATGGAAACAGTCTGTAACTTCAGTGAAGCCACCCCAGAGGTAAGAGCCAAGCCAAGTGCACCCTGGATGCCCAGGGGAGGATTCCTGGCCTGTGGAATCTGGCCATCTATGGGGATGAAGGCCCAAGTCCTTCCACTTAGCTGGATTTGCTATTAAATGTGTTGGCTCACTTCCAGCTCTGTCCTGAATCTTTGCTCTGAGGACACCATTACTATAAACTAAAATGTCCACACAAATTAATTCTCCATTAGCCAAAACACAGCTACTTTCCTAAGGGACACTGCTGACTGGAGAGTGAGAAATCTTTGCCCTTCTGGACTGATATAAAAATAAAAAAGACCAGGAAGACTCAGGTCAAAAGTCATTGAGGAAAATTATTTAAATGTCTCCTTAGCTTGTGCTGGTGGCATTTTCACTGCTTGGTAGCAGAAAGAACAATTCCTGGTTTGCTTTCTGCTGCCTGCTGTGCAGAGTCATGGCAGCAGCAGGCACAGCCTGCCCTGGGTGCCAGCAGAAGGGGCAGGGGCACAGCTGCTGCCACCCCCCAGCCCTGGCCCGTGGGCACAGCCTGCTCTGCTGCTTGGCACTGAGGGGACATGGAGGCAGCTCATGGCCCCCTCTTGTCCTTGCAGTTCCTGAGTCACGTGAGGTCGGTGCGGGACCAGTCGTGCATCCCCTGCGAGGAGATGGTGAGTGACAGCTCAGGGAGCTTCAGAGAAAAACCTGATGGTCAGAAATACTTCTACATTCATGTTATATTTCCTCATGCCTAAAGGGCATGGAAGTGGCTCTTGGATAATATCTGAGGTTTCCTCTGTTCCTTTTGTCCCTCCTCTCTCCCATCCCTGCTTTGGGAATGGTGTTGGGCACAGGTAATACTACTTTTCAAACGCTTTGTGTTGCTTCTAAATCACCAAAGTTTTGCAAAAATCAGAGTAGCTGCTGAGATTGCCCAGATCACTGTGGTCCCATGGTTGTGTAACTCTCAGCACAGCCTTTTCCTACCTGTAGTCACTTCCTAGCCATTGAGAATCCTTGGAGCTGCTTGTGCTGAAGGAGCACGCTTCTGCTCTCTAATTACTGCCTGTTTCCATAGAAATGCTGAAAGCTGTTGACTGCCTGCATTCATCAGGGAGTTGTTTCATCATGATGGAGTTGCTCCTTTGGGTTATAAATTCCCCAGTGGAGGTTTTTTTAGCATAATATTCTACTTGTAGGGTACACAGTGGAGGTTTGATGCTATAAAAAGAACTAGAGAGTGTATAAAGCGGGGGGTGGGAGTAAAGACTTATGGGAAACACCACGTATTTCATAAGCTCCTGCTTTGCTGGGTTTTTTGTTTTGCTTTCAGTCTGCAGATTTCAAAATCCTGCCCAGCAGCTACGGGCACGCGAGGGACGCCTACGCCTTTGGGACAACAGTTGAGAATCTCCTGACAGTCCTCAATGATCAGGGTGAGAATGACACTGGTTTGTTTTGCTGGTGACAGGCCCTGTGGTTCATTCCTTGTGTGGCTGAACATTCCACCTTGCTCTGCAGCTGGCAGGAGTATTGTGGGCTCAGTGGCCAGTGTTTTTCCTTGTTTGCAGACTTTTTTTCCTGTGTTCCCTTTTTCCTGTGGGGACGTGGTCAGACGTGGCTGGAGATCACCAGCCCATGTGACATGAGCACTCCCAAACCTGCTCTGGTCCTGCCAAGGGTTATGGATGTGGAAAGTGGGTCTTGAGAACCACAGCTGAGAAAGAGCTGCCACTTCCAGCAGAGAGGCAGCAGGAAGTTTCTTGGGAGAACAGTAGCATTCCTTGGAGGCCCAGTAGCCAGGCAGGTTAGGAAGGGAAATGGAAATGCTATTTTCCCCTTCCTTTTGCACTTTTGCTATCAGTTAAAACTAAAAATAAGTTTTCTGGTGGGTGGAGGAGTCCAGAACATATCTTGTTCAGTGTGGAGAGAGAACTCTAACTGTAGGTGCTCTGGATTTCAGTTTCAGCAGATATCCTCTCCAGCTTTCAGCAAACCTTGCACTGTACACTGCTGAATCCAGACCCCAAGTGTCGCCCGCCACTGTCCAGCCTATTGTCTCACGAGTTCTTCAGGTAAGGACAGGAATATCAGGCCTCTCTTGGTCTTGATACTGCTCATTTCTGTCTAGCAAAGCATCAGTTTTGTGAAGGTGGGATGGGAGTGCAGACTTAATCCCTGCCTCTTGCAGGGATCCTTGACAAAGAGGCTCCTTAAATTGAGGTGTTACCAGCTCCCCCCAAAGATGTGCTGAGCAGCAGCTTTCAGCTGTCACCTCCTTGCTGGCACTCTTGATCCACCAGCATTTGACTTGGGCCCCTCTGTCTTGTTCTCTCTGCTAAAGGGGTGGGGGGGTTTCAGTCTCTTCACAGTGGGTGGTTTAAGCATCAGTAAGGATTACACTTGACAGCTTTTGGTTTTGTGCTTAGGAATGATTTTCTGGAAGTTGTGAATTTTCTGAAGACCTTAACACTAAAGTCTGAAGAGGAGAAAACTGAATTTTTCAAGTAAGTGAAGGAACTGTAATGTGGGAGCTTCTTATTTCAGAATGACAAAGCACACTTCTGCAAATGGAGTTTGGGGGGACCTGGGAAGGCTCCTGGCCAGAGGCACTTCCTCAGGTGGCAGATTTGGAGGCTTTGGCAGAACATCGTTCACTTTGTAACACTTTGGGTACTCCAGCCAAAGTAAGAGCCCCATCAAAGAGGAAACTCTCCACCTCTCGTTTCCCAATTCCTTGAGACTGGTTTGGTGTTGGGGAGGAGCAGTCCCTGCTGGGCTCTGCATCATCCTGATGCTCCCCAGCCTCCAGAGTGATGCAGCTGCCAATGAGACAGTTTGCAGTAAGACTTGCAGGGTGAATTAATCATGTGGTGCCAGGAGTAAAGCTGTTGCCTGTAATGGATGTCTCAGCTGCAGTAGTGGAACATCTTGCAGTAAATCCCACTGTTGTGGTCCCCAAAAATTTTTCTGTCAGGGAATTTGCTGTGTAATCAAGGCATTATCTAGGCCTGAAAAGGGGAGAGGCTGATTTTTCTTTTTTCCATATAAAAGAGCCTTGGTGTTCTCACAGCACTGTTTTCCTGCCTATTTTATACATCAGTTATTTTTCATTAGTTTGAGGCTTAAGTGGAGGAAGTAAGAGGAGAATGGGAATCCTCAGCAGGAACATTCAGAGTGGTTCTCACAATCTTTGTGTTAGCAGTGCTTACTGAGAGAGGGGATGAACACTTTGCTTAAAGATGGGAGAGTGTTGCCCTTTCATCAGGCAGAGGGGCCTTCACAGCATATGCACCCTTCTCTTGTTCTCCTCCAAGCACAGAGAGAAAGCAGTAACTGATAATTAACATTTTAAAAATTAAAATCCGACAGACAAGAGCAGTTGCACAAAATTAAACTCTGATAAACCCAATCTGTTGGCCTCATTAGATGGAAGTGGTTTCAAAGTGGGATTCCCTTTGTGCAAGGGAAACCTCCCATGTGTGGTAAGTAGAACAGCCTTTTCCAAAGCAGCAGGAAAATCCTTGTGATGGACCAGGGTGTGGAGTAGTGAGAGGAGAACTCTGCTGCAGTTTTGACTGTAGCTCTTCACAGGAGATGCCAGCAGCTCTGAGGCAGTTTGATGCCCCAGCAGCTTCCTGTGCCAGCTGGATGTGCTTGTGCCAGCCCGTGATCCGGGTGTGGGGTGTTACAGGATGTGGTTCTGGCTCCTGGTTTGTGCTATCTTAGCCTCAGGCAGGAGCAGAGGCTTCTCTCTGGAGGTCAGAATGCAGACAGAGGGAGAGGCTGCACTGGGACACCGACTCTGGATGAGTCAGACACAAAAAGGGGGAAATGATATTAAGGGAAAGAGGCATAAATGCATGGAAGGCTGCCTTGATACTAATTGCTGTCTCCTGGAATGCAGATTCCTGCTGGACAGGGTGGCTGGCTTGTCAGAGGAGCTGATAGCATCACGGCTGGTGCCTCTCCTACTCAATCAGCTCGTGTTTGCAGAACCTGTAGCTGTCAAGAGTTTTCTTCCTCATCTGCTGGGCCCAAAGAAAGGTGACCTTTAAATACTTCCTCATCACAATTACTCCTGACAAGTTGGGAACGAGTTCAGTGTGGTTGTTTCATTGAATCAAGGGAATAGTGGTGTTTCCCTAAGCAGAACCAATGCTCTAGCAGACAGAACTGGAAAGGACAGTTACCTGTGCTTCCTCCTTTGCACTGCTCTGCTGGTGCTGGGAGGAGAATTAGCAATGATCCTGGTGTCACCACTCAGTAGCTTCTGGGCGAGCTGTCTCTGCTGGGTGAGCAGCCTTTTCCCATCCTCACCTCTGTTCCCTAGAGCAAAGTGGGGAGAGCCAGCCCAGCTGCCTGCTGTCACCAGCCCTGTTCCAGGCCCACGTGATCCCTGTACTGCTGAAGCTGTTTGAGGTGCATGAGGAGCACGTGAGGATGGTGCTGCTGTCTCACATCCACGCCTACGCCGAGCTGTTCTCTCGGGAGGAGCTGAAGAACATCATATTGCCACAGGTTAGGGACAGCAGAGCAATGGGTGGTGTACCCTGGAATATGGGATTTCACAGAATCACTGAATGGTTTGGGTTGGGAGGGACTTTAAGGACCATCTAATCTTATCTCACCCCCTGCCACGGGCAGGAACATCTTCCACTAGACCAGGTTGCTCAGAGCCCCATTCACCCAGTAGGATCAGCCACCCTACTTAATTGGTGGCACAAAGTGGAAGGTTGATTTTATGCTATGAAACAACATCCAGTCTCTACTGAGAGCTGTAGGGGATTAGAAATGAGGTGTGCTGCAAAATTAACACTCGAGGAGGCAAGCAGTGCAAGGGCAGAGTTTCCTGCTGTGCTGCCATCAGTGTGTTGTTGGTGCAGGTGTTGCTGGGCCTGCGGGACACCAGTGACTCCATCGTGGCCATAACCCTGCACAGCCTGGCCGTCCTCGTCTCCCTGCTCGGGCCTGAAGTGGTTGTAGGTGGAGAAAGAACAAAGATCTTCAAAAGCTCTGCACCAAGTTTCATGAAAACTGCTGATCTCTCCCCAGAAGGTAAAAGATACGGTCAGAGTGTTCTTGGGATGCTTGCCTGTTCTGTCCAAGCAGTGCAGGCAAAATTTTTTTGATTTTTAATCTGTTCCTGGTACAATTGAAGAAAAAGCTAATTTGCAGCCAAACTTGGATTTTAAGTTAGGTGCTATTTGCAGATAGAGAATTGATATCAGAAAGAAGAGTTATATAAAAGTATTTTTAATATACCAAATATATTGTGAAAAAGTGAAACTTCTTCTTAATTTAAGAACCCCTGTAAGTAAAAGAGATAGAGTGTGTGTGTGTGTGTGTGTGTGTGTGTCTTTTGTGGAAAAATTGTATTTCCTTTCTAAAGGACATATTACTATAGGCAGTTATTTAATATTCCCTCTGTCCTTTCTGTTCTTAAAACCAGTAGATCTCATGTTCTTCCCCCAATTTCTATTCATAGATTGGAAAAGGAATACCAACTTCCCTATTTTATCAGCTCTCTGGAGGCTTTTCAGCTAATGCAAGTGAAGACAGTAGCCCCTGCACCTGCTAGATAACTTGGAACCAAGTGTGCTAAGGGAAAGCTTCTCTGGATATTGAAACTAAGAATGTTTATAACGAGGGAAAAGACAGCATCTGTGCAACTTTAGACATAGAGATACCAAATGAAATACAGGACAGAGATCAGTTTAAGTGCTTGCTTCCTGTGTATGTGTGTACTGGCAGCTACCACCCTTCATTAAAATCTGTGGATGGCTCACTGCATTAGTTTCTTTACATTATTTATTTTAGTAGACTGTAGTAAATAAACCACTTTGGATCGCAGGCTGAAACCAGGTTTATTTTTCATGATATACTTAAAATTAGATCTGATTTAACTATTGATAAACAACAAAACCCCCACCTTTGTCCTCAACAGTGAGTGATGATCTGCAAAAAGCAGCACAAGAGGCTGAGCATATGATGCTTAACAAGCTGTTTGCTCAAGCCCCTCAAAGGATGTGCCCTTAATGAAGGGCACTGGGGAGGGAGTGGGTTTTCTGTGTTCCTTGCAGTCCTTTCCCGTGGGCCACATGGGTCTGGTGGCACTGGTGATCCCTGGCCTAGGCAGGCACAGCTGGCTGGGAACACACATGAGCCCTGTGGAAGGAAGTGCAGCACTGGCCCAAACTGTGCCATTCTGAAGTGGTGGCAACGGGGTCCCACACAGCTGAGGCTGGTGTTGGCAAAGCATCACCAGTACTGATCATACCCTGCAGCTCCCAAAAATGACCCGCAGCCACGTGCTTGCCAAGCTGGCATCGCTGAGCCAGGGAAATAGACCTGCCTTGGGCATCTCCAAAGCATGGCCTTGACTGCCCACCAGCCACCTCAGCTCAGGCTGGGACATGAGGGCAGCTGGCAGTCAGCCTTCAGAGTAGAGGCTCTCATTCCAGGAAGCTGCTGAGCCCATGCCCAGGCATGGAAAGAGGGTTGTGTAGTGTCATGGGTTATGCTTGAAACTGCTGTGAGTGAGTACAGTGCTCTTGTGTAAGGCAGGTACCAGGGGATTTGTGATGCAGTTGGGATTTTGAATCCAGCCAGGTGGCAAACAGCATTTTAAAAGCATCTGCTCTGATCAGTTTATTCATTGTGTGTTTCTTGAAAGAACTTCTCATCAAAAGCTGACCACGTACAGTTGCCATAACTTTGTACTGACAAGAGCTGCAGGCAGCAGGAACAGAGGAGTATTGTGTTTTATATGGATCAGGAGGTGCAGCTGTTGGATTGCTGTGCCAGGCCTCAGTGTTGTTCAAAAAGAACATTCTAGCGCTGCAGGCAGTTCAGCTCAGACTGCCAGCACACCTTGTGGACTCGTGTCCTTTCTTTCCCTTTATGCTGGCAGGTTCCCCCAGTCACGGCTTGAGCAATCAGAGAATCCAAACCTCTTGGCCCCTGAAGAGCAGTCCCAGCTCGTTCTCCAGCTCTGCAAATGCACCTGGCAAAAAGCTTCCTGTGCGACAGGACAATGCCCTGCCTTCAAAGACAGGTAAAATGTACCCTAGTGCTTCCTTCCAGAAATCAAGTGTACACCAGGGAAGTGTTGCTTGAAAAGATGTGCTGATCTGAAAGATTCAGTGAGCCACGGAAGGCAACAGTGAAGGAAGGGAAGTGTGATCCATAACATCCTAGGGAATAGTTGTTTGGGAAGCTGCCATACACAGACTGGGTGCCTGGACTTGATCTTGTTTTCTTATGGCAGATTCTGTGCTGTGCTTTCACCCCTCTCACAGCTCAGCAGATACTCTGGATTTACAGGGCAGCCCATTCTGACAGTCAGAGCTGATTCTGCTTCCTTCCAGGGCCTTTTCTCAGCCACCTCTTGCTTATCAGCAATCAGCTTGTATTGCCCCAGGGCTCTGAGGTGAATTCCCTCCTTTGCAAGCAGGAAGGTGTCCCTGCTTTCTAATCCAAGAGGAGCTTTCTTTCCAATCAATTACTGGCTTGTTGCCATTCCAGGGGGTGCCTGTAATGTCAAGAAGTTTTAGACATAACTCCATCTCTGCCTGCACTTGCTCTCTTTAAATGGGTGTGTAACACCTTTGTCTTCCACAGGTGAGCAAGGCACTCAGCCCCCCCTGAATGGAATCCCTGGAAGCATTAATACACTGGGGAACAGCAGGAGCTCTTTGACTACCTCGGAAAAGCCAGCAGAGGAGTGGCCAGACTGGAGTGAGCCAGAGGAGACAGACACTGAGAAAACTGTGAACATTCAAATCCAGCCCCGGGAGCTGCGGGGCAGCACGGCACCTTATTTTGCTGATGGTGATGTAGATGAGAAGCCTTGGGATGACTTTGAACCCAGGAGCCCCAGTCGTAAACTGTCCTCAGGAAACTGCCCCACTGTGACACAGGCTGATGCAGCTGAAAGGCCTCTGCCAGGTACCCAGCAACTGAGCAAACAATTCAAAAGCCTCAGACTGAGTCCCCCCGCAAAGTCTTGCCATGGGAACAGCTGGAGCAACGACAAGTGGGACCGTGAGGAACAACTGGGAGAAACTGTTTTGCCAAAAACCTTTCAGGAAAGGCTGAAGTCTTCATCAGAGTCTGGCCTGGGAGAAGAATTCACGATCAAAGTGAAGAGAAAACCTGTGCAAGACCCGGAGCTGGACTGGTTTGCTGACATGATCCCAGACATTAAACCTTCTTCCTCCCTCTTGATTTTACCTGAGGCAAGGACAGAAGCAGTTGTTCCCACTCACTCGGGTGGGCTGTCCAGCAGAGAGGGGGCCCAGACTGTGCTGTTTTCATCCAAATTTGCAGCAGCTGATGTGATTGAGGTAAGAGGCTCGAGGTTTAGGTGACTGCAGCCTTGAGAGGCTCCTCAGCACACAGCATCTTAGCAGGTACCAGGTACTGCAGCGGGCACTTGATACAGCAGAGAGCGCTCCGTTAGGAAACAGGGAATGGACTCCATTTGTACACTACTACAAGTACTAAGGAGTTTTAGCTCCAGCTTGTACTCTTTGCTGCTGTATCCTGGATGCAGGAATCCTGTGATTTATTAAGGAGAGTTTTGGTTTGTCAAGACAGGTAAAGCAAGGCTGGATCCTGGCTGCTGAACAGGCATGGTCCCATCCACAAACAGAAGGGGCTTTCAGGCGCAGAGAGTGCTCAGGACTGAAGTGTTTTTCCTGACTCTTCTAGCAAAACATAATAGCATTGCAAATGAAGGTCCAGGAAACCTGAACCTCTGGATTACAGAGTAAAGATTTTTGGGTGTGTTGGTGTCATGAAAGAATAGCTGAAATGTTTCTTTATTTCAGAGACACGGGGATCACAAAACTGGAGTTTCTTTAAGCAGATAAATCCCTGTAGCCCAATCAGGGAGACTCCAAAGACTATTGCTGTTTCTTAGGAGAGGAGGCAGAATTCCCACTTGAACATGTAACTCCCTTAGGGAACAGGTGTTGACTTCAAGTTGTTTTGCTCGTTCAGCCTTAAGAGAGCTACCCCAGGAACAGCAGGGAGCATGGGGAGAGGAGCCTGGGCTGTAAACTGAAGTTGTTTATGACATTTGAAAGTGGCACCGTGTCTGGTGACTGTCATGACCCCACCCCCATTTTGGGGGGAAGGCAGTCAGTTCGGTGTTAGTGGGAAGGGGAGATCAAACTTAGTGTTAGAATACAACAAGAAAACAGCTCTTTCCTGGGGGAGAGAAATCATCTAATGTATGGCATCCTTTTTTTAATGGAAAGTGGGTTTGATACAAACATTAAGAAAAATAAGACTCCCTATTAAGTTTGCTTTTGAGCTACAAAAGGAATCACCTTAAAGACAAAGTTCTTTAAGACCTAAGCTGCAAATACTGACACTTCATTTTTGGGCTTTTGGCCCTGTGGATGAATGCTCTGCCATCCCAAGCCACACAGGCTCCTGCCTGGCTCCTGGGCCTGTGCTAAGCACATGAGTACATTCCACGTACCTTAATCTTGATAATTTTATGTGATTCTAGGCTGAAGCTACAGGCTGGGGTGAAGAAGAGGAGTTGAACTGGGAAGATGATACAAACTGGTAACAGTTCTGAACAAGACCAAGGCTATTTATGGTGTGTTGGATCCTGTGACAGGAGTTGCTGCTTCCCCAGTACAATGGATAAAGTACCTCAGCGCTGCTTTTGCCACAAGGCAGGCACTTGCTGCACAGCCACAAGATCCTGTGGGGCCTGAGCTCTTGCCAGGGATGCTCCTTCCCAGTCTGTGCCAAAAGCTGCAGGGCTGAGCCTGCACTCGAGCAATATGCCCAGCTGTGGTGCTGCCACTGCTCCCGGAGAGAGGACAGCGTGATGGTGGTGATGGTGCTGATGTGCTACTGGAGGCCAAGAGTGGTGTGGGAGATTGATCCAGAACTCACCCCTTCCCTGAAAAACTGCTGACAATAAATGAAAGTCACACTGAGTTTCTTGGTTAATGTGCCTTTTTCCTTTGGTTTCTTGTTTGTTTGTTTTATTCCTTTCCCAGAAAAATAAAGCCCTTAGAAATGGCTCCTTTTAACTTTTCAGCTAAGAGACGATTTTAAGATGAATGTACAGTTTATTCAACTTATTTATTTCTGTTTGTATAGTTCTGTCAAAGGATGGCACAAGAGGTGCTAGGAACCATACAGTGAATGACCATAAACTGCTTAAGCACCATGTTCTTTCTGCTCTTAACTGTGACCAATAAAGATTATTTTTAAAGGATCACCCTAGCGTGGAGTACCTGCATGTGACAGGAACAAGGTCACTGCTACTTTTACAACAGATTCAAACCTCTCAGAATTCAGAATACAGTGCCATGGAATGTTTGTCTCCACACAGTCAAAGAACAAGCAATATTGAGACCCTCAGCTCCCATGTCCAGTAATGTCCACTCAAAGCCATCAGGCCATGCAGGAGATGTCCAGTAATGTCCACAGGCTGGCACTGCAGCCCTCAGTCCATCCTGGTACACAAACTAAGAGCCAGCAGTACTGCAGAGCACTACCCCATGTCAGCTTTTTCTTCTGCAGCACTCCTGGCACAAAGGCACCTCTTCCCTCCCGCCAGGGAGCTGAGCTGGGTCCTTGTCCCCAAGGTCTGTGGAGCACCTACCGCAAGCTGTCCCTGAGGGTGGCCATGGCTGTGTGCAGAGCCTCCAGCTTCACTGCAAGCCAGCCTGGGGGGGGCCCTTTCTGGAGCAGCAGCTTCACAGCCTCCACTGCTCCCTCCATCGTGCCTACTGCTGCCTTGTACTGCTCCTCAGAGGGGGGATGGCAGGCTCTTTTGGCCACAGGCTGCAGATTTAAGCAAACACGAAACATCAATTTAATAGTGCACTTGAGGGATCAGTCTTCATCCAAACACAAGAAACCCCTTAGGTGGAACAGAGCTGCAAAAGTCCTTTGTCCTGTGAGGGTTCTTGGTGCCTGGCAGGCACTACAGACCATTAGGCTATCATACAAAGGACCAGGAGTGCACGTGGCCTTTTTTCTTAGAACATGGAGGGCAGCAAGACCAGGTCAGCTTTTCAGAGACTCCCCAGAACTGACAGAAATTAGCAGTTGAAAGAATCACACATACCTCTCCTGTTGACTCCAATTCTCCATCCATTTTCAAAACCCCTGCACTCCAGGTAATCCTTTCTTGCTTCAGGCGTTCTGTTCGTGCTTCTCTTGTCTCTTCCACCTGCCTTGTCTAGGGAGAAAGCCCCAGGAGAGGTAACTAAAGCCAGGCAGCATTACCAGCCTCCATAGGCACAATTTATAGGCCAGAACAAAAGGGAGAGAGGGAGGCATTTTAATGTGCAGTTCAAAGAATATTATTTCTCACACATTCTTCTAATCAAAGATTGAGGTTATCTACAACTTTGGATTAGCATCACTGGCAGCTACCAGTTCATTTGTAAACTATCTACTTGCCAAAAGCTGCTCAACCAGAGAGCCCTGCCCCAAGCTGCAGCTGCCTCCCCTTTCCCAATGCCACTGTTCTGCAGCAACAGCCACCTGCCCTAAGAGGATTTCTCCTAATATGCAAAAGGCACTGAGATGTCTCATACATGTTCATTTAGATTTCAGAAACTGATCCAAGAGAAATGGGGAAGGAAATCAAATTATCAAATCCTGTCTTTTTAATGGGTAACTTCTTTCAGAAACAACAGTGCAATTTAGTAAGTATTTTTTGGTCAAGGATGATAAATGCTTTGCTTTTAAGTTGAAAGTACTGGAGGACCAGTGTGCATAGGAATGGCAGTTGCTAATTTTGCTGATTAAAGCAAGTAGAGAAGTTCAACCAGACAGTTTATTTTCAAGTTACTTAATGATCATGCAGATAATGCAAGTGATGCTTGTGCTGTGTATTGCTGATAGCACATACACAGCATCAACTAAGATAGCAGTAAAATGGTTAAACAATATACATACCTTAGCCAGAAAATTAACAACTTTGTTCTTAGCTTCTTCAGAATTAAGGCACCAAGGAACAACATCTTCATGTCTTGTTTCCTGTCAAAAATGTTATTGGTTGTTCAGTACATTCATGCTGACAAGGAAACAAAATAGTAGTTTCTGTGACAGTCCCTGCCCTCTTGCAGCCAATCTAAGCAACCAGTGCCCAATCCTTCTTCACTTCCAGTTCCTGAAATCTCTTCCATCTGCACCAGCCCTCAGCACTTTCAGTGTGCAACAGCTGTAACTCAGATCCAGATTGTGCAGTGAGGAGCAGCAAACATTTGAGACAGGAGAATTTGTGTAGAACAGAAGTTAACAGAACCAAATGCTTGCACCCAAAGTTGTGCTCTGCTCACCTCTGCAAAATGTGTGAATGCCTCCAGTGCGTGCTGGTGAATCAGCCAGGTCTGGTCAGCCAGCAGAGAGGCAAACAGACAGGACAGCTGGGGCACAACCTGCCTCTGCAACAGGAACAAACAGCCAT
Source organism: Urocynchramus pylzowi (assembly GCA_013397555.1). Classification (NCBI taxonomy): domain Eukaryota; kingdom Metazoa; phylum Chordata; class Aves; order Passeriformes; family Fringillidae; genus Urocynchramus; species Urocynchramus pylzowi. Next base: position 308,756 of record VZRH01002263.1, on the reverse strand, counting down.
CAGTTCCCAAGAGCTGGTCGTGCCTATGTCACCATCATGATTTATTATTAAAGACTTGCTCTGAGGGACAGGTTTGGGAAATGCAAGTGTGCTACTGCCCTGTCTGGCTAAAGAACCACTGTGAGGGAGATGAAATTCTATTCTCACTTCTTGTTGCTTTTCACCAGTGAGAAAGGATTGGCATTTGAAGCATCTTGCATGCACTCAGCACATCTTGATGACAAATAAACCTGCTGCAGACCATTAATCCAAGACAACTGTCCTGGCATTCCTGTATCTATTTAATGCACTTGATCCTTTAAGTGTATAGAAGTCTTTTGATAAAAAGACAAGGCAATTTCACTAAGGCCACAATTCCATTTACCTGTGCTTCTTGTGGAATAAACACCTTTCCCATGGAAGACAGAAAATCCACCATTGCTAGACGGACATGATCCGGGGGATGCAGCTGGAGCAGGGATGACTGCAGTGCAAACACCTGCAGGAGACAAACCCAGCAAAGCCCCATCAGACAGACTGCAGGTGAAAACTCTGCAGGCTCATCTTTAAATCCAAACACATGGAGTCTAGAAACCTGAAGGAGGTATGCTGCACCTCCAATAGAGCTGGCCAGGATAAAGCTGCAGGGTGCATTTCAGAAAGAAATGAGCATGGTCTCTACCACACTTCCTTATATCTCAATTATCTTACAGAGGAAAGGGATTCTCAAAAGCAGCGTTAACCACAATGCCAAGTGCTCGGTTTAAAGGCCAGGAAAGTAATCAAGGAAGATTATTTCCTTGGTAAGAGAAGGCCAGACCATGAAATCACTCATTTGAGATTTCAACAAATCACAAAGAACTTGGTTTTCATGTAGTGAATTATTCATAAGGTGGTGCTGGGCATTTTAGGATTTTTTTTTTACCTGGGTCATCAGTTGAGCATCTAATGCTTGGATGAAAAATTCCAGAAGGTGAAGTAATAAACACAGTGTCTTCTGGAGACATGGCTCATCTGAGACCTTGAAGAGAGCACAAGGTATCAGTAACATTGCATTTTCGCTCATGGAATAACTGTTTAGGAGAGAAGTCAAGTTACAGCAGCATTCCAAAATTGTTAGCCTGACTTCACAGATGTAAAACACTGCATTGTAAGCAGCAAAGAAAATACTGAAATAACATATCAGTATTTCTAGGCAGTCATATTTTATGAAACCATTTTCTTTGATTTTTGTGAAGAACATTTTTTAACCCTCCTCTCCTTCCACCACTCACTAAACTAAGCACCTAAATGTTAACTGAACTATTTGTTTTCACTTTCAGTTGCCAAATGTCCTCACAGAATGGCTGAGGTTTGAAAAGACCTCTGAGGAAGCACATCGTTGGCTGTTCACTCCCACTCTCAAACTTCCTTTTTTAACCTGGAGCATGAAAACCCTGACAATCCTTTTTTCCTCTTTCCTTTATGCAGCTGCAGCCATGAACAGGTACATGGTCACAAGGACACTGCCTGACATCCTTGGGAGGAGGGTGATGGGCCTTGTGTGTCTCCATGTGCTGGGCTGTGCTCTAATCAAATCACCCTGAGTTTTGTTCACATTCTGATGAATATTTAAAACACCAAATTTGTAACTGGTATGAAGCAAAATCAGGTATTTCAGGCTTCTCCTTGAGCAAGTCTGAATGTGACACTGAGTAACAGATGGAGTAACAAGGAACCATACATGTAACATTCAGGAAATTCAAACTCAAGCTTCCCAGAGCTCATGCCTGCTCTACAGATAAACCAGCTGAGAGCAGATGGGCAGCACTGGTACACTGTGCTTTACTGAAACAGTTCAATCCAAGTCAAACAAATGAGTACAAAAACCTGAGAAAACAGCACCAGTCCCTCCAAGACACGCTTTCACTGCTGGAGCAGCAAACTCTCTTACCTGCTTAGCCTGGAGAAAAGACCAGAACTGACTGAGCACTCTCAAGACAGATGTCTTAAGCTCTGCCTCCAGAGTGGCATCAGCAGAACTGCAGGCAGCCAGCAGGCCAGAAAGGGCAGTGTTCTAGGAGGAAAAAATGTGTAAGACCAACCAAATGTAATGGTTACATTACATGAAAACCAACCCAAAACCCCAGGCTCATATGAAACATCTAAAATGATACAAGGTGGCAAGAAGCCCAACATGCTGCCTTAGCTGTACAGAACAGCTAATCCAGCAGGAGAGCAGCCAACAAAGATTCCAGAGCAGGGAAACCATCCATTACTCCTGTGAGTTTCACACACACTGCAATTCATTTGCTGCACTGGCAGGAGAAGTCTGGCAGCAGACACTTCATGTGGAAGCCTCTGGTTTCTCACATTCCCTCATCAAACAGACCAGTGAGCATCTTTCAGATTTGATGCTGCATTAAACCAGCCAAGACTTTAAAAACTGAAGAGGAATTGTATGCTAAGGTACAGCATAAATCAGAAATTCTGAAGAAAAATGCATCTGCTCAGCCAAAGAGCAAACAACAACTAGAATAACTAGAGAATCACAAAACCTCCACTAGCACAGCAGAGGTCCTAAGGTGCTGCATACTACAAGAAAACATTAAAATTAGAGTTCTTGCTTGTGCATATGCCAGCTAGGCATGGAAAAAAGCTGTGGAACAGACTGAATAACAGAACTGAGGTGACAGCAACAGAACCCTTGTAGTTTGAAAAACTAGAGTTCATTCATTTTTCCAAAGAGAAGCAGATCTTACCACAGCTGGGAGCCCCCCCAAGGCACGGCTGCCGCTCAGCCACTGCCGGCACCGTGCGAGCCCTGCCGAGCACAGCTGAGATGCCACCTGTGCCCTGAGGTCAGGATTCAGGGCTCTGAGGGACACGTGCTGCCACACAGCCAAGTTCTCCACCTCTTCAGGAGGAAATTCATGAGCAAATTCTACCTGGAAACAAAAGGCAATAGAATCTAAACAGACCAGAAAACAATTTGATAGCCCGAAAGATGAGAAACCAGAATGCGCTGCTGGTTTGCTTCAGATTAATTACGTGAAAAAATTTGTGCAAAGTATTTCAAGAAAATCCATCTTTTTAGATGAAAAACGCTTAGAAACTGCCACCTCCCTTGTCACACACAGGACATCAGAATGATTCAGCAACTGATTCTTTCAGCTGCTTGAAGCAATGGCCCTAGTGAGCAGAAGAGAGGGCTTCAGCCCCTCCAGGGTACACGGAGAGGCACTGACAGGACAGGACACTCCTCTTGACACCTGATGTCATGAGAACACTCAGAGATGTCACAGATGCAATGACAGGACACAGTTTCAGCCAACGTGGGGAGATGTGCTGTTCTCATACATTGTCAAAAAAATACTTCATTGTTACCCAGCAAGATTCTTAGCAGGTCAATGTGCTTTTCTTGTATTAAAGAGCACATCTGCACGAAGTGGGATCCACAATAAGTAATAACTTAGTGACTTCATGACCAAGTACAATAACAAGTGCAGCAAGTGAGCACTCAACATCTTGTCACTCCTCCAGAGCTGAAAGGGAATATTTGAACACAGGCCACTGATTCAAATCCCTTCTATTGACAGCAGCAGATGCTGGCACTGTACTTGCCTGATGCTCTGGAGCCATCAGGAACAGCATTCTCCTCAGCAGCACACCCAGGGCAGGGACCTGGCAGCAGTCCCTGGGCCAAGCCTTTACCTGCATTAGGGTAAAAGAATAATGCACCTCACTGCACTGAGGGAAAAATCACCACTGAGCAAACAAATCCTGTACAAGATATTCTGAGAGCTGCTATGTGGGATCACAGCAGTAACACTACAAAGAAAATAAGCAGGGCATATTGGTTTATATTTTCACTGTACTGCTTCTGGTAAATTACTAAGCCAATTTGAAGACTTCAAATCTCCATTTGAATCTTTGCTGGTAGCACTCAGATTAAAACTGGTGCCAAACTGCAAACATCACCGTGTTTCTTACCAAGTGGGCAATCACGTTAACGTGGTGAGCACACAGCTCAGCTGTTCCATACCTGAAACATGAGAGAAAGCAGCTTGTGAATCTGTACTTCCTATTCTTCTACAGACTAAATATCATAAATCTGGTCTGAGAAATTGCAATTTCCTCTAACATATTTAAATTTGATTTGCAGAGACACAATTTACCCGAGACAACCATTTCAAAAATCAGTTGTTAAAGAGAGAAGCTATGTTCCTCTTGCTTGCAAGAACATAAAAATGGCTAAGCCATTTCTACTCATTTTCAAAATATGTTCTGTATCAGAAAATAATCCAAGTATAGGACAATTCTGTCTTACAAAAATCTCTCTCAAGCAAACTGCAAATTATGCACAACAACAGAATGAACTGGATCTGTGGAAAACCTGCTTGGCTTGTACTTGGAGCATCTCACCGGGCAAGGAAGCACCACGAGTCCATTGCTAGCAGAGATGTGATCATACTGGAACCCAGCACAGCATCCAGCAGGGCACGCTCCTGAGGAGGAATGGGAAAATTAACACAGCCTGAATAGCACAGAAAAGAAAGCACTAAACTTTTATAACAACCTCACCTTCCCTACTCTGAAAGAGAATAAAAATTGCCAGGACCGCTGAGGTCCTCGAGAACTTTCTTTTCCCCTTTCCCAAAAGTGACATTTGCTGTGTAACTGAACTCCAGCCATGCAACTGTGTCACAGCTGATCCCCACAAAACCATCTCTGAGATGGCTCTCTCTGAACATCTTTTCAGAGCCACATCATTAGAAATAACCCATTCCTTTTAACTAGCACCTATGCATCACGACAGCTGAAGAATTGATAAGCAAAACCCAATCTTACCAGCTGAGGGAAGTGTGATGGAAGTATGGAAGCAATGAAGGAGCACAGGTGGACACAGACATAGTGATAGAGGGTGATGGGAACTGCTGGCTGTCCAGTACTGACCACCTGTGGCAAACAGACAGGGAGAGAAAGCTCCCCACAACATTGCTGGAAACTGAGGAAGAGAGCTGAAAACAAAGACAGGCTGCAAGGGGGAAAAGAAAAAAAAAACAAAAAAGAGAACAGTTTGGTTACAGACATGTAAGTCTCAAATCCTGCAAGCAACACTGGTATTACAAAATCTTTGTCTTCAGGTGATTATTAGAGGGTTCAGGCATAAAAGTGTGAGACTTTAACTTAGTGAAGTATCAACAAATTAAATTTTGAGCCTTATTCCTACCCCACAAGTACTCTAAATACCACTCCTTCCCTGAAAAAACAAAGACATCTCTGTCTCTGTATCCTTCACTCCTGAGGCAATGACCATCAGATCCTGTTAGTCTTGGCATAAGGATGGAAATCCATAGTGACAATTTTCCAAGTTCAGTTGCAAAGGAAGCTCCAGCAGCTGAGCCCCTTTGTTTGCCTGTATGGCACGACTGCTGTGGTGAAGAACTACAACAAAAACCTTTTTAGTACCTTTGTCCTGTGTGCCAGAGAGTTTGCACTTCTTCTGGCTGAGAGGACAGCTTGTCCATTATGGTAAGCAGGAGGAGACACTGGGGCAGCTGCTGCTCAGGAGGGAGACCTGTAGAAATTTGGGTTTAAAATGTGAAGCAAGTTGCCTGGATATATTTACTCTGTGTGTAAACTGGCTTTTAAGCAAGCATAGAGGCAAACTGATGAGCTGTCTCAGAATTGTGAGGTGTTGGTCAGGGCAGAAATCAAGAAGAGCTTGTTGAAACAAAAAGCTGACATTTTCCCAGTTTAAAGGCATGCTACTTTTCACAGAAAATATTTACTTTAGGGGAAAAAAGCTGTCTTCCCCTACCAACTGAACAGCAGAAAAAATCCATCCTACTTGGGAAGTTTGTGGCAAATGTGGATTCAAATTATGCAAAAGAGCAGAATTGACAGGATTTCTGTTAACCAGATTAACAGTGCAGTTGCTATGAATACTTTGGAAAAGATGAATTCAGCAACAACATAAACTATCTGTTATAAAATCCATCCAAGTCAGCAGGCAATCAGCTCTATCACAGCACTTACAAAAGAACCAGAGACAAGTGAGTACAGAATATTATGGTCCAGAAAGCCAAAATGTCAATGCTGATCCCTCAGACAGCACTGGGAGTTGTACTTTCAACCCACCTAAATTTTCACTTAACACTTGTTCCATGAAAGGACTAAAGGGAAGGAGCTGGGTGATGAGAGGGTCCAGAGCCACAAGAAAAACCTGGGATATTTCATCTTGATGAACTTCCAAGATCTCTGGAGCATAAAGACTGGGAGGAAATTTGCTGAAGGGGAATGGAAAAAAAAAAAAAAAAGAAGTTAAATATTTTCAGTTTAATATAAGCAATACTATTTTTCTCCAAAAGAATTACAAAAAGGCAAATTCATTACTTCCTTGTTCCTGTGAAATAAAAGACAGAAAAGGCTCCCCATTTTCGAATTATCTGTTATAGCCCAAGAGTTACAACTCTGCATCCAGCCTTTAAAATAAGCATCACAATCCAGTATTTTACTAAACATTTAAAGAAAACCTTACAAGCTCACAGAAAATGTGTGTAAAATACATAACATCTCTCAGAAGAAACATATCAAAAAACAGAGTCAAGTGAAAGGGAAAAGCCAAGAAAACACCTTTATACATAATTTTACAGCCATAAATATTAAGCACTAGCTTAACACATGACCCTAAAAGGGTATCACTCTTTCTGTGAAGAGGAAAAAGAACACCTCGGGTAATAAAAGAAAAAAAGAACCAATATGAGAATAAAGCAAGAGATCATGAAATGAAAACCTTCTACTCTTGCAGCTTATAAAGTGAACTGTAAAAATGCTACTTTTCTACTCAAAAATGCCCCTCAGTTTTCCTGAGTGAATAAAAGTTTACAACCTTCCACTTGGGAAAAACCTACAAGGGGAGTAAACTTAGAAGAAGAAACTCATAAAAAAAAATATTCACCCAATCTTGCAGTGGAATATGCAGTGAACTCAGGTACACATCTCACCACAGAAGCTGGTATGAATTCCAACAAAGGGCTGAAATCAGCCCTCTGATTTCATAGAAGAAATAATTATTAGTATAAAGTCTGAGTTCTCTTATGCTTCCCCACCACTGCAGCAACCAAACTTTTTGAAAGGAAAGTGATAAACCACTTGCAGACATTTATCAGTGTAGTATTAAAAGAGCTTCTGCTTCCAGGAGAACCAGAGTCCTTCTGTGTGTTTCCACAAGATTATTAACACAACAGTAAAGTTATGAAAAATTTCAGGACACTGTTTCTGATCCCCTCTTTCTCCAGGACAAATTTTTACAAACTTTGTCTTAAAGTAGAAACAATCTGCCAAAAGGCACTGCTGACATCTGCATTTAGTTGTAGAGGCTTTTTTCTGCAGATCCTACACATAATTTGTTAATAAATCTTGCATAAATAGTTGCAATGAAGTTAACAGTTTGTCATTATGGGATATGCACAGTATTGATCAAGAATGGGGTTAAGGTAACTATAAAACACTAAACCATTTATTTTAAAAATTTAGCTTTCAGTACATGAAAAAAGATGGCAACAACTCTGGAATGAGAAGTGCATTTTTACATCTCAAAATATTTGTAACTTAAGAATGCAATTTTGAAATGTTATTAAGATGCTATCAATAATCAATTATTTGTACTTCACATACCTGTATATCTGAAGAAAGAGCTGATGCAACTGAGAACAGGAATCAGAGAGGCAGGCAAGAAATTCCTGCAAAAGCCATCAATTTTGAGTGATACTTTTAAAATAAAATCCATGATTAATTACATGAATTACTGCACATCTCCTACCAACTCCTCAGTGTCACTGCATGAAACAACCTGTTCCAGTTTATTTTTCTGGGAAATCCCAGCAGTAACCCTGCACAGGCTTGTGAATATTTACAGGTGGAAGAACTAAAGCAGGTTATGCATGGATGTTAATTATACTGCCCATATGGGAGAGCTGTAAATCATTAAGATAGTACACAGTACAAAATGATTCCATCAGCAGACCAGAGGCTTAAATTTAATACTAAGATAGAATCAAAGTATTAAAACCTACCTTGGTGTAGTGTACAAGGGAGTTAGCAAAGAACCTGCACAGTTTCACTGTCTTCTGGAATAGCCTGAAGTCAGTGCCCTCCTGTCCAAAAGAAGCAATTCTAAAAGTTAATATAGAGTAATTACTATAGAGCAAAATAGGAAGTTAGATTGCTAACAGTGTTCAAAACCTATTTCACATTTGATTCTCTACAGACTCTAAAGCTAAGGGTGGGGGGGGAACTTTAAAAATATTCAGTATGCATGCTTCAAGCATTTTCAGAGCAATACTAAGGATTTGCCTGACCTTGGGATACTGTCAGCTTAAGAAATAAAAAAAAATTCTCACATAGGATGATGAAAACTTAGTGTCTCACTAAAACATCCTCAATCTACATAAAGCTATGGGTCTCATTTTCATGTGGTTCCAAAGGTATTCTGTCTACCACATGAAATAAAGAAAACCCAAAAAAACTCAAACCAAATGACTCCAAGCAATAACACAGCACAAAGAATTTCTCCTCCTCGGGTTCACTGGCAGCTTTGGGAGCTTTTTAACTCACCTGTACTTCTGACACCTTCATTTGCTCAGCCAGCTGCAAACAGGAGTCAAAAGAAAGAAGAATGTCCTTGCACAGGCCACTGAGGATGTCACTGTGCTTCAGGTGGCACTGCAGCAGGGAGTGATGCTTCAGGCTTTGCCTGAAAGACATGAATATAACAAGGTATTTCATTGTCAGAAGTGATCATGCAATGAGTTCTTACAAACCAAATTAACTAATTCCTCTGTTTAGCTTTTTATACAGCAGTGACTGGTGCAATATCCGTGCTCTCTGAAAGCAGAAGCTCAGAGAGAACAACCCTCTCCATGGCCATGACTGCAACCCAGGGCAGAGGCAGGATGGAAGTATGAGACAGCCAACTCAAGCCAAAAACAGAATTGCAGGTCAGACCTCTTAATGCTCCTCACTCAGACAACAGTGTTGCAAACTTTCTTCTGCATTGCAATACAGAAAGCCAAGTTTCTATTCCTTTTCATACCAATTCCTACCTTCTTTCACTGGCAGTGCTTTAATATTACCTCCAAGCTAAATTTCTAAATTACCTTATTAAATAGCTACATTGAATTCTCTCATTTTAATTTTACTAGAAAATCTGAGCACAAAGCAATTGAGACATTCATTATTTAAAACTACACCACAATAAAACCCAAAGGGTTTAGCTACATACTTGATTATGAACTTCCACGTATTGGCATGAAGAGCATGGTCCATATTGGAAATGACAGAGCAGATCTCCAGCACAGTGTGGATTACTAAGCAAATAACAGCAGCAACAGAGTTAAATCAGATTTGTGAGCTCACAACAATCCCAAGACAATACTGAGAGAATACCAGCACATTGACATGACTTAGGAAAATGGCTCAGTGCTTAGGTGCTGCCCCTGTCCTACAAACCTACACAACATTCTCACAGAGAATGTTGTTTCTCTTCAGGAGAAAAATGGAAATATTTCGAGTTCAAAATGCTGCTTTCTGAAAAGCTGGTCAGGACAGCAGGAACTGAGCACACTCAGAAACCTGGTTTAAAATTTCAAACATACTCTCCACAGAAAAAAAGACTGAGCAAGATAGAAAAGTATCAAATCCATGTATACCTGACACCATATATGTGATGTCATCTTCAGTGGAAGCAGAGCCTATGGAAATCAGATCAACCAGTTCCATCAGCTGCTTCTGAAGGGAGTAAGTTTCCTTGAACATGGATTGTAGGAGGTCAGAAATTAAGTGCAGGTGCCCATAGTACACTGATTCACTGTCCTGAAACAAGGAGGAAGAGGAGAGAGCTGTTGTTAAAGTGCTCAGGACTCACAGCCTGATTTTTCACATGCAGAAAACACAAAGAGCTTTGCTATACATTTCACTGGAGAAAAAGAACAAGGCACAGATGTACCTGCTTTAAATCTATACACAGCCCCTGAGCACTCAATATATGTTCACCTGCAGCTCATGGGAAACTAACGAGGTCTGGCTGGCTCTTGTGAGTTTAGGGGGCTCTGGATCAGACCTCCATGTATGAACCTGAGATCATACTTCTGAACCAAACAGGACAATGTCAGCAGCAAAGGAAGTAGCATTCCAAGGACTTCCCAATACTTTCATATCAGAATTACTACACAAAGATATGGCACCCAAGTTTGAGTCCTGACATGGAAAACTGATGTAAATGTTCCCATAAAAAAGAAATATTAAAAGTGAAGATGGAAGGCAACCAAAAGTTAGCGTGTCCTTATGATAATCTTGTTTTACTTTCAATGCTTAAAGGGAATTACTGTTGCACCTGAAAATCCAGATCAGTCCATATCTGAAACTGACACACACTGCTCACTGTAACCAACATAAACCTGCTAATCTCAATTTTCAATCCACTCTGGAACTTGCCATTTGTAGCTGTATAAATCCTGTAGCCATCAGGACCACACAGATCCCTCAGAGCACTCTGCTTGTGAGCAGAATGTTTAGTTAACACTGATGCAAAGGATGGAAATGGAGCCTCTCACCAGCAGGTCAGATTTGCTGGGCAGGCAACTGAAAAGTCATCTTTGTATTTGTGCACCGAATGCATTCTGAAAACGACTTAACAACTAAAATTAAAGTAATAATACTTCTACAACGGTATCATTTCAAACTAAGATCTTCTTCCAAAGTGCTTCCCAAAAGCCAAGGAGCAGCAGGATTTCTGTGCTCCCAGCAGAGCCCTACCTTGCAGTGTGTGAAGGTGCTCTTTACCACGCAGAGGACAGAGGAAGGCAGGGAGCGGATGCTCTGCAGGGACAGCTCCTGCACCGAGCACACGCAGCGCACGCAGCCTGTCAGCGTCTCCAGCAGCTGCACCACCGTCTGAGAACAGAACTGAGCAACATCAGCCACTCCTGCAAGACCTCCAAAAGCATCCTTTCTCAGCTGAAATACACCTGGGTTTTCACAGCATTTAAAGTTCACTGCTATTTGCATAAATAAGTAGTTGTTAAAGATGAATGAAGCTCCAGAGCTTTTCTCCGATACCATATCCTCTATGAAAACTCCTTATTTCTTTCACTTTTGTTCTCAATTTACAAAAATGTCAAAATTCAGACTGAATTGACTGTATAAACTGGTGCCAGGTTCACTTTTTAAATATGAGGAGTCACATTCCATCTGCAGGAGGGATTTGGAGCAGAATTTGAGATGATTTTTTAAATTATTATTAGCATCACACGCTAGGTGTAATCAAATCATTCAAAAAATGTTAACTGAACTTCAACTCCAAAGGAAGATTAAATCACATTTTAACCACCAGTAGCTGGCAAACAACATTCTAAAAACCTTTTAGTAGTTTAGGTAAAAGCAAAGAGTGATGTAAACATTGTTTTGACAGCTTAAGTGATGGGACTTGCCTGCAGCAGATTCCTCACAGTACTGCATAACTCTGTACTCTGGCTGGTCAGTCCTTTGGCCTTGCTGGATAATTCACACATCAAGCTATCAAAGAACTGTAGAGTCTGGCAGAACACAACAAAACTGAAACATTTTACTTACAGAGGTGCACATGCAAGTAATAACACCATTCTATGCCTGCTTGCTGCCTTGGCGTGGAGGCACAGAGAGAACTCACAGCAGAAAACACTTCCCAGCATTTCAGTCATAAAGCATGAGATAACAAGAAGCAAAAACCATATATATATACATATATATATATATATGTATGTATATTATAGACAGAAGATATTGTAGCTGTTATTTTTTCTAAGATCTGTTGCTAAAACAAGTTTTGCAGCTAATTTGCTTGAAATATATTAGTAATTAATAATCATATATTATTTATTCTATCTAATTATAATTATTTCCATCTTATATCATTATATATTTATAATTATTTATTAAATATGTTATTGAATACTTATAATATAAATTTATATATAGTTATATATTGTTTAATATTATATATTAAATATAATACATTATATTATTCTACCAAACAGGTTTTTTTTCGTTAAAACCACATAATTTTAAAAAATATTTACATTTTGTCCCAGAAAAAATATTTGTTTGTTGAGAATGATTATTAACATTTCGAATGCATAAAAAAAAAAGTCTGTGATGTACAAACAACATCTATTTCTACTTCATTTGAGGTTTTTGGATATCTGATGGGTGTTACTGTTGAGACAGCAAAGACAGTGAGGCCCATGCAGGATAAACAGTGGTACAGTGATCCTTTTTCAGGATATGCCTATTATGAAGCAATTTTTTTGTAATCTCCAAAAATTTGTTACTTGAAATAAAATAAGAGGAAAATCAAGTGGCCATTTTTGCTGGCTTCTTAAAATGGACAAGCGGAGGCTTGAAACTTAAATCAGTAATTTGGCACTGCTTTACTTTAATTAAAATGCAAGGATTGATTTTAATACAGCTATGGCACAAAATTCTCCATCATTTAATCAAAAAAGAAAACATGTGTGAGGTCAGTATGGTCTAATAGTTTATTCACTATATTAATTCACAAATTTCACAGCATTCATTTGTGATACGGGCGTGTTGAGCTCTTCAGTTTACCTGTCCTGAGAAGCTCCCTCACTTAAAATTCTCCACCTTGGTCATTTTATAAAAAGCCCAGTCTTCTCAGAAAGAAATAAAACCCAAGTCTATTGCTGAATATAGAAAGCAGAACATTGTATTGTATATTTGATTCCCCCCCTACTGTAAAGAACGAGAACAATCACAGAAACAATTCAACACAACACTGTGAAAACTCTTAACAGGTAAATTTCAATTTCAATTTTTGTATCCCATAGATATTGTGCAACCCCAGAAGGAGAATCACTGCAATCTAAGCAGGTTCTAACACTGGACTGACAGACAATTCCACAGTTAACTGAAGCTGTCCTACCTTAGGTAATACTTTTGAGAAAAACATGCGTTCCACATCTTCAAGGCTGATATGTGGCAAAAACATTTCGGTCAGGATCCTCAAAATACCTGCAAAGAAAAACATTTATAATGTGTAATTCTCAGAAATATACAGCAACCTACCAGAGGAAACAAAGAACTGCAGAAAGCAAAAACAAATCAGGTACTTGATTTTGAGACAGGCAACAGAGTATTTGCCTTATCTGAAATGCATGAAAACACACATACGTTATCTGAAAAATCAAGTAACTGTAATAGCTCCAACATGCACAAACCCATCAAAAATAGCAGTACACCTGACTAAACTTACTCGAAGGCTGAGCACAACTGCCAGCCTACAGATCCAGAATTTGCCACATTCCAAACCGCAAATAGTAGCACGTTTTATAATGCAACATAATATGCAATGTAACAGTTTTAGCAACACTCAGAAACAGTTACATACAAACCTCATTTCCTTTCAACTATTATCTTTGTCACCTGGAAGATAACAGCCCAAAAGACAATAAAACACCCGATTAAAAACACTCTTCTTTTGTGCATTTAAAGATCAGAGTAGCAGAAAGGAAAAAGCAGCCTTAGATGCAGAGTTTCTATAGGGGCACTTATAAAGCTTATTCAGTGTGCAGTTAGTGGAGTGTGCAAGGTCCAGCAGGATTGCTGAAGACTGAAAAGTTGTAGCAGAAGTGTTTCAAGCACTGCAGTGATTTTAATACGACTGCAATACAGGGCTCCACAGGAAGAGGCACTTCTTAGCCATTACTTACGAATATGCTCAGTCCAGTCCTCAGACTCTTCATACATTGAGTAAAAACGTTAAAGAAAATCAAACTTGTTCTGCTATAAAGGCTATCTTTAAAGCATCTGCAGAAGCCACGGTGACTTCTATCACGGTCTCATGTTCGTATGAAATTGGTGGGGATGCTCCGCAACCATCGCAGGCTGATAGCCCGGAGCACCCACAGGATCAACAAAGTATTTCCAAAATGTATTATAGAGAGTAAGGCTTGAGGGGTTGGTTTGTTGGGGGTTTTTTCGGTGGTGTGTGGTTCGGGGTTTTTAAAGGGTTGAGTTTCTTTTGGTTTTGCGGGGGTAGGTGAGAGGTGTGTCGGGGAGTTATCTACAGCGCTAAACGAACCACCCGCGATGTTCCGGAGTCTATGAATCTTTTATTCCAGGGCAAGGCTGGAGCCGTCTCCAGCGAAATTCCCGGCAGCCGGCCCCTCACAAAGGTCCCACCGCTCTCCCTCACACACATTTGGTCGAACCGTGGAACTCCGAAGGATGCACACACCCCCCTCCAACACCACTCCTGTGCCTTCCCCACAGCCACCCCAGAGCCCAGCTGGGAAGGATATCAGGAGCCGGGGCAGCACGGCGGGCAGCTCCCGGCGGCAGAGCTCCCAGTCCCAGCCGTCCAGCTCCCGCAGGAGCAGCTCGGGGTCCGCCGGGGACATGGCGGCGGCCGCGCTGCCCTCAGCGCGGGGCAGCGGCGGGAAAGGCGCCCCGCGCTCCCACAAGGCCCCGCGCCGAGGAAGCGGAAGCGGCCGCAGGTGGGAGAAGCGGAGGATGGCCCGGAGCGGCACCGCGGGCACGGGGTAGGGAAAACGGGATGGGAAACGCTCCCGGAGCTCGCCACCCGGCCTGTGCGGCAGCGGGGCCGCGTCACGCCTTGGGTTTGCGCCCCTTGAAAGGCGGAGTCTGAAATGCGAGTTTTAGCGGGGTTGGCAGCTCTCCTAATTCCCTTGCCTGTACCTGTGGTGTGTGAGATGGGGTCAGCTGTGACGCTGTGTTTTAATAGACTTAACTGGCTAGAGAGCGGGTTCTTAAAATTACAGAAGAGTTAGGGCTGGAAGGGAGCTCTGGAGGTCATCCGGTCCAACCCCCCTGCCAAGGCAGCGTCCCCCAGAGCTGGTGACACTGCGACGCGCCCAGCTGGATTTGGAACGTTTCCGGAGAGGGAGAGAGACTCCACGACTGTCCGGGGGAGCCTGGTAATGAAAATCAGGATGCTACAATTAGACGGTTTGTGCTGATACTTATGATACATAAAACTATTTACTCTTATTTCCAGCAGCAATTCACCTGGCTTTTGGCAAGACATCTGATATTGCACCAGCGAAACACTCTGTCCTGCAACAATACCTACATGAAAGCTTGGCTGCAATAAATTAAGCTGTTAAAAAACTGTTACTCCTGAAAATGGATTTTCGATTTGATTTTGCTGTTGATGAAAATGAGAACAGTGAGGCAGATGCTCCCTTCCTACTCCTGTGCTCTCCAGAACATAAGCAGGAATCTAGGGAGAAGAGCAGGGGAACTGCCAATCTTGCAGCAAAGTCCAGCCCGAAGCTGGATACTGCTAAGCACCAGGATGAGGCAGCTTTGAAGAAAAAACTTTGTGTGAAAGCTGCCAAGGAGCACAGCATTCCCCAGGATCTCAACAAAGTATTGGAAAATAAAGTCATGGAGACAGTATTGGACCTGTCTTATGTAAAGCTGTCTGTAGTGGAAATGACATGTTCAGGTGACGCTGACAGCGAAGGCATCGTATCCAAAAGTGTTTCTTCTCACTCTGATCTCATCCCAGGAGTCTACGAAGGAGGGCTGAAAATCTGGGAATGCACCTTTGACCTCATGGACTATTTTTCCGAGGCTGAGATAGAGTTTACCAACAAGACTGTATTGGATCTTGGCTGTGGGGCTGGATTGCTGGGAATTGTTGCTTTACAGGGTGAAGCTGCCAGCGTCCATTTTCAGGACTACAACAGCACAGTGATTGATGAAATAACCTTGCCTAATGTGGTGGCCAACTGTATCAGTGAAGGCAGGAGGATGGGCAGTGGGAAGGACAGAAGAGCCAGCAAGCCTCCCTCAAAGAGGCCCAGGAAAGCAGAGGGCTCACCTGATATGCTCAACAGATGCAGATTTTTTTCTGGAGAGTGGTCTCAAGTCAGCCAGCTCCTGTCAAACAGCAACAATCCCTGTTTGAAGTATGATATAATTGTCACCTCTGAGACCATCTATAATCCTGACTACTACAGTGCTTTGCATGATACGCTGGCTCAGCTCCTGGATAGAAATGGCCATGTGTATCTGGCAAGCAAAGTGCATTATTTTGGAGTTGGTGGTGGTATCTATCTCTTTGAGAAATTCATTGAAGACAAAAACGTGTTTAGAACCAGTATGGTTAAAACAATTGATCAGGGTCTGCAGCGATGCATTATGGAAATTGCCTTTAAAAATTCCTGTTAAAATTAAACTACTGATCTTCCAAAAATAGCTCAAAAATGTTTTAATTCTCATGTCTCTTTGCTTTTCCCTCTCTTATTCTGGTTTAACAAGTTAAGGATGGTGGTTGTTGAAATGTCTGAAAAATTCTGGTGTCTGACTAGAAGTGAGGGACTTTTCTGATGTTGACTTTGCATAGAGTTCTGCTTAAAGCAGCATCTGTTCATGATAATTAATTTATATATAAAGATTAAACAAATGACATACATGACATATTGTGGCTGAATGAGATAAATTTAGCATCCAAAATTAGTGCAAGAGGCTTTTCTCAAGGGTTGGGCAGCCTAACTGCAGCCAGATTCAGGCAGGGACCACACACCCCTGAGCTCTGCTGCTTTGCCAGCAGAGGGGGATGTGATTGTATTTATCACTCATGGGGATCTCAGAAATCCATGTAATATTTCCATGTCTAATGCACACATGATGTATTCAAGCCCTTTAAAGAGTATAACACTATTAACTACTGCAAATTTTCACATTCAGATCCTGTCATAGGCTAAAAAAATTTCAGCAAGGAATTAGAAAAAGCCGTGCTGGTTTAGAAGCTGACTTGAAAGAATATTCTACACAAGATAAGCTCCTTCTACCAACCAACAAGGCTACAAATGAAATACTGGAGGATGATAGAACTGAGCTTGAGGAGATAATTGGAAAAGGAGATAAACTGTGCTATTACAGGAGTTTAATAGATTGCTGTACTGTTTTAACAAGATTTTTCCAGAAATTAATTGCCCCGGTTTCAAAACTTGCTGGGGGTACTACTGAACATCCACACCACTTCAAACTTTTCACAGCAGTTTGGCAGGACAGAAAGCACTCAGAAAAGCCTGCAATACAAGGCACTTTCCTAGGCTGTAAACAGTGATGTTGCTGAAGAAATCCCTGAGGACAAACCCCCAAAGAACTACACAACCTGGTCTTGAGCGCTCACTGCCACTGGCAATTCAGACAAAAAAAAAAAAGGAAATCCATTGCATGTTTTACCCTGGCCCAAACCAGACAGAAAGCTCTTAGGCAGCTGATGTCATCATGCACTGCTTTACCAGGTGCCTTTGCAGAAATATAACTTGGAGACAGTGACCACTGCTGTAAACAGTGTAGAGCAGAAGGAAATAGTCTGAGGGGATGGAAAGAAACTTAGCACAGCAGTGATCTAAATCACTTTATGCCATCAAATTTCCATCACTGAAGGTGCTGAAAGTCGATCCCAAGGTTCCTATTTTGAACCTGCTGCTATTAAGATAGAGTTGTAAAGGATTTCCTGTACTTCACAGAAGAGCCTTCACTACTGTTTCAGACTATTTCAAAGGGATGCTTTGGAAACTATTGAATTTAGCCTCTCATAGGATAGGAGAGGGAGGAAAAAAGTCAGTTTTGCCATGACTGCCACGGTGCTTTGGAATTTTTCTGCACCAACTCTGAAACTTAATGATGATAACTGCTGACAACAGACTGAGGAACAAGGAAAGTGGTGGCTTTGGCAAATCAAGAAGGTACTGTTAACAGCTCTTTTTTTTCTGTCAAAACAGAGACGCTGGAAACAAATGGATTACCATTTGTCATTTTTCAAACTCAATCCTAAGATAAATCATGGCTTGCACTGAACAGGTTGTTCTGCACCTGCTAGTCTAGTGCAGTTCCAGAGAACCACACCTCAAGTAATAAGAAATGTTGACCACTACGACAAAGAATATGGTTAGGAACAAGAACCTCATGTAATTTTGGATGAATAAATGAAGAAGGTACTTAAAATCTCCTACTATAGTATTTCCTCTTGATAATATTCCACTATCAAACTCACCATCTTTGGTTTAATTACTGTGCCTTCACTCAGTATTTGGCTCAAACATAGCTGGTTTTGTGCAAATACAGAATCAGAATTTTTAGGACTTCAAGGGAAGGATGGCAGAGCCACAATCTTATTGTGATTACACACCTGCAAATCAAATAACCCCACACAGTATAATTAGCTTCCCATTTCAGAATCTGATTAGAAAATGGAAGATGCTTTTTCTCAGGTGAAATCAGCACAATTAGCATTGGGATTTCCATATTTGAGATAAGTTCTGTTCTTAGAATTCAACAGGTACATGCTGAGAGCAAACAGAATTCAACACTTAGTTTTGTAGGTTGTTGATGTTTCAACTTCAAATAATACTAATTTCTCTCATCTACCTTAAGGCTTGCTCTACCTGAGAAATCCTCACCACCCTAATGACCAGTGTCCTGGTCCTCTTCACAAACTGGAATAGAAGAAAATAAACTTTTCACTCCTTTGTAACACTTGCACATATTACTTAATTACCAGGAAAATTAAATTGCCCCAAATGGCACTGCACTAAAAAAATAACTGAATTGGGAGGTCCCTCAAAGTTTTCAGGTTTTTTTGATGAGACATTAAAATCTTTCTTCTATGAAGAAATAAAAGGTAGAGATCAGCTGGTAACTCAATTTTGATCAGCTCACTCCAAATCATCACCATTTTCCTCCCCTCACATTTTGAACACGTCATTACAATAATAGGTCCTGTGTAAATTATGTCTTTCCTGTAAGTACTGTGGAGACAAAGATTAAAATCACTCATTAAATACCTCAGGAAACTAAATTGAAAGGCTTGTTTGTTTTAACACAGTTATCCCTAACTGATGACTTCCATTTGAAGACTATTTGCCAGTTTTGGGAAATGAGGCTATTTAAAACTCGGGTTTGTATACTGGCAGCTGCAGTTATTTTACTAAAGCTTAGGGGAAAAAAAGCCCTTGATAATGGAACTGGGAAATGCTCAGTTTGCAGGTTACTGACTTGTGTGCTGTTCTTGATTATTAGGCACACAGGCTCTGAAATCAAAATCTTAAGTAAAATCAATCCTGCAATCATTACCACGGTATTTGAAGTGCAGCCAGACAACCATTGCACAGGAACTCAAAGAGAAGCACAAAGAGCAGATGCAAAAGCAGGCAAGGGTGCTGGAGGGGCAAACCCAGGCTGCAAGTGGGGGGAATCTGGTGCCAACCAAGAGACCTGTAGCACCAGGTTCAGGAGATTCTGCTCCGAGGAGATTATTGGGATGGAGACCCTGGAACTCTTCTGGTGAGGACCGGAGTGAAAGGTTTGAAAATGAGAACAGAAAATCTCTCTCTACCCAACTGAAACAAAGCCACAAAGAGGTGACTTAAGATGGATCACAGCTGTAAGAAGGGAGTAACAGCAGGATTTTTGGTGATAGAAACTGGCCTAAAGTCAGATTTCCTGGTTTGTACTGTAAGAATCACTTGCATGCTGAAAATAAAAGGCTTCCCTATGCCACCAGATACTGCTGGATAAGTGCAGTAAGAAACACAGAAAAGGGAAGAATTTTTGTAGAATTTTTGTAGAATTTCCTCTGGAAGTCAGCAAGCCTTCAAGAGAGCAAGTCAATAACTCCACAAATGAATTAAACAAAAATGGTCATGAAACAAAAAAAAGGGAAAATTGTAGCAAGTAATTTCACAACAAACAGAAGGCAACATCCTGCCACAACAGGAGAGTGATGTTAGCTAATTCAGACACTGCCCAGGTGTACTGAGGAGGTAGTTCACTATCACAATTATTGCTAGGACAAAAAAGAAAAAAGCATTATTAAATTCACACAAAACAAAGCAGTCCAGGGGAATCAGAATGAAAGAAGCATTGGGAGAATTTTTACATTGCCATCAGTGCTATAGGGAGGGTTCTCACAGGAAAATCAAATATTTTGATCATTACTTCTGCAAAATACTAGATTTTAAAATCATTGAGTAAATCAAAGATTAGGATCATTGATGAAGAACTGTAACAGTCAACCTCATCCTATACACCAATTTTTTAAAAATGTGGGTAAGAGAGATGAAAAGCCTAAAAAGTAATAGAAAAACAAGTTGCAAACACTGTGGTCAAAAGACCAGTGAACAGGTTTGGTCCAGTGCTGTTTGAAGTTGATGGTAAATCCTTAGATATCCTACAATAGATGAGTGAAATGGGACTGGATGAAAACAAATTAGAGGTAAGGTGGTGTGGGAGTGCTTAGCTAAAGGGCACATCAAAAGGAAAGGGAGAAGGGTTACAGCTTTAGATTCTGCACAAAGCAATGATCTAAAAAATAAGATATATCTGAGGATTACCAACCATATTATAAACTATGGCAGAGTCCAGTTACTCCAGATTTATGGTTACACACATAGAACACACATTCAATTTTATTTATCAAAGTACAGCTCACAGTTACCAGGTTGGAACTGCTCATTGTGTTCACAAGTTTATTTCTTGTCATCTGACCATGTAATTTCATAATCTGTATACTCTTTCTTCAGTATCTCTACAGTGACTGAGTGATCTGCTTTTCCATAGCCCTGCAAGACAGAACAAATTTGGCATAGACATTAGGTCTTCAGAACCATTCAGTTCTTATCAACACAAGTTTTTCACATGCAAAGCAAAAGTTCTAAAAAAGTTACTCCTGCAGTATCATGTTTTATTTTGCTATTATCCTCTCCAATTCCCCCCTCCTCAAATTGAAGTTCTAGAAAATAAATGAGATGGAGTCAAATAGAAAATGTATTTTCTACACAATTTCTCCAGCAGAAAGCTTGTTTTAAAATGTTCCCAACCCATCAGCCACTGTATTTATGGAATGTTGCTTTAAACCACAGAGATTTACACTTTAATGTGTGAGCATACAAACAGCTGATTTGGCTCAGCTGAAGGGAAAGGGAATAAGCAAACAAGTGTGAGCATTTGAGCCACACTCTGGCCACTAAATAAATCAGTCTTCAGGTTTTATTCATTTCCCATCTTGCCTTAGCTGATAATAGCACAATATTAAGTATCTGTGCTCTTCAGCCATTGCAACTCCAAGGTAAGGTCAGATGACCCATGTGATTTTTAGCCCTCATTTAAAAATCACTGGTCAGTGTTACTGTTTCACTGAAATTTAAGGCAGTTGTGGTCAAAGTGGCCTTTCCATTATTGTCCTACATGATCAGAGTTATCTTGATTTCTTATTTCAGAACTACACATAACAACAGTGCAGTACACTGATAGAAATCTGTGATTTACAGGTTATTCTTTTCCCATAATATTTCACATGAAAGTTTACTTAGAACACTGAAAAAAAGAGCCCAAGGTTGTATTATCAAACAAAACATACTCTTATTCATCAGCGACTGCCCCAAAGAGGAACAGCTTAAATAAACAAGCATTTAAACTGAAAAGGCTAAAGTTGATACATTATAAAATGCAAACTTTTCAAAAATAACAGATAATAAAGTTATGTCAGTTGGAAAGCAACAGATCCATAGCTCACTCTTGCCTTGGCAACCACTTTGAAGACCCCATCCAGCCTTAAGAATAGCAGCACAGCTTCCAAAGAAGTTAATGACTATTTCTCTGGTTTCAATAAAACACCAGGGTACTTCTGTTTTAGAGTCTGACACCAAACCTTCAAGTCAAAAGAAGCATTAAACCTACATAATTAATATTTTAACTTCTGACCTGGGACTGAGGTCATCTGAGCCTCAGGGTCTCCACCTGACAGAAGCCCTTGTGGAAATAAAGGGCTTGTACCTCATGCTCCTCTGTGAGCATCAAGGCACCAAATGCAGAGAATAAAGTCTATTTCTCAGACTGCAAGAGTTGACCACTGCCTCTAACACTTAATTTGGCAGCTAGATTAGTAATACAGGTCTCCTGCCCTAAAACTATTGTTTTTCTAATCTGTCTCACAAGTGAGCCTGGCAAGTTTTCCAGTTAATGTTTAAAATGTGATGTAAATTGCCAAAAGCCACCATGCTATTAACCAAAAAACCCAGAGCATCAGAGACAGAAGCATTTGAAGGAAAATGAGAGATGCACTTACTGTTGAGAGCCCAAATACCCTGATTTTCTTGTCTTTGCTATTATGTTCAATTTTCCCTCCTCCAAGGCACTTGCACTCATATCCCAGCTTTTCCATCTCGGGATTTACTTTTTCAAATATATGATCTGCACAAGAAGAATGGTGAGAGACCAGGAATGGTTACAACAGGAACTAGGCATTACATAGTCTAGAACTCATTTTTGGCTACTTTCTTATTTCACCTACAAGACAGGGAGGTTCTTCTCTTCAGAGGTACAGAAAAGCTGCAGTTAAAGCCCCTTAGTTTTTTAGTTAGTTAGCATATACCGTTCTCCAAAATGAGGCTGATTGTGTCAGGAAAATTACTCCACCAACACTAGAGGTTTATGTCNGGGCCGCGTCCCGCCGCCGGGGGAGCCCGGCTGCGGCCGCTGCCCGCTCGGCCCCGCGCTCTGTCACGCACTGTGGAACTCGGCCGCCTTGGTGCCGCGGACGATGTCGCGCCGCTCGCCNACACTAGAGGTTTATGTCCAAAAAAGAGACAGAGAAGTCCTAACACTTTATTTGAATGAAAGGAGAGGTCATGGGCACTTCCCATGGGGTCTCCCAAATGGTTAGAAGACACAGCCTCCTTTTTATCCTAATTTTTCCATTTCTCTCTTTCCCTTGAAAGGTACAGACTTCCCTAATAGCCTTACAGACACCCTTTCTAATGTGTACTCCCCTGCCTTTTTTTCTTTTTCCTTGTGTCTGTTCTTTTTCTGTAAATCCAGGGATTTAACACAGTCTTGAGTGAGTAACAGTCTGTGTCAATTAGTGGAATTCCATAGGAATTTACGGTTTCCCCCCCTACATTGCTTCTTTCACCTCTCAATATTTGCCCTTATCTACCACCAGGCCCGCGGTTTGCAAAGACACCTCTCCTCATTCCTTTCAACCGGGTTCCCAAACGGCACACGACAGATATATTGCCCCCGTTTTCCTATCACACGGGGGACGCGGAAAGTGGGGGAAAGGGACTTTGGANGGTGCCCGCCGATGAAAACGTGCCGGGTTATATCGTTAGGTCAAGTTGCAAAAATCTGCGCTTCTACAGATCACTCTTGCCTTGGTAGCCACATACAACCTTAAAAATAGCAGTACAGCATCTGCTTAAAAAGAAGTAAATGGCTGTTTCTCTGGTTTCAATAAAACACCAAGGTGGTAATGTTATAGTGTCTGACAGCGAATCCCCAAGCCAAGAGAAGCATTAAACCAATATAATTAATATTTTAACTTCTCACCTGGGACTGAGGTCATCTGAGCCTCGGGGTCTCCACCTGACAGAAGCCCTCATGGCAATAAAACTTCTGCTTTTACCTGATGTTCCTCTGTGAGCATCAAGGCACCAAAAGCAGAGAAAGAAAGTAATTTGCATAGACTACAAGAGCAGGAATTGACCACTGCCTCTAGCACTAAAGTGCCCTCCAGAGAGCTCTTGTCCTGCATCCCTCCCTTTGCAACCGTGGACTCTTCTCCATTGTCCTCAAGCTGGGACTTTGTAGATGGCACCTGCAGGGCCAGGGCAAAGCAAAGGGTTTATGCCAGAGCAGAGGGGCACAGGGAGGCTGGTAGCTCTAATAGCCAATATTCCTCAGGCTATGTTTTACTGAAGCTGAATAAGAAATACAAATCTAACTTGTGGTTGCTTTATTTTATAGGTGAACTTGATGATTTAGGCAAGCCCCACACGAATGGATCATACAGTCAC
This sequence comes from Urocynchramus pylzowi, assembly GCA_013397555.1. Taxonomy (NCBI): domain Eukaryota; kingdom Metazoa; phylum Chordata; class Aves; order Passeriformes; family Fringillidae; genus Urocynchramus; species Urocynchramus pylzowi. The sequence goes on along the minus strand of VZRH01002263.1, from coordinate 284,898 downwards.
AGAATGAATTATTTCATAGAATCGCTGTGTGGTTTAGGTTGAAGGGGACTTTAAAGATCCTTTATTCCTAACCCTGCTATGGACAGGAACACCTCCCACCATCCCAGGCTGCTCCGAGCCCCATCCAACCTGGCCCTTGAACACTTCCAGAGATGGGGCATCCACAGCTTCTCTGGGTAACCAGTGCCAGAGTCTCACCACCCTCACAGTGAAGAGCTTCTTTTCCCCTATCCAATCTATACCTATTTTCTTTCAGTTTAAACCCATCCCCTTTTGTTACCACTTCACTGAAAGCTAAATCTACAATATTTGTCAAAGGAAAAATAATTGCTTTCATACAATGCTGAAGTAAGAGCATAGTTTGTATCAAGTGTTTACTCCAAAATCAGGGAAATTTCAGATTTTAAAGATTAGAAATTTTTTTAAAACTTCAAAACATCTGGCGCTTCCACATAACTACATTTCATGTTACATTGTAGATAATGTCTAACTAAACTATTTTATTCTTTTCATACGTACAAATGTTTAAGTTATTGTTGAAATTATAATTATCAATATTGTTGAAATTATAATATCAATAATAGTTTTATAATCTTAAACTAGTAATCAAATACTTCCTCTGAATACATGAAAAATACACTATATAAATTAAGAAATAATGAAAAACATCAGTAAAATAGAGGAAGAGTACATATCATCTAAATATAGTATTTAGAAATACTACAAAGGCAAATGTAAATTGGTGGTTAGACTATTTTGAGATTTGTTACTTTACAACTAAAGCTGCTTCCTGAGCTACTTTATTCACTGCAACAAGTGTTAATTTTAAAAATTCAAACATTTTGTTATTTCAGAAACTATTGTGAGTTACCTTATCTGGGCACAGAGCAACAGCAAAGCTGGGAGAGGAAAGGAGAGAGAGGAAGAAAAAAAAAAAAAAAAAAAAAAAAAAAAAAAAAAAAAAAAAAAACAAAAAAACCAGGGGGGGTAAAACTTTTAAAAAGAA
>VZRH01002263.1:246374-283850 GCA_013397555.1 Urocynchramus pylzowi | reverse complement strand
AGAAAGGAAAAAAAAAAAAAAAAAAAAAAAAAAAAAAAAAAAAAAAAAAAATACCAGAGCCCCGAGGAGCTGAATCCTTACTAACGAAATTTTAAGGAGTGAAGAGCTGTGAAGGGCTTTAAGTAGAAACCAAGCTCCTGCCTCAGCTGTTCTGGATTTTCAAGGCAGGCAGAGAAAGTGATAAAATCTGTGCCTAGTTAGGCTAATGAAGCTTAGAGAGTCTTGTGGAGTTGAGGTGGTTGCTTAAGCTTGCTTTGTCTGGTACTAGAGTCCTGTAGGATTAGTGCTTTGTTTTCAGAATCTAGGGAAGACTGGTTTGGTTGTGGTTGGTTACTTTGTTTACCAATCTACCCTAATAGCTCATGTTCTGGTTTATCCTGTACTAACACAGCGTTATGGAGATTGTTTGTTTGCACAAACTCTGTTTTTTCTTTTTCACTGGAACGCTTTCCTTCATTTCCTCAAGCACAGAAATCTGTTGCGTGGCTGTGAGAACCTTTATTGCCCCATTTCAGTTATGATGCACGGAAGGAACTACCAACAAACAATAGTGGTGAGCATGGCAAAGGAAATACTTGTGGCATACCTTAGAAGCTAACCTTGAAAGGAATTTTCTCTCAACAAGGAGGACAGGCATCAGCCTTCGCCCGACATGAGTTTGAGCAGATAACTTTGTGATTTAGTAATAGTCCCAGCAGAGCTTTGCCCTGTTCTCTTTAATGCTTTCCCCTAGCCAAGCACCCATCTTATCCAAGAGTAGTTTCCTATGCCATGCCCAGGTATAGGAGCTTCCTGTTGGCTTTTAGGCTGCAGGCAAAAATTCCCCGCTGCCGGTGGGAATTGTTGGTGCGTCACTTTGTGGGCCTCAGGGGTACAGAGAGGATGGCATGGGGTGACAGGGGTCTTCAACCAGACACAGCCTGTCTCCAACAAAACTGCACAAAGGGACTTTCCTTTTGTCATGGCCTTGGCACTATTTTCTGAAAAAATTAAGGGGTTTTTTTATTTATTTGGTCAAGTGACATCTTGTCTCTTTGCAGCAGAGTCCTAAAAAACATTGGTTGGGTCTTGTTTTGCATTGCAGTTTGCAGGATTTGGACTGCACCCAAATGACTAAAATTGCTCTGTTTATGTCCTTCCTATCATCAGATCCTGTAAGCCAGGAGTATCCTAATGCCAAAACATCTTCATTTTTTAGCAATTCAAACTCTAAATGGCAAGTGACTAAAAAAGTAATATTATTATTTTGCAAAGCTCTTAACTATACACTGTGCTGCAGTGAAACTCAACATGAGATTCTCTTAAGCCATTGGATCAATCCAAGCTACTAGAGTCAGGAAAAGGGAAGCAATCACTTTGAACTCCAGGTGTATAAATTTCTCCTTTTATTGAGCTCTCTGACAGAGAGCACAAGATGTAAGGATACATTTAGCCCATGCTTGTATTACAGGAAAATATTAAGGAAAGGCTTTTGAAGTAGGTGCTTTCCATCACATGTAGCCTTCACACAACAGAGAAAGTAAAATGAAGGCTAATGTTTAGTTGCACTTGCAAATTTATTTTTTATTCCAGAGCGGGAGCAACCCTGGGATTTATCAGAAGAATGCATAATACACTTGTGCAAAGGAAATGTAAATGTAAATTCTGCCATGGACATCAAAGATCACAGGTCTGCTTTGCTGCTTGGCCCATTCAATTTAATAGGATTTAATAAAGATTCTTCTTCTACAGCTGTTGATTAGCAGCTCCTCAGATTAGCAAAGAGGCCAGAACAAATGCAGGTTAATAACATTATCTGTCTTGGGATTAACATCTTTGGCATCTATGAAGGGCCTTTTCTGGACCCCTCATATCTTGCTTTCATAAATAAAGATCCCTTTCAGAAACTGAACAAGATCTGGGGAAAACCAAGTTTTGTTCTGCTCCTCATAGAAGGCAGTTTTATAACCCCATTGCTCTGCTGGCTAAAAACCCCCTTTACATTTCTGGTAGACCAATTTCTGGTCTTTGTTTACACACGAAAGGTTTTTTTATCCATTTAGGGTTTTTGTACCAGCTGTATCTGTTCATATACAGAAAACTTCTGAGCTTTTTTTTTTAAACCTTCTTTACTTTTTTGAGCCTTCCTAGCTGCTTCCTCTTCCCCAGGCTTAAACACAAATTTCTAATAGGCTCTGGAAAAGTATTTCTTTAGAAGGGACCTCATGGCATGTATCTATTCCTTGAAAAGCCTGGACTTTCCTACCAGGAGGTGTTGTTCTCCTGGCTCTCCTTCTGAGTGACCATAAGTACCACCAGCCTGTCACAGGATTGTTAATGTTTGAAGTGAGAGAGCACAGGACATGCCCAGAACCCCCTGTTCAATGAACAGCTCTCCAGGTTTGTTTCCAGGGCTCTGCTGTCCTCTGCTTGTCCTTCCCTGCTCCCGGTGTCCGTGCCTTGTGCCATATGTTGGGGGCACGATGGAAGCAGTGTGCAGGTGATGCTTCCCGAGGCCCAGCTGTTCCTTTGTGCTCTGCAGAGACAAACAGTGTGAATGAGCTGTTTAATTGATCAGAGTTCATTTATGTGGGATATGTGACATCCTGAATATCAGGATGGGCCTTTCAGCTGCTTTTCTTCAAGATAAGCTCACGCATTTGCATTCATGGAGTAGAGATATGAGGGGTTTTTGATTGGTAGATTTAGGGCTGGAGGCACTCAGCAGGGAAACCATGCCCTTCCTTTGTCATGGTATTAGGATGGCAGCTCCTAAGAAAAAATCAGAATGAAGATGATGGATGGGGAGTGTAACAGTATGAAGTCTTACTAGCATAATTCTGGGTATAAATTGAAGTTATGTCCTTTGACTTAACCTTTAGATAAACCTTTGTCTGTCTTTGACTCTAGAGGACATAGAGCAACTGCACTCCTAATTTACTTATCTTCAGGTGGGCACAAATCTGGATCTTTCATTTTATTCTGAGACTAGGGTAGCTTCCCCACTGTATTTATGTACCCCCATTATGGGGATTTAGATTAACTGCACTCTTAAGTGCCTAAAGTAAGAATGTTGTATGCAGGCCCAGTATTATTTTATAGCTGGTAAATGGCAATTCCTTCTCCTCCTGCTGATACAATACCTGTTATGAAAGTGATATTACTTCTGTGGGCCAAATAACCAGACTCTGCTACTGATTGCAATCATGTGACTGCAAATGATGGGTAAATGCCTATTGATAAATGAGAGGAAGAAAACACAACTAGTATGCACCAGGAAGGATAAATACAGATTCACAGAATCAATCATTTGTTTGGAAAAGCCTTGTAAGATCAGAATCCAAATAGAAACCTAACACTGCCAAATTCACCACTAAACATGTCCCTAAGCACCTAAATATCTCTACCAGTTCCCTGGGTAGGCTGTTCCAGTGCTTGACAGCCCTTTATGTGAAGGGTTATTAGCAGGGTCTGTAGGATGGGGTACATGCTCAGCACTTGAGAAAATCCACTTTGTGGGTCTCTTCTTAGGCTCAAACATAAAAGTGCAACAATTTCAGGATAGATGACAGATCATCCTTCCTGATGAGTCAAGAAATATGAAAGTGTTGGAAGTGCAAAACCTTTGTTGGGAAAGTTAAAGTATTGTTTTCAAGCCCTGGAAAATAAGGGAAGTCCAACTTTTCTTGGTAGCGGTTAACTGGAACTTTAAAGGGCCTTGTGGCGCCACTTTGTTTGGGGTTTTCTTGTCTGGGAAGCGATAAAAGTAATTTAACACCATTGCTTTCAATGTTAGTGATGAGTTCTTTGTTCTTGAAACAATTAAAGTAGACTTCACTAATGATTCTTTGTTAAAGACACCTGTCCTAAAAAGTGATTACTTATCCTGTTGATGGAAATAAACTTCTTTCTCTGAATAATTCATAGATGGTATGGTTGTGGCAAAAAAAGCTCCTGAAAGAGAGTCCTTAATTCAAGAACTTCTGTTCTCTCATGGTCTATTGACTGAGAAAAATCATAAGTGGTATGAATCATGCACTTTAATCAAACACACCAAACACTTACACCAAACACTTATACCAAACACTTGTACCAAACCTGTTCTTGGGTCAGGTTTTACTTCTCAGTGCTGTGCAGTTGTTCCCTGTGCTTTGGTCTTCTGCCTTGAAAATTTCAGATACCCAGTGGCAAGTTCTCATTCCACAGAATTCCAGTAGTTTTGGTGATGGACCTTTCATGATTGTTATATTTGTTATAATGAATGCTGTATTTAATGATTTAATGATTGCTCTTGACTACTGCTGTAGTTAAGGACTCAAACATGTTAAATACTGTGTCCATTGATGTATAAAAATAATGTACCTGAAGCTGAACTTGAGCACTGAGGAGAAGAGACCTGAAATTTGGAATTCATAAGCCCATGGTGAAATGCATTAGTAAGGAAGTGAAGCTGCTGCATCTTCTTCCTTTTTGTGGCCTCTTCCTCCTGACACAGCAAATGAAGACTGGTGGGTCATGTCAGCCATCCAGTGCTGCTGATAAGCTCACATGCTCTCTGATAAGCCAACACAATATTTTAATGGAACAGAGCTGGGCAGAAGCTATGCAAAGAATCTGCAAAACTAAAACTGTATCTCGTGACACAGTTTTACAGTCTCAACCACCTACTTAATCTCCTAATCCCAAAACTTCCTCTCACTCCTCTCACTTGCCAAAAGCTGTGCCAGTTCTGTTCCTCAGAGCCAGCATCTCCTGTCAGTGTCACTTCTGGGACATCTCCCTGCTGAGACCATGGCTGTGGAACAGAGCTGGACAGTAAATGAACAGTCAATGCATGCATTATATGCTTATTCTTTCTATGTGTACATGAAGGGTGACAAGGCTCCAAGAGCTTCTCTGCCACGATCTCCAGCCATGGAATTAGAAAGAATCAAGTTCTGCATGGGATCAGTTCCACTTGCAGGCAGCCAGTGTGTGGTGTTAAGGCCAATCCTGCCTTTATCTTAACTCGAGGTGTGAGTTGTTGTTTCCTCTGCTCCTTGGGTCTGTTTCATGTTTCAATGCTCTGAATCACACCTGGCCAGTGCAAGTGACCCCCAGCCTCAGGTTAGATTCTTCAATGTGTATTTTTGCCTGTTTGGAGGAAATTGAGCACTATGAGTCACATCAGAATTCCCGAAATGAGAAGTGGAGATAAGATTTTCTGACTCCTGGGGTTCCACTCCAGACAGAGTGGAGACTGCCTCAGGCAGCCTTGAGAAATTCCAGCGTCTTTGTAGCACTTGTATTGCCTACCTTATTCACACTTAATCAGACACAGAGGCTGAGGGATGAGTATGTTTTCAGAAATTATCTTTTCTTCCCATCTGGACCTCAGGGAAAACTTGTGCCTTAAACCTTTTGTCTCTTAATTTTTCAAGATTTAAGTGTCGAAAGCTCCTCTCCAAACAGGAAACACCTTCACTACTGGCACTAGAACTCCTTTTCCCCCCTCCAGGCTGGCTAAATCTCTTACTTTTCCTCTCCTAGTGTTACTGTGGGTGAAGCTGGACATTTTTCCACTATTTCAAAATTCCAAGTAGTTCTATGACTTTTTGCCATGGGATAAATGTCCACTATACAAAGCACTTTGAAATACTTATCAAGTGTTTTAATTTAGGAATGACAAAAATATCTTCCAGGAGAGATGGAACTGGATTACTCAGAGCACTTAAAGCTCTATTTTTGTCTGTTGATATGTAAATGCAGATGCAATCTTGTAGATAAAGAACCAGTCTTTAAAAAGGACATGGGAAATTAATCTGTCTTTTTTCTATATATACAAATGTACATCTATATACTCTATTTACCTGGGATCCCACCACGTTCTGTATTTGTCTTGCATTTGTGATTTCTTCAAGTTCAGCATAGTTTAAGATAAAGTAAAATAATTTTCCACTGCATTAAAATTTTTTTGGGTACTAATAGAGATACTGAAAAAAATGCTTCTCAAACAGAACTTACACATTTCCAACAGAAAGGCAGACTCTACAAAACCCCTGTTTTAGCAATTTATGGCCTCTTTGGAAAAAATTCAATTAAAACTTTGTCCCTACAAATCAATCCACCACTACTTGTTATGCACCAAGTGGATGTGAAACTTTGTTGATCATGTGCCTCCCAAGTTCTCTAAGACACCTTTTGGGTTTTAGAAGATTGTAAAGATGTCTTTCCTCCAGCACCCTTTTTTACAGTGGGGTGGGAATAAAACTGTTCTGTTGGACAGACCGGGTTCTTTGAAAATCTGCCCTTTGAGTAGTGATTCCATCCCTTGTGTGCTCATTTTATGGTGATTTCAGCTAAGCATTGTTTCACTTAATTCCTCATAAGAATGTCTCATGGGATGATATTAAAAATCTTAATTATAACAAACCCCAGTGCACTATTGTTTCTTTATTACTGACACAGCCTTGAGGCACAAGCCAGGTTGATCTGCCAGGAACAGATCAATCATATCAATGTCAGCTGTTCTTGACAGCTTAGCAGCCTTCTGCTGATTTTTCAATGGTTTTCTTTACATTTTTCAATGTTCTACTGTCTTTTCTAGGTGCTCACATGGAAGGCCCAGCTTCTAATTACCTTGATCTTCTTTTCTGAGATACAGAGAGGCAATATCTACTTTTTTCCCACCTTTTTCCACTTTTTTCCACTTTTTTCCTCATATTCTCAAAGTTAATTACTGAGCTTTAACTGTAGCTTGATTGGTTGTAACCAACCTAGATAATCTTCACTCCATAATCTGACCTGTTCTCTTTTCCCACTCTATTGCAGTGAATATTAACTTTCCTTTATATAGAAAGAAATGACATTTGACATGTCCTCTGTCAGTTGCTGTCCTTTAAATGGCAGACCTGGCTGGATTTTATTGTTTTTATTCCTAATATGTTTATATAGCTCTTTCTTACCCTTTATGTCTCATAGTGGGCTCTTAAGTGAACCTTCCAACTGGAAAATTAGTTGTGGCTCCATAATTGTCAGTGCACCTCTGTTTGTAAGGGAAAAGAGGTGATCTGGAGTGTTTCCTATAAGAAGCTGGGCCTTCACTTGTGCAAATAAAATTCTGGACTGTATAGGAACAAGAAGTGTTCAGCATTTCTGAAAACTTGACTTTAGAGTCTCCTGTTTTTCTGGCAGAGAGGAATTGTATTAATTTTAATAAACTATGTCTGTGCTCATGTAATATAAGAAGAGAGCAACAACTTCATCCAGCTCTGCACAGCACAAGAAACAAGGATCTTACATTCCCAAATCAATTGGCAAAAGAGTAAAAAAGCATGAATGGGAAATAACTTTGAGAAGAGAATAAATAACACAGAAAGCAGTTATGGTCAGGCTGCATGGTATTTTTAGCTTGATTATCTCCAGTTCAACCTAAGGTACTTTCCCTGAAATATATATGTAGTTTAGCATCCAAGATGAGCTTTAGTTCATAGGAATCCCAGTCCCCCTGAAGTTTTTAAGTGCCTTTGACTTTTAATAATGAGGTTTTAACCTTTACTGTGGGGTTTTGAGAATGATTTTCAGGCTTTCTTTATTCCTGAAAATTTTGCCTTCATCTTCCAGTACATTGCAGGGAAATAAGAATATAATCAGTGAATAGCAGAATTCCCTGGGAAAAACCAAAAAGAGCCCCATGGCAATGATGCACAAGGGAATACAGCCAACAAAAAGAAAGAGTCTTTTTTTAGGCTGGAGTTTTTACAAGCATATTGCTTGTAGGCTTTGGTGTTTTGTTATTTTTTGTGGGGCTTTCTTTATCTGCTGCAGACAAGAGGTCTCAGACAGCCCCTGCAAAGGAAGACTACTGTAAACTATGAAATAAGCTCTTCCTTCCTCCGGAGATTCCATTGGCAAATTAATTCTGATGAAGTTTCCTCAGAGCTTTCTTCAGAGTTTCTGCCATGACAAGGATGAGTGCTTACCAGTAGGAAGCTCATTAAATGACTTGGGAAAGGGAATCTCCAGGAAAAGGTGTAGCATTTTCTGCCTCTTGGCGCCTGGGAGCATAAAAACTGTCCTGAAATTGTCTATACATTTTCTGTGCATACAGTTGTAACAGCTGATCAATGTTTTAGAAAACAAAACAAACAAAAAAACCCAAAAACCCTCTGCCCTATCGAGACTGATTAACATTAGTTTGTAGTAGAATAATGTTGAAATTAGGCCCTGCTGCATAATGTGCTGTACAGGTGCATTAAAATACCAGCTTCTGCCTGTGTCCTTCAGGTGGTGAAGCCTCCTAACAGAGAAGGGCTGGCAAACAGGAAGAGTTTTCATTCCCAGTTTGAGGCTAAATAAACAGCAGCCCTGATCTGATGCTGCCTGGAAGCCTCAGGACTTCTGGTGCTTTTAAACAAGGCTTGCCCAGGCCAGCCAAAAGCTAACCTCAGCTTGATTTGGTTTTTCTAGCTTTGCTAGTTCACACCTGCTAGAAAGCATTCCTCTGCCTACAAATATTCAGTGTGTTGTTTTTAATCCTCACTCTCTTCAATAACTGACTTGCTTGCTAAGACGTTGTTGCAATTTCTAGTCAACTCTCCTGATTTGTTAGTAACTGAGGCTGTTTTAGAATATACTCTTTATTCCATGCTCTTTTCTGAAATAATTTCTTTGATGGGCAGAGATCTTTGGCTACTTGACAGTTCTTTCTTTATTGTGAAAAAATTGGGCGATGCCAGTTGATGTTGGCTTGGAATCCAGAAGCCACTGATTTTTATTCTGTAAGAACAGGCTGAGGCTCCAAAATCAGAGCTCCAACATGCACTGTATAAAGTCAAACTATGCTTTACAGATGTGAAGTGGGTGCTACCCTGTGGCCTCCTGTTGCTGCCAGCACTTGTTGAGTCCTTTGCACATTCAGCCTCATTAAATCCCATCCATAACAGTGAAGCTTTATGCAGCAGTATAATTAATCAGGGTATACACAATAAATGTGCATGAATTCCTAGAGTATTGTTTTGTCCACCTGAAATATTATATGCACCTGTTCAGGTGCTGTAACTCTATTGAGATCTGGACATTGAAGAATATGGTCCAAGGGACTCTTCAAAGCAAGGTCCACGTTTCAAGCTTGACTGCTACAAGTGACTGATGAACCTGTATTGTGAAGAGTTCCAGAATCCTGGGGCTGGCAAACCTGACCACAAATGAGAGCTCTTCACAGATGAGATCCAGAAGGAATGGCTTGTCCTGTGCTGCAGTTTCCATTTTTGCTCCAACTCGGTTAACCAGCTTTGAGTGTTGGTGCCTTCCCTACCGAGATACCAGAACTGGTGCCTCCTTACTGCAAAACATTTCGCCAGGTGAAATATTGGAATCTGCTTATTCATGCATTTAATTCAATCTGAGTGTCCTCCTCCTCCTCCTTGATATCCTGGAATTGTGTGCTTCTGTCAGTAAAAGTTTGTCATGTGGCACTTGGCACTCTGTCAGCACAGAGTGCGTCCTTCTGGGAGGGTTGATCTGGCAAGGGGATGCATCCGTCCTGACCTGGGGGAGGGCCAGACCCTGGGATTTTCCAAGAAATTTTTTTCCATACGGAATTTCCCGTCTCGTGGAGGGCAGGCTAGTTGAGGGAATAAAAGGCAGAGCATTACAGAGTCCAGACACTTAGAGCTGAACTTGATCTTCAAGGCTGAGTTCATCCACTTAGCCACAGTCTCTGGGAAGCAGCGCAGAGGAACTCTGTCACCTGGACACTGCAGCTACAAAATGTGAGTAGAAATGAACTCTGCTATTCTATTTCACTGCCCAGCTAAAGGAGAACTGGACAGCTGGAAAGCTGTGTTCATCTTCCTAAAAGCTGCTTACATTTTAAAGTATCTTGATATTAAAAACAGTTTTTTAATGAATAATTTGTGGAAATCCTACTTGTTTAAAAGTACATAGCAAAAGTTGCATGGCCAGTAGTTTATATGGATTTTTGACAGCTCACTATTTGTTTTTTACAAACGTGTTTCTTTGATTTCTCATAGCCATCTGCTTAAAAGACAGAGAAAACTCTCAGAAACATGATTTGCTTGCAGCTCCTATCTCTTCTCACCTATGGTAAGTGTGTATTTCTCTGTGTAGAAAACTAGTGGGATGGCAATATTAGTGTGACTGTTCACTTTGAGCTCAACATCAAAGAGAATTTTTTAACCTACCCTAATTAACCTGAGGCTGTGTTCACACAGAAGAACCTCTGGGTGCAATGGCACATTTTCCCTGCTTGCCTGTCAAAGCCATTATTGGCTCCTATAAGTCTCAAAGCTTTGTGTGATCAGACGTAGTTTCACAAGCTGAAGTCCTGTACTTGAAGCTGACTTGCCTGGTTTGAAGCTTGCCAGGTGATTGTTTATAAAATAATTACCACTAGTTTTTTATGCATTTTCAGATACTGACAAGTTTGCAGTATTTATAGAGCTTAAATGTCCTCTTCTAGAGAGAGAGGAGGGGAGAAGTCAGACACCAACTCTTGGATATCTTCTCATTCTAGGACTTGCAGTGCTGCAGGGGGTGAATGGGTGGACATACCATTATTCAGACACAAACATGACCTACAGGGAAGCAGAGCTGTGGTGCAGAAAGAAGTATACTAACCTGGTTGCCATCCAGAACAAGGAGGAAATCAAGCATCTCAATGCCTTCTTACCCTTCAATCCGGGCTACTACTGGATTGGAATCAGAAAAATTAATGATGTGTGGACCTGGACTGGAACTAACAAAGAACTGACAGAAGAAGCAAGAAACTGGGCTTCAGGGGAGCCAAATGGCAAAGGGAACAACGAGGACTGTGTTGAGATCTACATCAAAAGAGGGAAGGATGATGGCAAATGGAATGATGAGCAGTGTGAGAAGAAGAAGGTCGCCTTGTGCTACACAGGTATGGTCTGATAAAGGTCACTCCAGTGTGACCCTGGGGGGCTGAGGTGGTGGCTGGGATGAGTGGTTTAACTTCATCTAATATTTACCTCAGAACAAGTGGTCTTGGAGTTCCCAGCCAGCAGAATCCTTTTACTGTGAGCTAGTCTGTAAAAGGTGTGCATTTCAGAAATTCTTCTGTGAAATGACAGGATAATCCTAAATACCAAACTCTCTGATTTTATTTCGCTATAACAAGGGCTTGTTTAGTGTCAGAAAAATAAACAAAGTGCTAGCCAGGTTTTCGTAGTGGCTGTTGTTGATTCTTTCATAATTTGCTTTATTTTTTTTTCCCAGCTTCTTGCAATCCATCTCTCTGCAGTGGCCATGGAGAATGCATAGAGACTATCAACAACCACACCTGCCACTGCAACCCTGGCTTCTATGGGCCTGAATGCGAGTTTGGTAAGATTATTTCATCCTGCTTTTTGACCAACTCACGCTAGCTAGTGTTCAGTTTGGCTTCTTGGTTTACCTGCTCAGCCAAAGAGACTGACTGTGTACCTTCTTGTGCTTCTTTGAAGTTCAGAGTTGTGCTCCACTAAAGAAACCTGATCATGGGAGCCTTGAGTGCTACCATCCATTGGGGGACTTCAGCTACAACTCGTCCTGCAAAGTTCACTGTGAGGAGGGCTACGAGCTGACTGCACTGGAGTCTGTCCACTGTACCTCTTCTGGGAGCTGGTCTGCCCCCCTTGCAGCATGCAAAGGTGAGCTTTCTGCATTGCACATGGCCCTGTACACCTCAGTGCTGCTCTGGCAGTAGGAACAAATGGAAGTTTGGCCAATTCCTTTGTAACACATAACGTGGTGTAGGTGCTATTTTATTTCAGCACACAGGTCTCTGATCCTGAGGAGGTGAAATAAGTAGGATGAATGTTCTGGCCTTATTCCTTGCAGGGAAAGACTTTTCCAACTCTTAGGTGGAAACAGGGAATTGAGATGACCTAGCTGTGAGACTGCTCTCTACTCCTGACTGTAGGAATAATTTTTTGAGGTGTTTGTCTTAGAATTATATACTTTTCTAAGCAAATAAAAGCATCAAAAGTCACCCACCAGCAGTCAAAATAGGGAAATTTTGGATTGTAAATAGTCACTGTCATGAGCTGCAGATGAATTAACAGTCCTGCCTGAAGAGCCAGTTTCCCATTTTAAAATATTTCCCCTTCTATCTGCTTTCTGAGATGGTGGCATAGTTGACCCCTTTCTAAAGTTGCTCCTGTTTAGTGGATGTGTTGCTAAGTTTCAGAAAAGAAAATAACTTTTAATGGTTTGTTGCAAGCTAAGCTCTGTGTTGTCTCTTGTGCCTTTCAGCTGTGACCTGCCCTGCCTTGGAAATGCCTGCCCACGGGGCTGTGAACTGCTCCCACCCCTCTGGGCAGCTCCCCTGGGGAACCACCTGTGAGTTCACCTGTGAGGAAGGATTTACCCTGACAGGAGCAGCTACACTGCAGTGCGGCTCTTCAGGGGCCTGGGACAGGCAGCAGCCAACGTGTGCAGGTAATTTCCTTATCCCTGCCCACCTGAGCCCTCAGGGCTGCCAGCACGGGCGTGGTGCTGTCCTGAAGCACCTGTGCTGATTGCTGTTGTGCTCCTTGTGCTGCAGCTGTGAGGTGTGAGGCTGTCCTGCGGCCAGCAGAAGGCTCTGTGAGCTGTGACCACGCTCCCGCAGAGCTCACCCCTGGCTCACGCTGTCATTTCCAGTGCATTGAGGGACATGTCCTGGAGGGCTCAGCCAGCACGGAGTGCACGGCACAGGGACAGTGGTCAGAGCCAGTGCCCAAATGCAAAGGTAAGATTTGCTGGGTTGGAAACCACTGAATAAAGTTTGAGGAATCTGAAGAGACTTTCTCAATCAGATGTAATCAAAGCATTCATCCCCACCACTTTTCATAAGCAGATCCCGTGGTGGGGTCATTTAGCCTCGTGTATTAGTGAGGAAACAGCAGTGCAGGGTGGCAAACAACACTCTGGGGCAGTGTCTCCAACACACACAACAACAGTGGAGTGCTCTGGCAGGCATTCTTTGTTCTCTAAACCCCAAATGGGAACAAGTGTCAGTTTATGCAGTCCAGGGTGGAGAATAACCTGGAGCCATTCCCAGGATGACTTGTATGCTTTGGGTGCACATTTAAGGGTTCTGGCTGCACTGTGCAACCTGCTGAAATCTCTGAGACACTGCTAGGTCTGAAGGGAGGAATGATGACTCTGTAGGGGACAGCTCCAAGCTGGGCATGTCTTCTTGCCAGCTCCTAGAAGAGTGTTTGTTTATCCTGACCTACTCCAAGCTAACTTCTGTGTTGTCTCTTGTGCCTTTCAGCTGTGACCTGCCCTGCCTTGGAAATGCCTGTCCACGGGGCTGTGAACTGCTCCCACCCCTCTGGGCAGCTCCCCTGGGGAACCACCTGTGAGTTCACCTGTGAGGAAGGATTTACCCTGACAGGAGCAGCTACACTGCAGTGCGGCTCTTCGGGGGCCTGGGACAGGCAGCAGCCAACGTGTGCAGGTAATTTCCTTATCCCTGCCCACCTGAGCCCTCCGGGCTGCCAGCACGGGCGTGGTGCTGTCCTGAAGCACCTGTGCTGATTGCTGTTGTGCTCCTTGTGCTGCAGCTGTGAGGTGTGAGGCTGTCCCGCGGCCAGCAGAAGGCTCTGTGAGCTGTGACCACGCTCCCGCAGAGCTCACCCCTGGCTCACGCTGTCATTTCCAGTGCACTGAGGGACATGTCCTGGAGGGCTCAGCCAGCACGGAGTGCACGGCACAGGGACAGTGGTCAGAGCCAGTGCCCAAATGCAAAGGTAAGATGATTGGAAATTGCAGTTTTCTGGTCACTGGGGAACACACAGAAATCCATATTCCTGTAGGGCCCTGGCTCCAAACTAAATTCTGTGCTCCCATGTTTTCAGCTGTGCCTCAGAATGCTTGCTCATGGCTCTGAGCAGCTCCCATCCCAAAGTCAAATGAATTTGAAAATAAATTGTACATCTACTTGTGCAAAAAATTGGGCCAAAGACAGAAAAGCCCTTAGTTCTTCCAGTTCTGTTCTTTTGCAAAAAAATTATGTGCAAGCAAAACATGGGAAATTATATAGAAATTTCACTATTTGTTTGCTTGGAACTTCTTGATGTTTTTCTTGCATACTTCACTGCTCTACAACAGGAATGACCATATCTTTTTTGTGTTTCAGTCATACAGTGTGAACCACTGAGCTCTCCTGAGAAAGGCTCCATGGATTGCTCCCACGGGGCTGGGATGTTCACCTACAACACCTCCTGCCATTTCAGCTGCCTTGAAGGATGGAGTCTCAATGGCTCTCGTGTTCTTGAGTGCAGCCACTCAGGAAACTGGAGTGCCAGCCTGCCCACATGTGAAGGTATTTTGCCTGTGAGCAGCCACAGAGAGGTGGCACTGTATTTTTAGTCAGATGAGGCGTGGAAGGGTGGTAGTGGTGGTAATAGCAACCAGTGAGCTAGAACTTGTAGTGAAGTCCATGAATGCAAAAGCCCAACAAAATCACTCATTATGCTTGAAAAGAGAAGAGGGGAAAAATCCTAAAAGATCTTGGTAGATAATACTGATTTCTTATATATATATATATAAAACCCCTGCAACCAGATTCCAGTTCTTTCTGTTTGGTTTTTAAACAAATATTTCTCACTACGAGCTTATTTCCTGTGAATGGAGACAAAAGTTCTTCTAGAGAAACAGAGCCTTGTGGGGAAATCTTCACTCATAAGACTGTTTCTCAGTGGAAAATTTTGTAGGTTTTTTGATTTGGTAGTTTCTTGGATGGACTCCTCAGCCAGAAGACCTCACAGAGCTTTTCTCTCAGAGGCTGTAATTTCAAAGGACAGAAAGCTCAGCCTTGCCTTCTCATTCGAGGCAGTAAGAGCTCTGTCACTGCCCTCAGCTGGAACACCCCTGGCCTGCCTGGAATGCTTTTGCTTGAGATCCTAAAAGCTCAATTCCACTTTCATTTGCTTGAACAGAACTTAGATCCTTGAATAATTTCATTGATCTCAGCAGGATTGCTCAAAGTAGAAGATAGCCCACAGGGAGTTAAAATATGAACTGCAACATGAAAAATAAGAGGAGCACAAATTGCTATGGAAGGCTGGAGGTTAGAGACAGACCCTGGTGTAGGGAGCTTCTTGCCTTGCCATTACTTTGGCAATGGATGGGGTCATTTTTAGTATTCAGCTTTTTACCTTGTGTACAAGAACTACCCTGTTTCAGCAAGAGAAAACTTAAGTGTTACAAGCTGCAGTTCTGGTTCCTCTTGAAGAGCACGAGGAAAGGGAAGAAGGAGGGAGGGCTTCAAAGACCACCTGGCCCCTTGATCTCACTGAAATCTTTTCATCCTTTCAGCCTCTGACCAAGCCAGCTACATCTCTGTGGGCATAGCAGCCACTTCTGCCTCTCTGCTGTCCACAGCATCATTCCTCCTTTGGCTTGCAAGGCGCTTCCGGAGAAAAGGTGAGCACTTTGCTCTGGCTCCACTGCTTTATTTATCTTCCTGAAAATTTTTCAGTAGAAGAAACAAAAAAACCCCCAAACCTCCAAAGCCCTATACCTTGCTCGTTGAAAAAGCGGTAATTCCCATACTTAGATAAATTCCAAAATTATTTTCAAGAACCCTCCGTGTATGCCATGTTTGGCTTTTGGGTGGACATCTGAAAAAGGAAAAAATAGTAAGCCCCAAATATTTAGACAACAAGAATTAGGGCTTTTGTTTTGAAATACTAATACCTTCTCTTATTCTTCTTGCAGCAAAGAAGTTTATTCCTTTCAGGTAAGTTGTGTCTCAAAAAGCAACATGAAAAAACCACTGCCATCACTTTGCTAAAATCCATTTGATAAAAAAACTGTTGTCACTTAAGGACTTTTCACTTTTTGTTTTATAGGAACTGGCAGGAAACAGCCAGTGAAGGTAGTTTCCAAAGTGCTGGCGAGAATGTCTAACTCAGGTGTTTCAGGTAAGCACATGTGATGGCTTCCCTCACAAATTCTCTTCTTTTAATCACACAAGCAATCAGTCAGAGCTGCTAATTGCTGTACAATTGCTGACACAGCAGTATGTGCTTTGGGACACCTAATATGCATCTTGGCATTGCATGGAAGTTCCTAACAAGACTGATGGATTTATTGCTGTAGAAATGGTTGTTCAGCTCCTGAAGGATGATTGTGCTTAGCATTCTGTCCAGCTGCAAATGGTATTAGGAATACTTTTGTGCAGTTCTGCTACCTGCTGCATACAAAATTCCTCTGAGATGAGAGCAAATACAAATCTCTGCCAGTTTTCTGATTTATGGAGGAATTTTGTTCTCTCCACAGGAATTGCAGCCACCTTCACTTACGTCTCAGATTTCTGGAGAATGAAACTGCCTGCAAATCAGCAGCTGTCCAGATGTTTTTACCTTTTGCTGACAAGATGATTGACCTCCTGTATGATTCAGAAATCTTGAGCTCAAGCTGTCTGGTATTTCCATTGAAGACAAACAGAAAACTCTGGCCTTGTGGCCAAATCCTGCCTACATTCAGCCATGTAGTTATCCTGAACTGGGAGCTTGCCATCTCCTATCCAGGTGGTGAGTAAAACTGCTGCCTAAAGAGGAGGCTGGTTCCTCCTCTGCTGCACTCAAAGGTACTGAGGTGAGGTGAAGACATGCACTATTTCACATCACTTACTACACTGCTGCAGGTGTCTCCTCTGGAGTCACAGGGGTTATGCCTGCAGAAACAGAAGAATCAGCATGGAAAAATATTCGCTGAACTTTTGAAACTATTGATCTGGTTTGTGGAAGTCAGTTTATTTTAAGATGTCCCAGTCAATAGATATGCCTGCAGTGATATGGGCAATTATTTGGATTTCTGCTGCATATCCCAGAAAACTTAGATACAATTATTTTTTAAACTATAACAGCACTAGGAGCCATAGTGCTTACACAGGGTACTCTGGTTTCTAAACACAGCAGGTAGATCTGAAATTATCTCATCCCTGTGGGATTCTGTACTGTAATATGTGTATATGCATACATATTTATTTGAGCAACTTTTACTGTGGGTATTTCTGTGCTCTTAACTGTACACATATTGTAAAATACTTGTTCTTGAGTAGGTCTGTGGCTGTTGATCAGAACTTATTTGAAAATAAATTGGAAGTGTTTGTAAGGATTGCATGCCTGCATAATGTTTATGAATGAAATGGAAGACTGAGATTTGTATGTTTATGTATTGAAAATATGATTTTTTGAGCTGTTAAAAGTCTTCAAATGAGCCTCTCTCTTAATTTATGTTTAAGTTATGATTATAAATTAAAAATCTCTCATTTAACCTGATATGTATTGTCCTATTTGTATCATTTTTTAATAAACTGTTTTCAATTTAACACTCCCTATTTGTAAATGTGCATAATTTAAATTATTTGGGTCAGCCCAGTGACTTGTGGCCTCAACAGAAGAATGTGAGGGTAGGGAGAATACTGGCTAAAAGCATGGCTGTTCATTAGTGGAGAATCACAGAATCACTGGGTTGGAAGAGACCTTTAAGATCATCGAGTCTGACCCGTGCCCTAACACCACCTCAATTAAACCATGGCACTGAATGCCACAACCAATCTTTTTTTAAACACATCCAGGGATGGTGACTTCACCACCTCCCAGTGCAGACGATTGCAGTACTTTATCACTCTTTCAACAAAAAAACTTTTTCCTAACATCCAACCTAAACTTCCCTTGGAGCTTCCCGTATTTCCACAGCAGCCAGCAGATGGGGCTGACTGCCTGGGACTGGCGCAGCCAGAGCCGATCCCAAACCAGCATCCCCAGTCTGAAAGGGAAGAGGAAGGGCCAGTGCCGTGTCCAAGGTGCCTGGGCCGGCAGCGAGCTCCGGCAGGGAAGTGCAGGAGGGAGAGAAGAGCAGGGAGAGAAGCGAACAGGTGATCTTGGTGCAGAAGTAACAGCACAAACCCCTGAGCCCCTCCAGCTTTTTGCAGCCCGTTCTGCTGGGAAAACTTTTTCCTAACATGGGGTCTACAGCTGAAAGCACAGCTCTGGCTGCTGCCTTGGCACCTCCATCCCATCCTGGCCTGGGCTGGAGCCAAATGCTCTGCCGTGGCTGCTGCTGGGGAGGTACCAGTGGTGGCCAGACACTGCTGGGGTCACCCTTTGCCAGCCCCTGAGATAACCAGGTGTTATGGTTTTGTATGGGAGACATTTAAAGAAGTGATATAAAACTTTTAGCTACTAGAAAACTAGACGTGTTTCTGTGCAAAACACATGCAAAAGATGAAAGAAACTCAAAAATTTCTTCCTTTTTTCCTGACTTAGGAACAAGTAATAATTCAGACAAGCTCTATTGTGGGGCTGGGCCCTTCCCTAGGGAGCTCACTTAGCCTTGTTCTAGTTGGGTTTTATTCCAATTCTTATTACTCTTTCTTTTAATTACTATTAATAATTTTTTCTTTATACTCTTTTAAAGTTTTAAACCTACTTTACCTTTCTCCTAATCCTATCTCACAACAAAAAATAAATACGTTAATAATTAACCAACCCCAAACCCACCACACTCTTTAGTATCTTAACCAAGAAATCTCAAAATTAACAAAATCTCAAATTAACAAGCCGAAAGCACTACACCAGGGAAGCTGCACTGGGGCTCTGAAGCTGCTGCCAGACAAACTCTGAGGGGCATTCCTGCCCCAGCCAAGGGTCAAGAGAAGCCATGGGGCCTGTGAGGGAGGGAGGGAGGGAGTCACTCAGGAGGTGCTGCAGCACAGGGACAGAGCCCATTGCTGTTTGTCCCAAAGCGATTAAAGAGCTGAGAGTGGCTGTCAGCACTTCCACTGCCTCGACAAGGTGGGGCCCATCCCTGTGAGCAGATGCAGGGCAGTAATCCCCAGGTTCCCTGAGGGACGCAGGGATTAGCCCGGAACGCCCTGCTCTGAATCCCTGCAGGAGCTGTTTTCAGAGCTAAAGCAGCACACGGATCCCCTGGCCTGCCCTTGTTGTTGTCCTCTACGTGCACGGCCATCCTCTGGAGAGAGCTGCTTATCCAGCATGGATCCCACCCTGCTGCCCAGGGCAGTTCAGCTTCTCCTTTCCTGACCAGAGCTGGTGCTTCTAGCAGTTTTCCCTGGGATCTTTCTGGCTTTATTGCCAGAAAAGAGACTGTAAAATTATCCTTCTTCTTTCTCCAAGCCTCGTGACTTCTAGAGGCAATGCTCTCCTAGTGAGATCACATTTGGGTAGGATTCATCCTCTACTTCTCCCATATATCCCCTAGGCCAGACAAAGACCCTCTGAAGGGGATCTTCTTCCTTGCAGTGACTCTCAAGTTACATCTATCCTCATAATTAATGTTGGTCTAGCACACAGGCAAAAACCCAGCCTGTGTTCACCCAGGTTGCTTGATTCTTTATCCCCTCCTGGCACAGTTTTTCCTGCCTCAGGATATGATTTCCCAGTTAGGATGGCATGGTGCATCCAGGCCTTGAGGAGCTTCAGGGAGTAATTTTATTTTCAGTGGATGTGTCTGTGCCAGTGCCTGGGAACACAGCTCTTGTTTGTATCTGTGTCATTCCCGTGCTGGCAACAATGGCCATGGGAATGCTGGCTGCCAGGCAGGCCTTTAGTCACTCCATTGTGTCCCAGCTCCCTGTGCAGTGCTGAGCAGACACTGATGGGCCACAGGACCTTTGCTGGAGGGACTTTCCTTATTTCCTGTTGTTCCACTTCCCTTAAATTCCTCATCTCTCCCCGGGCCCATGGCATTGTTCAGAGCGGGCTCCGTGTTCTGCCTGGCATCTTTTTTGGTATCTGCTTGTGCTGTGACCTATGGAAGCTGTGAAGGTGACATTAACTGGGAGGCACACATGTCCTTTCACAGCTTTGTGTGTTTGCTGCTTGGCAAGGGGATGGAGTTTGTGGCGTAACTTAACACATTCCTGATGAACCGAGCTACCCAGGGTGGCTTCAGCTTTTTCACTTCTGCAAGCTGACAGATTGGGGGAGTTAGAAATAAAATTTCACTGCAAGTCTCAGACAGGCAGTGCTTGATTTGGGGTGAGTGTTTCTGTGGACTTTGATGACATGGACAGTGTGAGACACAGATTGGGTTTGTGCCCTCTCTTTTTGTAAGCCATTAGCCACCAAACAAGCAGTCATTTACCTGGGCCTGGCTGAAGCTGCCTTCCAAAACTCCAGTTTTTAAGGACTGGGCTGGACCCAGAATTTGGCCAGTATTTCTCTGGTGAAGATAAGCCACTGCTCCAAGCTCTGGAGGCTGCACATCCCCGCAGCTCCTCGCGTGCTGTGCCGAGGCCTGGCAGAAGGACTCTGGAGCAGCAGCTCCCGCAGGACTTGGTGTCGTGATCCAATGGCCATAACCTGCTCTGGGAGCTGTCAGAGGATATTAGGGCCAGGAGGCCAGGCTGCAAACACAGTGTCTGTGCAGTGCAACGTTCTTGGGCCTCTGTGAGTCTGCTTTCTGTCCTGAGTCTTGCTGCTGTTTGGATTCCTCTGGTTCTTGCAGGGGGCTGGCTCCTCTCCCTGCTCTCGTGTGGCTGGTGGTGGGTGTTTGGTGAGGGGTCTTCAGCCCACACAGACCCTGAGGAGCAAATTGTTGTGATGAGCTCTTGGTCAGGGACAGAGAAGCCCACAAGTTCACTGCTCTCTGGGAGCCATAACTCACATCAAATGAGAAATACAGCCTGGGCTTGCCCAGCCACAGGCAGGACAAGCTCCTGTTGGAACTGGGGAACAGGAACTTGGTGAAAGGCAGGACGCAGCTACCAGAGCCCAGCCTGCCACAGCATTTGCACAGTTGTCCTGTGGAGCTCCCTAGCCTGGTTTATGGCCTTTCTCCTGCACACCTGTAAGAAGAAACAACCAAAATTGCAGGTTAGATTTGACCAGTGGAGTCAAAACCTGGTGCACGGTTTTTGCTACTCACCTGGCACTATTAAACCTCACTTAGAAGGGATGGCCAATACAGTTCAGCTGTGGCTCCACAGAAAAAAATCTACAGCCCAGAAAGTGTTTCCACAGCTGATGATGGCCAGTGCTTTTTCCAGCTCAGGGAAGCTGCTGCCAAGAGCAGGACAGCGTGCAAAAAGCACAAGTGCCTCCTAAGCAAGGCAGCAGATGCCCCCAGGCAGCTGCCAGCAGGTTTTCTACCTGCCTTCCTACTTCAGGGAAGGACATTCCCTGAAAAGCCCAACATTTGCTTTGACTTTCAGCTTGGGCCAAGAGGGACCTTCATCAGCTTCTCGCCTCGCCAGCTGCCATGAGAGCAGCGATGGCAGGTGTGAAATTGCAGGTGACTTGCTTGCTTCTGGCACTCCAGTGCTGTCATTTTTGGCTTTTGACAGCCTCTGAGTGGGCAGGATGAGGGAATCACACTGAATTCATGTCTTCTGGAGCAGGCTTTGGGCCATAGAGCACTTGGGTGGAAGGACAACGGTTAAAGGGGAGATAGGAAACACTTTGTTCAGGGCTTATTCCATAGGATGATTTCTGGGAAAGGAGGAGCTGCAATCAGGCAGGATGTATTCACTTCAGGATCTTGGGAAATCAAGCTCAGGCTGGCCCAAACCAAGGTGAAAATGCAGCAGGAAAAAGCAGTGTCCCTGCTTTACCTCATCTCGTGTCAGTGCAAACAGTCCAGATAACATGAAAATCAGACATGTTGGAATGCTGCCATTGCACGAACAACCAAGATATCCCGTGGGGAAATGATACAGTTTGAGCAGAAAGGCAGTGGGGGTTGTCCTGGAAAGTCCTATCCTAAGGCTGAGAGAAAGGGCCCTCTCCAGCCCTCTCTGCATTTCTGCTGAAGGCAGCAGAGGAAAGCTCTGCAGGTAAGGCAGGAACTGCTGGGTCACTGTCAGAGCATGGAGAAGATCTCTGTTGATCTTCCCAGCAGATCACTTTTGATCAGTGCAGCACCTGGAAACAACCAGATGCAGCAGAGGTTCTTCTATTCTGTCTTCTAATCCGTGCCTTTCCTACAACTGAGTTTGAAATCTGCATTTTTAAAACTTACCAGGTGTACAAAGTATCTTGTAAAGGAACTGCAACCACTTACAAGTGTTGGGCTCTGCTGAAAAGAAATCAGACACAGATCCTCATTTTCTCCAGACTGCTGCTCGTCCAGTTTGGCTGCATTAAATTCAGAAGTGTTCCTTTAGTTGCTGACAAAAGTGTTTCAAATGCAGCCAGACAAAGCTAATAACACACACACACACACTCACAATGATCAGTCAAAGCTTTTGTTTTGTCACTTTTGTTTCCTGTTTCTTTGCATGCACACAGGGCACGTTTTGGTTCTCAGCCCATTAAATGGTGAATGAGCCCTCACAACATCCTTCCCTGCCTCCTAAGTAGGAGAAAGTCTTGCAGGTCAGCCTTTTTGCGGCAGAAATGGGTGATGGAGGCTCCACAGAGTTTAAAAGCACTTTATTCATGTTCCTGCATGAGCAGGGGAAATGGAGATGCTTGCAAACAGCAGGTACTCTACTGCCATGAGGCTCTAGAAAGTTATTCTGCCTTAGAGAAATGCACTGTGCAAGGATGAATCATCTGGAGGAGTTTTAGGAACATGAGCTCCCCCAGATTTTTCAATGAGCAAAATTAACTCTGAAGAGCAGATTTTTCCCTGAGCTTACACCTGAGGAAAGAACTTGTCAGAGGATCCTAGAAAAATGGATTTGAGGAGCCACGAGAAGCTGTCTGCTATAAACCCCTGTCCCAGACTGGGTTGTTCTGCAGGTGGAAGCTGGTGCTGTTCACCCTGTGCAAGAAGCAGGGGCTGTCTGACAGGAACCTGGGTGGCTCTCACTGCAGTGGCACCCCATGTCTGAAAGGATGTTCCAAACCACACCAGGGGTGTGGGAATTGGGTGCCAACTCCCACTAAACCACATCCCAAAGTGCCACCTCTACAAGTTTTGTAAATACCTCCAGGGATGGTGACAGAATGACGCAGAAGTCCTTAGAGGAGAGCTCTGGGACCTTCCAGGAGGAGCAGAGGACCTGTACCAGGGGAATGACAGGTCCTATTGTCACCCCCTGCCTTCTCTTTCTGCTGCTTGATGGGAGGTCAAACAGGCCTTTGCTGTGATCTGGGACAGCCATCCTGCTGTTCCCATGTCTCCAGTGGGAAAACCTAAGCCTTCAGGGTGTTTGGAAGCTGTGGGAACAGGTGCAATAGGGGACCTAAAAAACAACAGATCAGAAAACATATGGGCCTGCCCCAGCCCTTAATTAACCTAATTGCTGTAGCTTCCACCAAGGTCTGCGTGTTTTCCTGGCGTGTTTCCGGTGCAGGCAAGCCCCGTTCCCTGTGACAGAGAGCAGACACAGAAATCCCTCAGCAGCCCCTTCCATCCCACAAGGGCCCTGCAGGGCAGACCACCTCCCTAAAACCCAGCTGCTGGGTCCAGGGTGCAGGTTCTCCACAGCCCACCGCTCCCACGAGGGGCTGTGGGCTTCTCTGGAGAGAGACTGGGGGCAAGGAATGGGTTTCGGGAGCTCCCAAGGGTTACCAGAGCCCGGACACGGGGCTGCTCTGCCTGCCTGTGTCAGAGGAGCTGGCTGTGGCTGCCTGATGGCTGCTGCAGGGCACTGACTCCCTGGGGCTGCAGGTGCTTGGCTGAGGAATACATTGAGCCAGCTCACCTGAATCTTCCATGGCACACTGAAACCACTGGGTATTTTTAGAAAGAAACTGGTGCAAAAAGAGCACAAAATGCTCTTCGGTTCAAGAGCACAGCTGGGCTGTAGCGCTTTCTTCACAACTTCAGAGCTAGAGAAAGGGTGGTCAAGAATCTTTACTAAGCTCTTTTGTTGCTCAGACAACAGCAAGGTTTTTCTCACTTCAGAGTCACTCTTCCTCCCTGCAAGTATTTGGAGAACAAAGTCATTTGTCTTTCCGTGACACTGACTTGTAAATAAAGCCGTTGTCCTAAAAACAGTAGGGATAACTAAGTTTCCTGAGGTTCAAAGATATCCTCTAACAACAATCCTTGTGCTGTGCTGCAAACTGAAATGTGAAATTGGCTGTCCAGATGTCTGGCAGCGAGCAGCCCAGCCAGCCAGACGGCTCTTTGCAAGGGAGCAGCTATTCCCACTGATGTGCTTCACTCCAGCAGAGCCTCAATCCTCGCTGAAACTCAGGGGCTGGAGATGTGAAGCACAGCAGAAGGAGCTGCCTTGAGAGATGCAGAGAGAGAGAGGGGAGTGAGTGCAGTGTCTGATGTGAGCACATCTTGTCTGGCTGGCCAAGCCAAATGTTTATCACCTTTGGATTCACCGTGCTGCCCAAAAAAGCAAATCAGACGTGTAGTAGTGTTGGCAATCTCTGTAGGAACCTCCTGCCTGCCAGATTCTCTCTCCCCGCCCTCCCAGCAGGTGCCAGCTGGGTTTTTGCTTTCTTTCATCCTATGATTGTGTTTCATCAAAGCAAGCCCAGTCAGGGGATGCAGAGCCTAAGGGCTTACTAAAATTAGACCTGATCTTTGGTCCTGTTTGCAAGTCGTTTCTAGGCATGGCGATGCCTGACACACAAACTGGCCAGAATCAGGGTTTGCAAGTCCTAAGTGCAGCTATGTTTGTGTCACTGTTTGCAAAGCCCCTTGGAGCAGCTGTGTGCCTGCTAGGACAGAGCAGCAGCACGCAGGCTCGGATCAGAGAGCCCCTGTGAAATAGATGTCAAGAGACAAGCAGCCTCCACTGTCCAGCTACCTGACACAGGGGGATCACAGGAGAACACAGGGGGTGCAATTTGGACACAATCACTCCAGGCTGACACAGCCCCCACGACCCAGTGCTGCTGTTACACGTGTCCACTGCGGAGATCTCTGGGAACAGCCAATGAAGGAGATGTTAAAGCCCAATTAAGTTAATGGGGCTTAAACAAATCTTTCAAGTTGAACGTAGTGGTTTGTGTTTTAGTGGATCTGGATCTTGCTAAAGCTTCCCTTCCCCCCCTCATCCCACAGAGCTACTTAAATAACAGTGGTTACTAAAGAGGAATTATGAACAGCAGTTCAAACCCCAAAGTGCAGCCAGAAGAGGTGTCTGGAATACCTGTACAAAATACCTTCAAAGAGGTGATGAATAAGCAACAGAGGCAAGGAGGGAGAGTAAAAAGTGTGGTTTGTGCCTCTTTTTACACTTAGCTCAGAGTGGTTTTTGAATGAAGAGGACATGTGGGTGCTGGGTCTCCGGTTTGGCTGGTTGCTGAACATGCCATGGAAATCAATGCCCAGTTGGTAGCTGACAGGGATGAACAGGACAGGGATGGAGCACTCTTTTAAGGATGTACTTGAGAGAGCTGAAGGGATTCAAGTTCAAAATAAATAAAAAGAAGTGATTCTCCATTCTTTATTCACCTGTCCTGGATACTGAAGTCCCAGAAGCTCCCTCTGAGTTCTAGGGAGAGGCAGGGGAGATCCTGGTGCCAGCCTGAAACAAGCTGCTCCTAGACTGTTAGAAGCTTTCTAGGCCAAACCCAACCCCTTCAATTTCACCTGAAAACAAATGGACAATCAGATCTGCTGAGCACCCTTCCAGGAAGCTTTGCAAGGCAGGCTTTTGTTACCACTCTGACCATAAAAGTCTACAACCTCTCATTTGATGAACAGACAACAGCATTTTTTTTCCCCTCCTAACAAGGTTTCCTTAGAAATGGATCCACTGCTGAATCCCGAGTCTGCCTGGCATATTCTGGGGGACATCTGGTGTAAATTCTTCATTATTAGATTACATTAGTTGCAGCAATAATCATTCACATGGGATTATTACATCCAAGCTTGTCTCATTGCCTTTATCCTTTCACACATTGTCTTTCCTGGTTCCCCTTCAAAGGGCTGTTGTGAGTCTGTGTCGGAGCAAGAAATTAACTTGTTAGTAATTTATGCATCATTTCCTCCAGCCACATGTATTTAGGGCAAGATCAATAAAATAGAATAAGGAAGCGGGTGGGTATTGTCACCATGGGGCTGAAATAATTCCTTTGGTATCACTGTGAATCCTTCCCTGGCACACAAAAACCCCCAGTCCTGTCCATCACCAGTTTGTTTGGCTGGACTACATCAGCAGGACGTTGATTCAGCTCTTTTGTGTGCTTGGAGAGTTCATGGCCTGCTACTTCTGCTCACAGCCACACCAAGTGCCTCCAGTGAAAAGTTTTTTTGAGAGAACCGTGTTTTGCAGCCTTTCTAATGGCTCCTGTCGTGGAATTAAAGCTGTGCCATGTCACAGTGGAGATTCATTTCTGGAGCAGCTCCATGCCCCGGCAGCTGCTGCAAGGTGTTGGGTCTGAGAAAGGGAAAGGGATGGGAAGAGGGATCTGAGCACCACAGCTCAGGGCTCAGAAAATCTCGCTGCTTGTGGGCACTGGGGAGGCAAGCCAGAGTGGATCTGAAGGGTCACTGGCAGATTCAAGGGGATCTGGAGTCCCTGAGCAGTGATCTGACTGCTGGGCAGCCCCTCTTGGCTAAAAACAAAATAAAGAAAGAAAAGAGGGAGTTTGATTCCATCTTACCCACAGCAGTGCAACGACATAAGAGGGGCAATGCTTGTGCCTGATGGAGCACACTGAATTTCAAAAGAGGAGTCTCTTTTCTCACCTCCTGGCTTCAATCCAGACTGCCCTGCAGGGTTTCAGCTCCATGAGAACTTGAATTTGAGGAATTCGTTGCCGTTTCGGATTAAGAATTTCCTGAAAATGCAAGCAAAACCAAACCAGTGATTTGGCACCCTTGCTAGCTCTGCATGCCTGGACTCCTGTGGCTGCTTCTCCTGCAGGAGATGTCCTGGCACTTGGCACTGGTGTGGAAGGGGCTGTGTGGCCTGACTTGGCTTTGGCAAGTGCCCTGGCTGCTGATCTCAGCCGTGCAGGGGCTCCAGACCCTCTGAGGCTCTGGAGGGCAATACCTTGAGACCGCTCTGCACTTTGGAACCTGCATGTTTTGTTGCTGCAAACGTGGAGAAATCTAGAAGAGGGAGGTGGTTAAAACCCCCCTGCAGGTCTGGCTGGCACCCCAGAGGAATGCTTGGTGGAGCTGTGCTGGGCTGGGCAGCACACAGTGTCCAGGATGGGGCAGTGGAGGCAGAGCAATCTCGCCCTTCACAACCCCGGCGGTGTTGACACAGCCCGAAGGGGAGCACGAAGGAGATGAGATACCAAGATTATCAGTTCAGACAGGGGGGAGGAATGTTGTTTGCCTGTAGCTCTTCTCCATCAGGACTGGCAAAATCCAAACACGAAGATGTCTATGCATGGTTAGAGAATGTAACAGAGATAAGCGAGCACAGGAACAAAGCCAGGGGCTCTAACTTCAGCACCAGAAAAACCGGTCACAGCACAGGCTGGTTGTTTTCTGAAAGCCTCCTGGAGACAAGGGTCTGGCCAGGTCACCTGCAAGAGCTAGGGACACTGCCCAGGAATGTGTACAGAACATTGCTGCCTTCACACCTGCTCTCATTGTCCTCAGACAGCTTTGGTGAGGCAAAAGCAGCTATGCTTGGTCTCCACGGGAGTCCAGGGGTGATGTGGCTGACACTGCCACCTTCTTGATGCTTGTTACCAGATAGAGTTGGTGCAGATGGGAAAAAACCAGTCAACTGGCAGAGAGAAGGAGGAAGGCAGAACTGGGGCAGATGCTCAGACCGTATGGATGGCAGTTGTTGGCTTGGTTTAGTTCCTGTAGGAGCTGGGATTAGAAGAGAAGTGGCTTCCAGGAGACACTTCGTCAGCAGAGCTGCTCCGGACCGACTGCTTGGCGTGGCAGGGCCCTTCCCAGGCAGCCCAGCCCTCCCCAGCCCTCCCCCTGGCATTGCAACATCTCCTGCTTTCCAAAGAGACAGGAGCCCGAAGAGCAAACACAGGAAACCCCAGCCCCGGTCAAGGTCTGGGAGGTAAATTTGTAACTTAGGACAGATTGGGAAGATGCTGCTCTGTAATATGTAAATACTCCTTTCTTTCTCCAACAGCCCAGAGCTGCTGAGGGAGCTGATCCCAAGCCTCCCTTCATGGTTGAGTCTGCTGAAGAGACAGGACACGGGTTGGAAATGCAGCCGGGCATGCAGGCTCCTTATTCCCTGGAGACAGGATCCTTCCCTCACTTCTGTAAGTCCTGCCCTGACCCCGGGCTCAGCTGTGGGCTGGGAGGCTGCAGGGGACACCACTGCGAGCGTTGCCAGGAGCTGTGGGGTGTGCCCAGCCTCCTGGGCATGCTGCTCCTTTGGCCAGCAGTGCCAGCTGGGCAGAGCCTTTATGGCACTTGAATTTGGGAGCAGGTTTTGGAAAGAAAGCCTTGTGACACTGCGGGAGAGTCCAGACCCTGGGAAAAGCTTTTTAACAGGAATGGTGGAGGTGTGATGGCACAGATGGGCTCAGGAAGGAGGTGGCAGCTCTGTCCTTGAAGGTCTCTGATTTGGGGCAGGAAGATGGGCAAGCTGAGCTTTTGTTCCTCTGTGTTTCTTCCAGACCCGTGAGCCTGTGTTTTCCTTCTGCAGTAGAGGAAAAGGAAAGTTTTCAGGGTGTGGAGGGGGATACTGTGTTTAATAATGGCTTACACTAAAGGAGTGCTGGCCATCAGCTCATAAAGGGTAAAAAAGAACAGGTGGCAGTTACTGGTAAAGCTAGTCAAGAGTTTTCCATGAGAGTAACACTTTTAACAAAGTGATGGTTCACTAAAAACGGAACCTCTCCCTAGATAAATATTGATTCTGTCAAATATATTAAATATGTGTGTGCATGTACAGAGAGAAAGAGAGAGAATTCCACTGGAAAACTGTCTTAATGGCCTAATTAATTTCAGATCCCTTTGAACCTGGTTTGGGTTTTGACCTGATTCAATGTGCTTCACCACCTCTGCTGCATATGAGCTTTTTGCAATATGTGTGTATCAATATTCTGACCAAAAGGAATATATTTACTTGCCTTTATATATTTCCAAGTCACATGAAATATAAACCAGCTACCCCTCTTGCTGCTTTATTAGTAAATATGTCACATATCCATATCAATATCAAGTTTAATTAGCATCAGCAGGCACACTATTTGCCTGATTCCTATACATCAGTGGCACAACACTGGAACTGATCCAGTCAGATGCAAAGTAACCTTTGCACAAGTTCTGAACTCTGGGAATCAAAGCCAGCCAGTGTTGGGCAGATGTGTAAGTAAAGGACAGAGAGAAAATTATCTTGTCTCTAGCTCTAAAAAAACTGTCAGCCTACTTTCACCCCTCAGGATGAAGGAAGATCCCTGCTTGGTGCTCAGCCCCAGTCTCAGTTTCAGGCTTAGACCCCGGACTCTGCTGTCTGGGAGTGATCCCCAGAGGATTTGCCACCAGCTGCAGCCAGCAGAGCCCAGAGATGGAGTCCAGCATGTGCTGCCCAAACCAGCTGCAGGTACTCCCAGGCTGGCCCCTTCCACTCTGCATCTGTCAATTAAGTGAGCATCCTTGCCAGCCTGACTTTTCCCAGCTGACCTTTTTAAGCTCAGTTGCAGGTTCTTCCCCCTGACAGCTCTGAAGATTCATTCTGAATGCTGCAGAGGCTGTTGGTTTAGGGGAGAGGTCTGCAACCTTTCCCTCCTGAGAGACCAGCTCACGCACACCCAAAGCCACTGGCGGGGAGCTGGGAGATGCTGCCTGTGCCGTGGCCCCCTTCAGACAGCGAGCTGGGAGCTGGCTTTTGCACGAGAGAGAAATGTCTGTGCCAAGCCAGGGAGCTGGGAAATCACAGGTGACTGGAACTGTGGGACATGGATTTGTAGAGAATTCTTAAAGCTTGACAGAAGGTTCACATAGTGTGCATCCGTATGCAAACCTTGAGATAAGAAATGCTGGCTTAGAAATGCCGTGGAATAGGACAGACATTGTTGAGAGAGAAACTGAACTAGAAACAAGTTTCAAAGGATGGTTTTGTAAATAAGACTAGATACTTTGGAGAAATAGAGCTATGAAAGATGCATTATAGCAGGACTTATGAGGGGTCATTTTAGATGATTGGCTTTAAGGCATTTACAGCACGGGGTGGCTAAAACTGATAGGCCAAGAAACGCTTATGGTGTATTGTAATTAGGAATTAGTTGGCTTCTGATTGTGATGGCGGGAATTATAACATCTGTATTGTCTCACCCTTCAAATGAGACTGAAAATAGAATAAAAGTTTTAAAACACCTCTCAGTTGCCCCATCTCTGGGTCAGAAAAGAGCTTAATCCAACATGGAACAACAGGAGCAACTCCTGCTGCAACTTTCATGTCACTCCAGTGACCTCCGAGGGAGAAGACTTTTCTTACTCCATTACTCCTTGCAGTGGAGACAGAACATTAAAAGCACTTTAATTAGCTAATGAGAAGGTTACTTCTAAGCCAAACCTAGAGTGTTGTAGCAGCCATCACTGCAGTGGCAGCAGTGGAGGAAAGGGTGGGAATGTGTTTGTTTGCAGATACTTTTTGCTTCAGCTGAAGTCCCAAGCACTTTTTTACCCACAGGATGAGGCTAGAGGGTGGTTTGGAATTAGATTTCTCTCATCTTGCTGTGATGTTGGTTTCTTTCCTTGCTCCTGCTGCTTGCTGGGGTGATTCAGAAGCCGAGCTGAAAGCCTTCACCGTGTGCCTGGTGTGATGGCTGGCTCTGTAAGTCACACTGTTAGCCCAATCTTGCCTGGGCTAAGCAACATCCTGGTGCCCAGGAGGCACTGCCTCACTGGGCTGCCCTTGGGAGAGACAGGAGCTGTCTGGAGTAGGTTCCTCTGTGCCCTCTCCTGTGTCCAAGCAGCTCTGAAGGACCAGGATGCCAATGCCTGCTCTGTCCTTGATGTCGGTGGTTGCTGAGCACAGCTCTCTCCTCACATGAGCCCTTCTGCCCTCTGGGGATTTTGGGAAGCTCTTAGTTCCTTTCTTGTCACAGTTTTTTAACGGGAAGCCTTTGATACATTTCTGGCAGAAATTGCTCTCACCTTGGCCTGTCCCTTCTGAGCTTTCTCCAGAAACACGGCTGGATCCTGAACAGCACATTTTGGGGCCAGGTTTTGGATGGTCCATTACCTACCTGTGAGGGGTGGCAGAGCTGACAGTGGCATTGTGTGGAGGCCAGGCTGCCTCCACTCCCAGCCAGCAGAAGTCCTGTGCTGTCAGGAGTTTTACAAGGGCTTTATCTGTATTTTTTGTTATAGCTCATTTTACTCTGGTTATGTATGCATTTGTTGCTAGAGTAAAGCCTCTGTTTTGAGTGTTTCGAGGAAGGAAAATGTTACACTGCAAATCCTGTCGGAGAATCTGAGTTCAGAGACTGAGACAGACTCAGGGGTGGATTCTTCAGTCGTTGGCACCAACCCTGCTGGGCTTGAGGGCACAAAGTCGAAGTGCACAAGGAATCTCAGTCTCCTTCTAAAAACAAACAAAATCTGAGTCTGCCATCCCTCAGCACCCTGGGGAGTACGTGGTGTGTCTGCTGCAAACCCAGAGCAGATGAAGCTGCCTGGGGAGTTGGGCTGTTTTGAGGTGCAGGCTGACTCCTTTCCCCTTGGGTCCATTTCTTTGGGATCCCCAGTGGAAAGGAGGGCATGGGAGCACAGATGGCTTGTTGGGGTGCTGAGGGCTGTGCTTGCTGGTCCTTGGCACAAGAGCCAGCAGGAGAGTACTGCACTGATTTGGGAGGAAGGCTGCCTCGATGTTTGGCTGGCCCTGGGGGGCAGCGAAGGGGTTAAAGCTCAGCCGTTCTGCCCAATCAGTCTGGCTTGCCTGTAATAACCAATTAACGAAGTGTAATTGTGCAAATCCATATGTGGCAGTAATTACCAGGGAGATTAATGGATTCCTTCCTTTCTAAGCGGACCCCACCGCAGCTTGCCAGCGTCCCCCCGCCACCTGAAAGGGCTCGCAGAGGGGGGAAAGAGGGAGCTGCTCTTCCCTGGACACTCCAGTGATGAAGCCAAGCGGACAGGGAGGCCCTGTGGGGACTGCCCTGTGCTTGTTTAAATAACCCTTTTCATCTCCCTGCTCTCCTTGCATACAGCTCTGCTCCCTGCCTTGGACCCGGCCTCTTGAGGACAGTTCGTGCCCGGCCTGCCCAAGCCCGGGCTGCCACGTCCCTGCCCTCCCCATTGTCCATTCATTCCCTGCCCCCTGTTCCCCTGTTTAGCCCTAATTGCTGCAGAATATCGAGTCTGTTTGCCCTCTTCTTTTGTAGCTTTGTTATTTTAGTTGCAATGGGTAATCCAGCAAACTGTTAAAGGCATACAGGAGGCGAGCAGGGGACAGCAGGGCGCTGGGGGCAGGCTTTCAGGCCAGGACACGGGCTTGTGTTTGGGGGAACAGCAGCCTGCAGGCAGGCTGGGCCTGGCACACGCTCTAGGGTGGGATTTCTTCAGGATGTGTGACCAGAGAAGCCAAGAGTGACCCTGGAGCATGTGAATATTTCCCCCTCCTAATGTTCTGGGTGGTGAAACAGGGCACTGAGCGCTGCTGAAGGAGGAGGGGGGAGCATTTGTGGATCCATCCCCTGGCAAATCACCACCTGGGCAACACAGGCTCCTCCAGAGCTGCACCAGCACCTTGAGCACTTGAGATGCAAAGAGCCTTGTCCCACCCTGGTTAGACTTAACCCCACATCACACACATCTGAGCACTGCTGCCCCACGGTGAGAGGGAGCTGGGAAGAGCTCAGCCCTGTTCCTGTGCTGGGCCACGCTCCCTGGCCCTGACAGAGATCTCGTGCAGAGCCCAGCCCTGGGGAGGGCTGGGAAGCAGAGCCCAGCCCTGGGGAGGGCTGGTGTGCTGGCTGGGGAGCAGAGCTCAGCCCTGGGGAGGGCTGGTGTGCTGGCTGAGGAGCAGAGCTCAGCCCTGGGGAGGGCTGGTGTGCTGGCTGAGGTGCCATCTGTCACCAGCTGCACGCACAGGGCCACTGGTGCCCTGGGGCTGGCTGGGCCTGCTCAGCAGGGGATGGGGCAGGTGGCTTTGGTGGGATGGCAGGGAGTGGTCACATCACATCTCACGTCAAGCATCCTCCCTGCCTTCCTCTCCAGGCTGAAAAAGGGATGCTGGGGTTTGAACTGGGTCTGTGAGTTTGTTTCTCTGTTTGTTTGTTTGCTCTCTGTGTGTAGGCTGGGGTTTGGATTTGGGGTAGCTCAGAGCTGTGTGGGCCGGGTGAGAGCTCGTCCTGGATGTAAAAAGCACTCAGACAGAGCCAGGCCAAAGGTCTATCCATCTTGAAATTGATGGATGCATCCAGGGAAGATAGGAGTGAGTCCTTCCTCCAGCAGGTACCTACCAGCAGCCTGAGCTGCTCAGCATCTCCCATCACTGATAACCTTGTGGGTCCAGGACAGGCTGCCCCCAAATCTGTAAGGAAATCTGCACAGACATCCCTGAAGAGCACTTCTGGCTGTTCTCTGGCAGCCCTGGCCCCATCCACTGCCACACAGCTGGTGACAGATGTAAATGACCTTTTTCTTACTGCTGACTTGTTGCAAAGGCCAGGAATGTGGCTGCTCCAAGGGAGTGGCTGTGCAAGGTGCTCATCAGAGGCACAGGCAAGGTTCTTCTCCAAGGAGGGTTACAGATGATGGGGGAGGTTCTGGGAGATTCTTTCCTGAAGGTGATGGGAAGGCACAGAAAGTGCAAATTCCAAAAGGGGTGGGAGAGGTGGAGAACACTGACTGAGATTCTGCTTTTGGGTCTCCTTGCTTGGGGTTCTGGGAGCCAGGCCACGCAGATTGGCTTGGCTTCCACCCAGGAAAAGGCACCAAGGCCCCTCTTGGCCATTCCAAATGGGATTGTTTTGTTTGTCAGAGAGGTGTGTCTCCTGGAGTCAGCTGAGGCCCTTGCTTCTTTTAGCTCTTCCATTTCACCTACCCATGGGCTCATCAATGCTCCTCTTCCCTTCCTGCTTGGTTGTCCTGGGTCAAGGTTATGTGTGCCAAAACATGGCATGTAAATGTGTTTCCTGGGTCTGCTCTGCTTGTGGGATCTTTCCTTTCTGGAAAGCTTCCCACTGGGCACAGATGCCAGGGGGGATTCAGGGAAATGCCTGGGGCACTGAGGGGTGTATCTTGCACAGTCTGTGGTGTGGCTGAAGTGTTGGGTCTTTGCTGTCCTGGATTTTAGGTACCAGGGCTTCCAGATTTAGTAGATAGGTGTGATTTAAAAGCCTCATTACTTAAATGAGCTGTGGAGACTAATTTGTGTGGATATGGCTTGGCTCTTAAATGCCCAGCTCTCCTGGTGGGAACACTCCTTGGCCTGTGCTGACTCCCAAACTGTCCTTGGGAACTACCTGATGGGAAGTGCCAGTCTTGGCAACCAACAGGACAGACCCTGGGATGGTGCCCTAGGGCTGGTGAATTCATCAACCTTTCAGGGTGTGCTGCTGGAAAACTTAAGGCCTAAAAAGAGACCAGGCTCCTGATTTTTCAGCTGGGATGTGTCTGGCTGGCAGAGGAGACAGCTCTGTGGAGAAGCTGATCTTCAGGGCTTGCTTTAATAAGCTGGCTTAAGTCAGTGCACATCACTGCAGTGCTGGTAGCTGAGTATGCCCACATCATCCCAGCTCATTTCTCTGCTGTTTTGAGCCTCCTTCTGCTCAGAGGTTCAAAAGGACAGGGCCAAAATGTGTGGCTGCTGCTCTTTTCTCTCCCTCTCTTTCTACTGAGAAGGGGTTGAGGGGCAAAGAGCAGATATTTGACAGCAAATGTCATCCCACATCCCTGAAAATTCCTCATGTGCTTGCTCCTTGCTGTTGGGCTGTCATGTGTGGTGTGGTCTGTCCCTGCCTTGATCCAGGGCTGTTCCCTTCTTTGGGGAATTTTGTCATGCTCCCACAGCTTTAAATACCAGTGGATTTTCCATTTGATCCAGGGGAACATGTGGCTTTTGAGAAGAGATGATGAAAGGAAATTGATGAGGAAATAATTTCCGTCAATGAGGAAAGGGATGCTCACTGCAGCTGGCTCCCAACCCAGGCTGCACAGGGCTGCAAAGGGATTTAAACATTTCTGCAGGGGAACCTTTCTTGCTGGAAAACATCTTGGCTGAGTTTCATGTTGTGTTTGTCTCCTTTTGGCTGCCACCAGAAGGTGAGTCCCAGAGGAAGGACAGCTGCAAGGACAGATGAGAGTTGTGTGTCTGTGTGGGCAAGGCAAAGAGGAGGCTTGGTCCTCTGCATCTCAAACAGACTGGGCTGGCAGAGTCTGCTGAAATTGGTTGCACCTATAAAGAGATGACCTCAAAATGAACCTGTTGCTTTTCTGTGAAATGGAAAAGTCTGCATGGCTTAGAGGACAGGCACAAACTACCAAGAGTGGAGTGGTTTGAGCCACCATTGGAGGCAGAGACAGTGAGGGCTGGGCTCTTTATATCCCCCTTCTCCTTTTTTTTTTTTTTTTTACTGCCAGTTCATGAAGGGATTCTTTGGGTTTGCTCATCTTAAATACATCATTTTATGCCTCATTGTTTGGGTTGGGCTTAATTTCTTCCAGTTGCAATGCCTGGGCTGTGTCTCCAGAGCCAGTGCTCGTGGGGAGGCTGCGTGGGCACATCTGCACCAGGGCATGGACATGGCTGCACCTCTGGGCAAAGATGGGGTCTGGTTTACTGGCTGGGGGGGTGTGGTGAGGGGCTTTTATTCCCTGATGACTCGGAGGCACCACAGGAGTGAGCTGGGGGCTTGCACAGGCAGGGCTGCTGGATCAGGGTATTTGGAGCAATAGAAACTTGTTCCAAGGCTTGCTTGAAATTCCTGAGTGGAGTTCAGGAGACCCATCCCCAGGAATCCTGTGTCATTACAGAAATGGGAGATCTTTGTGCATGAGAGGAGACAGCAAAGCCTTGAGAAACCTGCCTCTCCCTCCTTGAGGACGCACTTGGGTTTTAGTGGTCTTTTATTTCCTTCCCTGCTCTCAGGGGAGCCAATGGACAGGAAGAGATCTCCTGTAAAAGGGGTTAATGTGCCAATGGCACCTGCAGAAGTGAAGTGGAGGTGGGATCCAGGTGAGCTGTCTGGTTCCTGAGGAGCTCCAGGAATCCTGTGAGAGGGGCAGCTTCCCACTGTGGCTAACAGGAAATGCCTCATTGACTGGAGCAAGGACTAAACTCCAAAGGCAGCTGCCTGAGAAGTGCTGACTGGAGCTGTGCCATGGTGATTTGGTGAATGTGACTCTTGGGCTCTTGGTGCAGATCTAAAGCTCTGTGGCCATGTGACCCATAGTGCTAATTTGGCATAAATGCCCTCTCCTTCCTCAGATCTTTTCCAATTATTGTAATGGGGCCAATTTGATAAGTCAGGCTTTATCCTGGACCAGATCTGCTGGCTGCCAGAGAGCAGACTCTGTTGGAGATGTGTCAGGAGAGACAGGAGTGATTCAGAGAAAGCTGTAGCCCTCACTGGCATTAAATTGACAGTGTGCAGTCAGAGGCTCACACCTGACCCAGGCAGAGCTCAGTGCAGAAACCCAGTGTGAACAAGCTTGAAGCTGTGGCCTTTCCTGGAGAGAAGACAAATTAGAAATCCAAAAGTACCTGCTGAGCTGCCCTCTCCTGTGGCAGGACCCATAGGGACCTGGGATCAGATGTCTCATGATAGATATCAACCTTCTGGGCTTTTGGGGCAGGGACCTCGGGGACCCATGGCTGTGCCCTCAGCCATGGTGCTAGCCCTTGATTTGAAGCTGTTCCTCTTGGATGCCTCCAGCCCTCCTCCCCTGAGAAAGGAGCTACTCCAAGCAGAAATAACCCCTGCTACCTTGAACTCCAGGACAGCCAGCCTTGCCTGTCAGGTATAAATAGACCATTTGGGGCAGCTGGACGTGATGGAGATTGACAGGTTGTCTCCAGAGTTTTGCCCTTGCTGAAGCAGGAGGAGACGTAAAAGCATCAACGTGGGGATGCACAGCATGAGAGCAGCAAGCAAAGCCCCCCAGCTGCACAGCAGGCTGGGCCACCTGCCAGGGAGGAGGCAGGTGGGGCCCTTGGTGGCCCTGAGCAGGGCACTGCTGTGACAAGACCTTCCCTGAGCCATGCCAGGCCCAGCAGATGCCTTGTGTGTCACCCAGCTCAGCCTCTGGCCAACGAGTCTGATCACAGAAATCCAGGCTGCCCAGCAAAAAAGAGAATGAAGAATGGAGCAGGATCAAGGGGGAGGAAAAAAGGGGTTGAAAGATTCCCAGAAGTTCTGTAGAAATAGGTATGAGGACCAAGTTTCACTTAGGTAGTTTTGTTTCTAGGTAGTCAAAGAAGCCTCTAAGTCAGTATTTATTTGTGACTGAGGGTTGCCTTTTTAATTTTTTTTTAAGTACTTGTCCCTACAAGCAATAATGGAGGGCTAACCTGGACAAGGAACATCTTCTGTTGAGATGTTTTGTCTGAAAAATGGTTTTTGTGGGAAAACTGGGAAATTGCATGGGCTGTGTCTTTCAAGATTTCTCTGAGAACCCTGGGTGGTTTTTTGTTTTGTTTTGTTTTGTTTTATTTTCTTTGTTTGCTTCTGGTTTGGGGTTGGTTTTTTAGTGGTGTTTTTTTTTTTTTTTGGGGGGGGGTTTTTT
>VZRH01002263.1:226418-246360 GCA_013397555.1 Urocynchramus pylzowi | reverse complement strand
TTGTTTTTTTGTTTTGGGTTTTTGGTTGGTTGGTTGGTTTTTTTGTTTCGGTTTGGTTTTTTGCTTATTTTTTGGGTTTGTTTATTTTTTTTTTTAGGAGATGAGAAAATCCTGGTCAGGGTGTAGTTTTCTTTGAAGGAAAACAACCTAACTGTTTTCAGGCATTTTGCAGAAATCTCAGCTTCACATCCTGTGAACAGCAGGGTTAAAGATGGGCTTGTGTTTAAATGACAACCTGTGTGTTCTCAGGCGTTCTGAGTGGAAAGTTTGCTCGCAGGGTGGCATCCAGGAGGTATCAAGTGAACCTTTCTTCACCTGTCCTTTGAATATCCCTTGCTGAACACCAAATGACTTGTCAGGGTGAACTTAAGAGCTGAGTGCTCTTTTCCCAACAAAATCTCTTCTGGACACAAGGCCCTTTTGTCAGAGACTTGCTTTTGGGTCGGAGCGACTTCAGCACTTGCACATAGAAATCCTCACTTCATTCAGTGCTCATCCAGCCTGGAATCCTGGTTTTACAGCACAGGTTGCTGTCTTGTACCATGGACAAGAGAAATAAGGTGCTTCCCTTGAAGTGTGAGGCATGGGGGACTCTCCCAGTTGGAATGCTGTGGTTCCTTTTTTGTCTCTCCGATCTTTATTCCAGGGAAGGTAAAAAGTTGGAGTGACCTGTCTGAAAGCAAGGAGGGAGCTGTGAACCCCCAAACTCTGAGCTTCCACCCTCTTGACCCCACCCCTGCTGCAGGATACAATGCATGCCCAAACCCCTTTGTGCTGCAGCACAAACCCCCTGCACCACGGGCTTGCTCATTCCCCTGCAAGCCCGACCCAAAGCGGCCAACACTTTTGACAAAGTATTCTTTTCCAGAGGATCCAAATGGCCACTTCTTTGGATCCACCTTCCCAGGACCACTTTGCTGCATGCTTTTCCATGACGCTGCTGCTGCTGACCTTTCTGCTCCAGCAAGGGGGAGTCTCTGGGAAGCACATAGGCAGTGATTCTTCCCTGTTACAAAGGCCGGGATTGTTGGCAGCTTGACGCCCCAGAAAGTGTCTAATTGACTCGACTCCCTCTAGCTGGGCTCCCAGTGGATTTTCTGCCTCAGGATATCTCGGCATTATAGTGGACCTGTTGTTTTTGCTGTCCTCATGATATTCAAAAGTGCCTTGTTGGAGCAGAGAGCGGGAGTCGGAGCGGACGCGCCGAGGGATTCGCCCGTCGCCCCGCCAGCACGGCCAGCGCACAGCAGCGTGACAGGGTCACCTGCCAGCCTCCCTCCAGGGCTCCAAACTCTCTTGGAGCATCCCCTTGGCTTGATGGGTACAGCTGACAGGTGTAAATCTTCCCTTTGCATCTCAGGCAGCATCAGCATGGGAATATCTCTGCTGGTTTAGCAAGGTTTGTTCGCCCTGATGCCTTGGAGTGGTCACCTAGAGCAGGGGCTGGACCAGATTAAGAGAATAAAAGCAGGTATTTATTGAAGGCCTTCAACAGGCACACCTTGGGCAGCCAAAAGCCTTCAAGAGGGGCTACACCCAGGATGGACGATGGTCAGGAGTTTTTCATACAGTTACAAGTCTGGTCCATTTACATATCAGGGGTTAATCCTCTCCAGTTACAGCTTCAGGTAATGAAGTCATTTACTCCAAGTTTGCTCCCCCAGTTCACTGTTGTTTACATCTCTCGGTGCCTGAGACAATAAGGAGTCCTTGAGTTTCAGGCCCAGAGAGGAATTGTTTTGTCTGAATAAAATCAGAGAACAGTGGCTGACAGGCTATGGGGTTTTAGAGCTATACCCTAAAGCAGCACAGGATCTGAAAAATATAAAAGCTAAATCCTAAGGCATCAACTCCAGTGCATCTCCAGTGTGGGCTTGGCCCAGGTGCCTTCTGGGCTGGGCTGAGGCCTTGTCAGGTGTCTCTGTCGCCTTGCACAAATGCCTGGGAGTGCTTTACCTTCATCTGTGTCAAAATACCGAAGTGCCACCACTGGTGCCTGTCTGAGGAGGTAATTCCCTGCAGGATTGGGCAGCTGGGCTCCACAACCAGCAAAGCTGCTGGAGGTGCTTAGGCAGGCGTAAGAGGATTCGGTGACACCGCTGATTAGTGTCCAGGGCCTCATTACGGTGCTGGTGATTGCAGGTCTCCCAAAGGTTTAAACAGGCTTGCTTAAATCTGCCCTCAGAGGCTGCACTTGGCTGCATGGGACGGTGCTTTCTGCAAGGTAGGCAGTGCCCTCCCTCCCTGGAGCAGCCTGGCACTGGGGATGACAGCCCTGGCCATGACACCTTGGGGATGGCACTCACACTGGGTGGCAGCTGTGGGGCTCAGGGAGAGAGAGGGAAGGCCTGGGGAGAAGGAGAGGGCAGGCTGTGCTCCTGCAGGTGTGTTTGTGGTGCTGCTGCTTGAATGTGCTGCTGTCAGTAATTGCATTAGCCCGGTGGGGCTCTGGGCCTAATTTCATTAGCTTGGTGTCTGTGGTTATTGCTGGGCATGAGGAAGGGCAGGGATGGGTGGGGAAGGGCTGATGCAGCAGCTCCCTTCCTCTCCATCTCCAGGGAGGCAACTTGCTTTTGGTGACTTGTGCCAGTCCCAGGCCAATGCTGTGGACCAGTGCAACAGATGGATGAGGTTGGCTCAAACCACTTTGCCAGCCTGGAGAAATCCAGTTTCAAGTCCCTGCTCAGGCCAAACTGACTTCCTGTTTGGCCCTGAGTAGGTCACCTGGTGTCTGTGTCACCCTCAGAGGCCAGCAGGGAGGAAAATGGGCATTTTGGCTCTTGGGGCACTCAGCCTGGTAGCCCTTACTGCACCTCATTAGCCATGAGAAGGAACCCCCAGCTCTAAAACCAGCACCCCACAGGAAGTGGGTTTTCCCTGGAATTCTGTCACTCTGGAGCAGTGTGGCAGGAGGAAGGTGAATGAGCAGCTGTGGAATTATAAGAGCTGCAACTTTTTTATTTGATAATATCTACGGCATCAGTATATACATAGACTGCCTTTGCCTTTAAACTAAGATGGGGTGGGGCTTGATGGAATTCTTGAACATATTTGGGGTTTTCCCTAGTTCAAGGAAAAGGGACCATATTTACTTTCCAGCTTTCCTGGTTCTGGTGCAAAGTTGGGATAAAATTATTCCCCTGTAGGCCTTTGCTCAGTCAGGCTCCAGAGACCAGCATCCTAAAAGGCTGGGTGGGGTAGTACTGGTGGAGGAGTTCTTTGAGATGCCATTCCAGCACACTCAGAAATACTATCTACAGTACTGTGGCCTTGGAAAGTCACCTGGGAGGTGAGTGAGTGAGCTGGGGATCCCAACACAACGTTAGCATCTCAGTTGGCTTGAACAGCTCTGCTTTGTCAGGAGTCCTGCTCTGACTGATGCCCCCATGTGTGGCTGCTGGATGCCCCCTGGCAGCACTGAATGCCATCTGGGGGCAGCATGGCCATGGTTTTCCTCCCTAAATTAACAGTGGCAGTCTTCTCCTTTTACACAACAATGAGAACGGGCAGGGGAATAAAAAGCATTTAATACTCTGAAGCTGTGAATTGTGCTATTCTACAAGAAACAGAGGGGCTGCTTCTGTAAGGTCTTGCAGTACTGCTTAAGAGAGGCTGGGCTGGCTGCTAGACTCTATCTGCCACAGACTGACTTGGGTGCAGGCACTGGAACTTCTCCACCCTCCAAAATCCATGGTGGTCTCCTAAATTAATTGCCTGCCGCTTGATTTGCCTGAGGAAAGGGCCCGGAGGGGTTTCCTTGAAGTTGCTCTGTGTGTGCATGTGTTCTGCAGTGCTAAGCACTCACTAACCCAGATCTGCTAAAAATCAATAAAGTAATCCACTTACTGCTTGGGACTGCCAACCTTTTTAAGGAGCTCAGAGCTGTTTTGTCTTCTTTCCCCTCCCAAAGAAAGAAAAGAGCTGTGAGGACGGGGGTGCTGACAGAGCTGGTCTAAAATCAGGCTCTTTGCTCTGGGCAGATCAATAAAAATAATTCCCTACTAAAACTTCATTAGCATGGAATTAAAGCCGCCGAGATCCCGCGTGGTGGGTAAGAATAAATGGTGCTGCTAAACCTCGGCACGGCTGGTGCTTAGAGAGCAAAGCTGCTCACACCTCCCCGTTCCCAGCGCTGGACTGAGCAGGCAGCTGGCTCTGCCCCTGCCTGGCAAGGGCACAAACCCTCCTGTCCAGCCTGAGGGCAAGGGACAAGCCAGGCTGGCATGGCAGGGAGGTGTGACTCCAGCAGGTGGAAGCGAAACTGGTGTGCAGGAGTGGGTTTGTCTCAAAAAATTTGTCTCACTCAGCGTCTGAGTGCTGAGTGCTGATGGGCATCTGGGGACCAGAGGCACAAGGCCACACTGCATCTCTGCATGGGTGCTGGACAGGCATGCCAGAGCTTTCCCATGACACCAGATCAGAGAAACATCCCTCTGGCAGGTCATGTGTGGGGCTGCACAAAGTTCCTCTTTTGTGTGGAAGTTTTGGATCTTATTGAGTGTGTGTTTGTGTGTGTGTGTGAAAAATCACTTCTTTAGAAAGCAGGTTGTTTGCTAGGCTTTTTTTGATTGAAAAATGTTTCTTTCGGTCTTGTGACAGAGGAAAAAAAAAAACCTGCCCTGCTGAGAAATCCAATTTTCTATCAGGAGATTGAAACAAGCCACCTTGCAGCCTGTTCCTCAGCAGCGCCCTGGGTTTCTGCCTGCAGGGCACTGAGGTATCCCTGCCTGGAGCCTGCCTTTTGCTTCCTGCTCTTAACAAGGATCCCCAGCGTGCCTGTTAAAGGACAGCACTGGAGGCAAAGCCAGTGTTATCCTGAAACAGCAAACTTTGCCAACAGGTTAGGAATCCTTGTGGCTGCTGGGATTGACAGCACTTGGATTAGACAGGGTGGAGGGAGGGGCAGCCTGCACTGGAACAGGAGCTGTGTCTACATCTCCTGCTCCTGGGTGTAGCTGTGAATGCTGGAAGGACTGGCCCAAGCTGAGGACATTCACTGGGGATGGCCTTGGTGTATGTTGGGGTGGTGGCAGGGCAGGACAGCAGCTCAGCTGAACAGGAGAGGGACAGGACACAGCACCACACAGTCAGATGCTGCTCTCGTGTTGTGCTCTCGTGCTGGTCCTCAAACACTTTGGTCTCCCTTCCCCAGGCCTCAAAACTTGTGGCCAGTGAGAGGGATGTGTGCTCAGCTGCCTCTCCTCCTCTAAAAACAGTTCTGCAGTGCCATTAATGTTTGTGCAATAAAACAAGTGAGATGTGAAAGGTGGCCAGATAGAAAATACAAGAGTGATCTCTGCTGTTTGTATTCCCCCTGCAAGACTGCAGTTGCTTGGTGGGTTTTTTGCCTTAGTAGAACCTACTCAGAATACTGATCTCTTGATTGTTTTTTGGGGCTTTTTTTTGACTGTGATAAAAAAAAGAAGGTGTGTGCAAACCTAGGCCACAGCTAACGGGCTATACAGAATGCTGATACTACTGGCTGCAAACCTCCTTACTACTGACAGCTGGCAGGTTATCCATATGTTCTGCTGTGTGGAGATGCACTCCCAAATGCTAGGTTCTCATTCCCAGGTAAACCCTTAAGTCCTGGATCTGATCTGATGTACCTGCTGCCCACAGAGAGCTGTGCATCCATGTCATGCTGTCCTCCCAATACTGCACATCACCAAGTTCTCACACGCAGATGCAGAGCAGGAATTGGAGGAAACAAAATCACCTTTTAAAAATAAAGCTTGTTAATATAAGGGAGAGGAAAAACCCTTCCCCTTGCCTAAACTCTAGCTAGAGGTAAATGGATGTGGCAATGTCTGAGAGCAAAGGAAGAAACAGAGCTAACAAGGGCAACCTTTCCTTCTCCTTCAGACGTGATACCTCAGGGCTGACTGCACCTCAGTCAGCACTGCCTGAGCTGCTGCTGGGTGCTCTGAACAGCTCTGGGCTGGCAGATTCCATACCCTCCCCTTCCAGCATGCTTTGTGCCAAAGGGCAAAATGGGTCCTGGGGTGACCTGGAGGGAGCCAAGTGC
Source organism: Urocynchramus pylzowi (assembly GCA_013397555.1). Taxonomy (NCBI): domain Eukaryota; kingdom Metazoa; phylum Chordata; class Aves; order Passeriformes; family Fringillidae; genus Urocynchramus; species Urocynchramus pylzowi. Next base: position 240,332 of record VZRH01002263.1, on the reverse strand, counting down.
CAGAAGGCCCTTGTAGGACGCCAAACATCCTAATCTGCTCTTCCCTCTTTTTGTCTTGCTGCTTGCATGCCATACTTCCCGTGGTCCCCCTGGGAAGGCAAAGCCCCTGAGTCCCCTTTCTCTGCCGTGTGGCTGGTGGCAATGACAGGTCTGCAAGCCACCTTCTCCTCCAGCACACATGCAAGCCCAGACCTCCGGCAAAATTGCTCCCTCCTCCTTTCCTTTGAGGTGGCTTCACTTGAGGCTTCCCAGATGAGCCCCCAGAACCAGTGGGCTGTGCTGTAACCTTGCCTCTCCCCAGATCTGCAGGAACTGGGCTGGGGGCTTGCCAGTCGGGGAACTGGGGCTGCTCCTGATCCCAGGCACTGGAGGGGGCAGTGCTGGGGACCGCAGCAGGCTCTGCCCCGGCCTGGCAGCTGGCTGCTTGTTTCTGCTTATTCCTACACATTTCCCACAGAGCTTCCTTGTGGGGAGGGCTGGGCATTAGTCTGAAGTTGCGGATGTAGCTCTGGGGCCGTCTGAAGCTCTGCTGCGAACTTCACTGGATTGAGCAGTGGATTGAGCCCCCCCGGGCTCTGTCCTGTGTCCCACCTCCTCTCACCCCACACAGCTTTAGCAACTGGTTAATGAGGCTTTTGATGTGGTTTGCGTGTCTTTTGTACTCCTTTGGGTGGGGCTGGGGATGAGAGCCGAGCTGCCAGCTCTGCTCGCCGCAGGAAGGTCCTGCTCCTCCTCATCCTTGCATTTCCTAGGGGTGGCTGCAGCCCAGCACCACAGGGCCGTGCCTTCGGGAGCACAGCTCTGGCAGGGTTTGGTGCGGGATGCGGGCGTGGATGTGGCACTCCTCCCGGCCAGGGCCGCTCCTCTGCCTGCCCACAGAGACCCTCCACACGGCCGGAGCTGCGGGAACCAACACACCGCGCCGAGCCTTCGCTGGCGGAGCAGCAAATCATCACCCTCCTCATTCCCCACCATGCTCCTCCCCTAAACAACTTAACCTCTCCCCCTCCTCCCAATTCCCGATCTATACCGGAGCCGCCGTGCATTGAGTGGCGTCTCCGCCGGGCGATTATGCTGCCTGCCCGGAGCGCCGGGAATTCGCAGGGAGCCGAGCCAGCGGAGCACGGGAGCCGGCGCTGAGCGAGGAGGGAAGCAGGGCATGGCTCAGCCCCCGCTGCTGCCGGCGTGAGGCGAGGATGAGCCCGCGGCAGGAGGAGGCTGCCCCGGCACCCTCCGAGAGCCCCCGCTCCCGCAGAGCCATGCCCCGAGCCCGGCGGGCTGCGCTGGGCTCCGGGCGGCTTTGAAGTTTCCAGGAGGCAGTTGTGTTGAGAAAGGCGAGCGATGAACTGAAGATTAAACATGTATGGGAATTATCCTCACTTCATTAAGTTTCCTGCGGGCTTTGGCAGTAAGTGTTTTACTTGCGTTTGCGAGCTGCGCCTTCTGGGTTAGGGGGAGGAACTGATCCCGCGGTGGCGGCAGGGGGGGGTGTAAAGGGAATTTAAAAACGTGTTTAACCTAGCTCGGATGTGGCTGTAACCTACAGTGCCCGTGTGCTTGTGATTGAAGCTGTCCTGTGGTTTTATGTGCTGTGAACTTCTGCACAGCCAGACCGGGCTGCCTGAAATGTTGCAGGCTTGAGTCAAACCGCTGCACTCCGCTTTGAAGTTTAGCGGATCATGGGGGAGATGCATCTTTGTGTCTGTGTGTGGTGGCTTGAATCTCTTCATTGTAAGAACAGCATCAAACCAAGCAAGCGTACTGCCGATTTAATTTTTATTAAGTTGTTGGAGGGGGGGAAAAAAATTACTTTGCAAACCTAAAACACCTCCCTAGAAAATCTTAAGAGGGCTAATTCCTTGCCTTGTGGGGCTATCTCCTGCCCTTGTGACACAGATCCCACCGTAATCGTGTGGAGCTGTGTCAGATTAGCCAAGGGAGGCTGCCCAGGGGGACGGCGAAGGGCTGGGGCTGTGACACCCCTGTGCCCACCGTGAGCGAGCCCTGGCTGCAGGAGCCGCGGCTGCTCTTGGGAAATGGACTTTGCAATTACTCCTTGTGTTTTAGCTGAAGTTATTCCCCTTGCCCTGGCGCAAGGGGAATGGGTTGAGGAGCTGTAGATCGGAGTGCTGGGCTGCGAGGGGCCGGGAGCGCCCACCTATGGACTGCTGAAAGTGCTGATGGGACTTGAAGTGCACGCGTGTGCCATGTCTTGGTACCTCTGGAAAGCTCTTTAAGTTGTTCCCAGCCCTTCAAGGTGGGTAAATGCCTCCAGGATTCGCTCTGGAGGCCCCCAGGCTGTGTACACCAGCCTGTTATTTCTCTGCTGGAGAAGCAGTTTGTGCAGACATGGCATTGCACACGGGATGTTCCCACTATGTGTGGGGCTTTTTTTCCCCTCCCTTTTTCACCAGATGCTCACCTCTGGTAATTCTCCAACTCCAGAAAAGTCACTGGTATTGCATCAAGTTACCCTCAAGTTTCACAAGCGCTCGACTTTCCAAAATACCTTTTTAGGCTGTTTCTGCAGAGAGGGGATGACTCGTTGGGAGAATCTATTGCTCACTGGTGGTTTTAAGGACCCAGCAAAGACAAGCTGAACTCTCTCCTACTGCTGCAATAAGAACAAAACAATGAAAGTGTTATTTGTGTTTAATTTATTTCTATTACAAATTTGCAATGAAGCAAAAGAAAAGTGACAGTCAAGCTGATCTTCATGGGAACCAGGCCGAGATCCCTGTAGGGACAAGGGTCACAACACTCAGCAGAGCCTTTGGGAGATTTCTAGGAGAGGAAATTGGTAATAGGAGCAGAGGGATTTATGTTCCACCAATGAAGGCAAAGGGACTGTTCTCCAACAGTTCAGTATATTGGGAGTATAACTTCCATTTAAAGTATTAAACTGGGATTTTAACCTGCTTCCAACTTGGTATTAGAAACAGAGGTGTTTTCTGTACGTGAATGCCTGGCAAAGATGCAAAAGCATTGGCCAAGTTTTGTTTGGGGTGCTTTAAAACAGTCCCTCTGTCATGTCTTATGCTCCCTGGATGAAATTTACCACTCCTGGCCACGCTCCCCCCAAAGCCAGAGGGCTTCCATGTCCCTGTGGCAGCTTGGTGATGTGGCAGCTCCCCCTCCTTGTGTGGCTGGGTCTGCAGAGGGGGATTCTGGCTGGCTGAGGAATCAGTGCCTGTTTTGGCACAGACAGCTTTGGGCCTCTCAGAGTGTGAGAGGGCAGCCAGGCTTTGGAGGAGGAGGGATGGTGGTGACCACGGATGGAGGGGATCTTCCACTGCCTTGGGTCCTCACCATGAAGCCCACACAGGCAGCCTGCATCTCCACCAGGGCCACGATGTGTTCTTGGTGTTTGCTGCTCCCCCATCCTTGGAAAAAGCCATCAAACTCTTCCTGGATGTGCATTAGGAGGAACATCAGGATGCCAGGGCAGTGTCCACACTAAGCTGGCAGCTTGTAGCATTCATGGCACGGTGTTGCTGGAGGGCAAAGTTGAGGTGATGCAGGTTCTGCTGTTCTTCCTGCATTCAGATTTGCTTTAGCTCTGAAATTCTGGGCTTCAGTTTCAGCATAATGGCAAAGAAAGGCATCTACTTGCTGTCTTTTTCTTTGCTCTCAGGTAGCTGTTACATCTGCTTTACCTTAATTTTATCTTCATTCAGGTTAGAAATAAGGTGCATGTTTTTGATGGTGTGTGCAACACTCACTTTGATCTTAAACATCTGAATAGCACCACCAAATTTGTGTGAGAAAGTACATCCACAACTTGGTCATAAGCACGTGATTTGTGATGAGAAAAGGACAATCAGACTCCAAGGTGTCACAGATGAGTTTGTAGAATAACAGGGAAAATGTTCAGATGAGTCACCCTTAGACATCTAAAGCAGGAGATGTGCTGGGCTAAGGCTGGAGCAAAGAAAGGGCTCAAAAATGTGTTTTCTCCAGAAGGATGCATTTCACCCAAAGCCCAGCTCCCAGGGCAAGGAAAGATGCTGTGCTGGCTGTCCTCTCTCTCTGAGCACTCTCTGGCACCGTTGGTTGGGGACAAGAACTAACTTGGCTGCTCCACAAAGTCCCTTTTATTAGTACTCATGTAACTTGGCCTATGGCCACACCACCTCCGGCTGCAATCTTGTCAGCTCTCCCAAGCAAAGCAGGGTTAGGCCAGGTCGTTTAGGGGATAGGGAGAGGAAAACCCACATTGTGCTGGAGTGGCTCTGCTGCCTGCCTGGCTGGCACCTTTTTCCTGTGTGCTGATCCCAGGTTTTGTGCCCTGCAGGATGCTTTTTTCCCTGGATGTCATGGCTTGCTGTGTCCATTCCTATAATTGTGCATGTGAGGATGGAGAAGAGCCCTTTGACCCAGCAAAGGTGTGAGAAAATCCAGTGACTGGGCAACTCTGGTATCTGGGAAAACGAAATTTTAAATTTTGTGAAAATTTTTCTATTAAAGCAGGAGACACTTGCCTTCAGTTGCCTGGGGCAACCACAGGTCCTGTAGTCAGTGGGATCCATTCTCCTGGGGACCTGTAGCCGCTCCACAAATTCAAAGAGAACTGTAGGAATTTGGGCATGTTTTTTCCTGGTGGCTGCTGGCCAAGTGGGAAATCTGATCAAACAATCATGGAAAAAACCCTTCAGGCCTCAGATTCAACAACTTTTCCCTTTTTTTTTTTTTTTGGAGACAAGGAACTTTATCCAACTCTTGTGTGTTACTGTGGTCACCAGGGAGATGTGATACCTTGTTAGGGTGAGTAAATTTGGCTTGCAGTTCTTTCTTAATTACTGATATGTAGTTGCTAAAGGAGTCTTTCCCTGGTGCAGGCTCAGCAGCAGATGCTATTTTGAGGTCTTGGTCTGATTTGACTGAAATTGGACAGTGGGTCAATAGCTTGGGACATTTGGACATGACACACAGCTTCTTGTGGCCAGGTTTTGGATGGCTCCTGTTTGCAAGGGAGGCACAGGAGCATTACCAGAGAAGGGAGGAAGCAGCTCTTCCCACCACCTGGAGAGCTGAGGGAAACTTTGTGCTGCCCTGTGTAGGTCCCTGTTGGAGAAACCCCTGCTCCCATATGTGCCACTACAGCTCCTGAGAGTTTTCCTCCTTGTTTTTAGTGCTCAGGGAAAGCTGCATTATTTATTGACATGGAGTTGAGCAGGAAGATAGAAACACAGAGGTTACTGGACCTTAAAAGCAAGGCAAACCCACTAACCTTTCTGTGGGATATTAGCATGGCAGTTTGTACTGTCTGTGGGAATTGGCTTGGATGGTTAAAAATATCACCAGAAAGGGAAGAGTTTTTTGGTTCATCTTCTGTGTATTAAACAAAAACAACTTCTGCAGTCACAGCAGCAGAACTTTGCTTGATTCCAGTCATGGTGGGTATCCTGCTGCCATAACTGCAGCCACTTTCAGGAGTGTTTCTCTCAGGTATTTCCCTTTCAAGGTCGTCCCCAAGGACAAGCTCTTTGCCGGGCTGCACCTCCCACGCACACTTGTGCTCCTCTCCTGAAATCAGCCCTTCTCTGCCTGTCTCTTCCCACTTCTCAGTGCTTTCTGATCTGTAGAGGATGAAGTATCTGCAAAGTCATGTGTCAGGCAGGGCAGCTCACACCTTTAAATGTTTGTGCCAATGAAACGTTTTCTCTGAAGCCTTGGGAACATAAGTGTTTTTCATTATTTGATGACTTCCAGCTTTTGATTCTCTCTGACATTAAAAAGGAAACTGTGAATGTTGAGAGTATCATCATCTCTAGGCTTTCCAGGGCTCTTCAAGGATTGTTTTAGGCCTTAAATGAGGTCAGACCCTGGTGTTGAACAGGGGTATTTCTCTCAAGGCTTTGCTGGGTGTTAGAGCTGAAGGGGCATTAGCCAAAACAAAACTGCAGCCCGTGGTGGTTAAACAGACTGTGTGTGTAGTGCTTGGATGTTTCTGGTCTCTGCATTTTTGAGTCTTCCTTCTGCTCAGGTGTAACCAATGAAGCTGATTTTTGCTGCCATTATTTGTGAGAAAATCAAGAGAGTTTTATTGGTTGCAATAAAACTGGTTCCTTCTCTTCCTGCTGCCTTCACCGAGGTATTTGCGGTCACTTGTGCGCCCTTGCAAAAGAGAAGTCTTTGTTTCCACGCCTTCCTCAGCTTTACCTGTGAAATGCTTGGAGCACAGAGGTGCATCCAGAGTGCCTTTATCAAGCTCACCTTGGTCCAGTTTCACTGTGCTAGCTCAGACATGGCTGTTTAGCATTGGTGTGGTGGGCCTGGAGCTTTTGTGCTCTGCAGGTGCATCTGTTGGACACCTACACATCCTCTGTGATGTAGATGGTGTTCTTCTGCTTTTATGAGGCTATTCATGCAAGTTTCCTATCCCTGGATTAGGATTTTGCTGAAGTGAAGATGAAACACAGTTAGAAGTCAAGTACCAAAGCTTTGTGTGCTCGCTCAGCTTCAGTAGCTGGTGGGTGAGGGTAATGCTGTTGCTTATGTCCTCAAGGGCAGTAATTTCAAAATGCAGAGAGCCAAGTGTTTCTTGGGGTCTTTCTTCATTATTTTTCCTAATGTCAGCAGAGATGCCTAAGCTGACATTGGATATGATTCTTATTCTGGATGCTGAAGCAACAGTATGGACACTGTATTTGTGTCTGTGTGTGCACTTCCAGCTGCTCCCTGCCACAAACAATGCTGTAATTTGCAGAGCCACTTTGAAACAGTGAAGCACCCAGAAGCAAGTTCTTCCTTCTTAAGCTTGCACCCTTCAAAGGGAAGGCTGGAGTGTGCGTTTCTGTTTAAGGCAGCTTGTGGAGAGTTGATGGAGGCACTGGGTTCTCTGGGCAGTGCACGTTTGCAGCGGAGTACTGGAAAATCCACACTGTCCTCCCTTCCCCTGCTCCTCCAGGAGAGAAATAAATACAAAATCAAGCTTCCCTGAACTTGGACAGGAAACCACCTGTCTAGGCATTGATGTGGAGAAGGGAGCAGGGAAGAAGGACAAACAGCCCCACTTGTGGATGGGAAATTAGCCGGCGATGAACGCGGAGTGGGCGGCGGAGAGCGGCAGCGAGCCCTGGTGCTCGGTGCAGGTCCCAGCTGGTCTCCCCCAGCTGGCGTGGGGACGTGGCCAGCGTGGTCGGTGCCCTGTGCTCGGGGCGTCCCCGTCCCTGCTGTCACCTCGCATTACCTGATGGACACGCTGCAGGCCTGGGTAAATGTCACCTGTGCCCCGCGCAGGCGGGGGCGGCCGGCTGGGGCTGGCGTGCAGGACTGAGTCCTGGCTGCCCAGCCCACCCTGCTCCGTCCCACAGCTGCTTCCCTGCTGCAGAGCAGCTCCTCTCTATGTTCCACTGCCACGTGTCTGTCTCCCAAAGGATGAGAGGAAATACCTGGAGTAAAGCCATTCCATCCCGCTGAACCCAAGACCTTTCTGGGTTCTGCTGGGAGATGTGGGACACAGACCATCAGTGTTTTCTTGCAAGTCATTTAATTCAATTATTTTCTTTCAAAACTTGGCTGTTTGCACAGTCCAAACCTCCCTGGCTTCTTTGAACTGAAACAAGTTTGAGCGTATTCAGCTGAGCGAATAATTAACCCCAGGGTCAAGGATGCTTTGGCTTGGCTCTCTCTTCCTGCACACCTTTCAGCCATGAAAATCGTTCCTCTCACAAGCTGATGGTCTGCTAACAGTCCTTTCTTATATCCCCCTCTGAGCACTCTAGCCTGAAAATGAGAAGCTGAGAGGAGGATTTTCCCCAGGTGCAGGAGAATGCATTTCTGCTCCCCTGGTGGATGACTTAGCAGACTTATGCCAGAAAGGGACTAGAAGTCAAAGTTTTTTGTTGTTTGTGGGCTTTTTGTCATCGTTGTTGTGCTTTTTTAGATGGGGGCTTTATTTGAATTTGTAACAGATGGATAAAGTTGTCGTTTGGCAAATGGAAAGTTAACACTGCTGGATTTGACCAAGGGGTTTGTCAGAGCCTTGGCAGGGCAGTGTAGGCAGGCACTGTGGAAACAAGCATGTTCACTCTGGTTTGTGTCATCAGGCCCTGGCAAACAAAGCCTGGCTTTACACCTCTGTGCTCTCCAGTAGGTATTTTCATTTATCCATCCATCTCCACCAGTAAACACTCCTTTATGCATTCACACTTCCTCTTTGGTATCTCATTGCTGGGATAACAGAGGTATAACAGATTAAAACCCTCTAAGTTTCCTGGCTTTGACCTTTGATCCCATCCTGGGGTCCAGGGGATTCCCCTGGGCACAGCTCTGAAACATTTGACCCTTGGCAGGGGCATGAGCCCACCGTGGGGCTGCACTGCCCAGCAGCCTCCTGCTGTGAAAGCCTTGCTCTGGGTCCTTGTGATACTTGGAGCCTCTCTAATGGAGAAACTTAGCAGTGACAGCATTTCTGAAAAGTCTGGCATAAAAGCAAACAGTTAATTCTCCTGGGTGTCTTTTCTTATTGGTTTAAATCTTCTGCATGATACTTTCAAAATATGCCCTTTTCTGTGTTAATGGAAAAGGATGAAGAATCATTCTTCTGCTCAGCTGTCCTGGTGTGATAGATCTCTGCCCAGTATCCCCTGCAATGACTTATTTTTCAAGCTGAGGAATCCTCAAAGGCAATGTTGTTTACCTAGTTATTTAAAGAGGCGTAAAAGCAAATTCTTTCTAGGTCTGTGCTACAGATGCTGGGGAGGACTGTGTGTTGTGGTACCACAGGTGATGAAAAATGCATTTGCTTTTCTCTGAAGCTGATAATGGCCCGAGTCAGGATGGTCCTTTTAAGCCCCAAGAAACATCTGAGGTGCCGAGTGCTTGCTTAGGTAAGGGGGGCTCCGGGCAAACAGCACAGCTTCTGCCCAGTGCTAAAGGCACTCTGTCCCTGGGATGAAGGACTTGAGCACTTGGAATCCATTCCAAGGCAGGGATTTTGCTGTCTGCTGGCAGGAGACAGGCTGTGTGTCTCCATGATGGTGGCAGGGGGATGCGGGGTGACTCTGAGGCAGCGGGCAGAGCCCTGTTCCTGCCTCCAGACCGCCTCGCTGCCTCTGAGGCTTCTGCTGTTGTCATTGAGCCGGCCTCCTCTTGCTGCACATCGCTTTCCCACCGGGAGAATTGATCCAAAAAGCCAAAGCAAGAATTGACAAAGACCTTTTCTCCCCCTCCCTCAGCAGAATTAAGTCTGAAGTGGGTTGATAACGGCGGATCGAGTCCTCCTTGACTCTGACAAATGTCTTTAATGTTATTCAGCAAGCTGACCTTTTCCCGTCTTCATTGTGCATCTTCCCTTTGAATCAGATTTGATTGTTACTTCAGGTAGAATAACAAACACTGTCACGTAAATAACTTTGCAATAATGTTAAAAGGAGGGAAAAACACAAACAAACAAAACACCAAAGCGCTGCCTTACTTGCAAATGCGAGGGGAGAATGTATCCTCTGTGCCAGCCATGAAAAACCAGCTGTGTGACCTTCCCACGCAACATCTTTGCCTTGCTACTCCAGGGAATGATCTCCTGTGTTGAAAAACCAACAGAGAAATAATGGTTCACAGAAATGTTAATGACAGCTAATGCTAACTAGGGCTGGTAAATTCTAAGGGAGGGAGAAAAGGTCATGGAAATCCTTAAAATGCACCTAGATACATGACCCATTGGGACTAGTGGGCATTTGATGCCTAGATACCCTCTGAATATTTGAGACTGATCTTACAGGAGACAGTATTTAGGCCTTGGTTGAGCTGTTCAGCCTCACAGTCTGCCCTGAAGTGGCAATGATCAGGGTTATATTGTTTTTCTACACCACCTCTTCCTCAGCAGGCTTCAGGGGCAGGCTGATCTTGTGTGGCTGCTGTGAGGCTCAGCTTGGTGATGTGCACTGCAGCTCGTTTTAGTGTGGAGGGAGAAAACCCTCTGTCCTTGTAGCTGTGAGAGTGCCCTGGCACATCTGTGTGGCCAAAGTCTCTGCTCTGATTTGTACAAATGAGGAAAAATAAAGGACAAACTGTTTTGTGGCTGCCTTGTCCCAAAACTTGCATCGCAAGCGTGTCATGAGCCATTCCTGGCTTGCCCCAGCTCCTGTGGAAGATGCTGGCACCCAGCTTTGAGAGTGAACGTGTGAAAAGGCAAGTGGAGACACGCGTGGATGGGAAGGGGGAAAACTAAGCCCTGGGAGCATAAGGCCAGAGCCACCTCAAGGAGCAGAGGTGCTTCATCATAAGACATGTGGAGCATTCAGAGTTTCCAGGCTGCTGGTGAGGATTTCAGGGTTTCAGAAGTGTGCTGTCCCTAGAGCTGGCTTGGACAAAAGAAATGGGACCTCAGGGAAGAGTTCAGAGAAAACTGAAAACCAGCCTGAGGCAGGCAGGCAGTGGTGCCTTCCTCCAAGTCTGCTGAGGCACCAAAGTGGAAAAGGAATATTTTGTTATTAAGCATTATCTCCACAATAAATTTTGCTGCTGTATATTGCGGATTCTTTAGTTTCTTTCTTCTGCTAAGGTTGGGATTAAATGTGTGAGACAGTATTTCTTGATTGGACTCAGGTGTTTACTGGTTCTTATTTATATAACAGTCTCACAAACTGTGAGTTTTACAGTACTTCACTCTAACAAGCTAAAAATGGAGTTGTATTTCTTTCTCTACAAGGCCTTTTAAGGATAAACCGTCCAAATAAGAAATGGCACTTAAATTATTTTTACTTTTAACTCAATAACTAATTACCCGCGACTCTCAATGCGGACTTTTTTATTTAATTATGCAATACTGCTCAAACTCATGAAGAAGAAGGTGAAGAAGAAGGACTAATTTTCACTCTAAAACTTCTATTTTGTTTTATATGTTCTATATAAAATATATATATAAATTATATATATATTCTATATTCTAAAACTTTAAACTCTGAAGTTTTCTACTATGTGATATTACACACTTCTATTCAAACTACACACTCATAATATTAGTTTTATAATTTAGTTTTGGAAGCCTTCTCTATGGTCTCAGGTTAAATGTAGTGTTCTCTTGGGGTTCAGCATAGAAAGTCTAAAATTCTCAGGGTTCCAGCAGTATAGAACTCATTGTCCTGTACTATAACCAACATTTTGTTCTTTTCCCTTTACAGCATGCTGTGCTGGTTGGTTTTGAGGCCGGGCTGGCATTTTAAGCTGACACAACCGAGGCTGGGCGGCTGATGGCTGTTCCACTCCGCCTGCTTCATCTCTCCTCTTCTCCCCGCAGATTCCCCCGTGCACGGCAGCTCCACGTCCGTGAGCCTGTCCTCGGGCCTCTCCACGGGGAGCCCAGCGCTGGAGGGGCCCCACGGCTACCTGGAGCCCCCCGGGAACGCCGCGCGGGCGCTGCCCTCGCCCATGAGCGCCATCGGCTCCCCCGTGAGCGCCCTGGGCTCGCCCTACAGGGTCATCGCCTCCTCCCTGGGCTCCCACCCCGTCGCCCTGTCCTCCGCCCCGGGCGTGAATTTCGTGGCACACGCCAGCCCACAGGTGGGGATGTGATGCTTTCTTCCCTCCGGTTCGGCGTTTAGGATGGGTAAAGTCCCAAAAGTTGAGGGAGAGGATTGGCTGCTGGGGAGATGGGCCACTGGGGGAGCTCAGCTGGAGGGGACATTTTCTAGCACGTGAATCTGCATTAATCACCACACAGACCACACCAGTTTTAAAATACCCTCCAGGATAAGGGAAGAGAGCTAATTCCCAGCTTTGTTCTCGCTGTGGGTGCAGTCCAGCTCCCCTCTGCTGCAGTGTGTAATTACTGTACATGGAAACAGACAGGATAGCCGAGGGCTGCAGCACGTGAAACATTGCCCTTCCTCCTGCAAAAGCATATCTGCTTCGTTTGGTTATCTGGAAAGGAGACAGACTTTCTAGGGAGAGACAAATGTTAATGCTAAATGCCAGCCACCTACTGTGTTGCATATCAACTTGGCCTGGAGCAAAATGAAGCACTCCCATCCTTACTGCCTGTGCTCACGGTGCTGAGGTTTCCCTTCCAGACAGGGGGGGACCCAGGTGTCGGGGCTGGTGCCTCCCCAGAGCCATGGATGGGCTGGGAGCCTCCCAGGGTGGCTCTGTGGGATGGAGACATGCTGCTCCAAAAGCCTGGCACCGCCTCCTGCGTTTCTGGTGGCAGTGTGGATCTCAACAGAGAGCTGTAATGTTCTGGGGGGCATCCAGATCTAAGTGAAAATTCTGCCTCTTATGAGCAAGATTCTGTGTTTTATTAATGGGACCTGAAGGTGGGACGTGCTCAGAAGCCCCATGGCTCCTGCTGAGGAAAAAGTGAGGAGATGGTCCCCAAGCCCTCTCTGCCCCTGCTGCTGCTCCTTGGAATGCCTGAAGATCTTCTTAGTGCCTGGAAGGCTGGGAGAGGATGGCATGGGGAGGCCCCTGAAGAGCTCTGAAAGGGGATGGGGTTTGGCTTACCTTTCCCCAGCATCCTCAACTCCTGTGTGGGCCCCAGCCATCAGCAGTGGGAATGCTGGAGGATCCTTCTTCCCCTTGCAGCACCCAGCTGTTCCCATGGATCTGACGGTATTTGTGCCCGTGACATCAAGGACAGGATGGTTGGACAGGAAATTGTGGCAGCACTGGCTGGTTGGAAGGCTTTCCTTTGGGACTGGGGATGCTCTGGGAAGTGGCTTCCCCAGCCTGGGCGCTGTGCCAAGTTCCCAGATCCGAGGAGAAGGTTCCATTTGTGTTGCCTCTAATGCAAGGAGACAGCTGGGCCCTGGGGATTCGGCAGGGAGGCAGCTAATGGATTTGGGTTCAAGCAGTTGTCCCAGATATCATACATGATTGCACTTAACCTGCAAGAGTCAAGCTCTAAGGACACTGATGGCTAAAACTGCCCTGAGTGTCCCCCTCCCATCTACCCTCTCTCCATTTTATTGTTTCAAAGTGCAAACAGGGAGGAAGAAAAGGTGGTACCTGAGTTCTGAGTAACATTTTAAACAACAAGAAGTTCCTCCTGGCTCAGCATTTTGCTGATGGACACTTGTGGGGAGGAAGGGGCTTGTTTCTCCTTTCCTTGGCCTGGATTTTGAAGCATAAGGATTTACAGTTGCCAGTGCCTGGTTTGAGTCTCTGCCGGGGAGATCAAACCTCTGCTCCTCTGGGCAATTTTTCCCACTACACTTGTATTTCCTAGTGGAGCAAAACAACTTGTCTCCTGATTTTTGCTGGATAATTTTTATTTTCCACGTTATTAAAACCTTTGAAGCTTTGAAAATGAAGGGATAGCAGTGAGGGAAGATGAGAACAGCCTTTTTATTTTTCTAATGACAGGTCCAAAAATTCTAATGGGATGAACCCTTGTCCTTTACCAAAATTTACTGTGGAAATCACCACTTTTTTTTTTTTGTGGGAAATGTGCCGTTTCTTGGAGCAAATGGAGAACTTTCAGCAACACGTATGAAATCTACTGTTGTAAATGTTACAGAGACTGGAATGAAGGCTTGAGCTGGGTCTTCATCCAAACCCTTGTTTTCTATCCCTGCTTCTGCCTTCTTTCTGGGAAGAAGAATTTGAGCTGATAAATTGGCATGACTGTTCCAAACAAACCCAGGGATGGAACAACCATCCCCAGCCCTCAACCCACAACAGTGGGGAAGGTGATTTGATGGTGGATGGTGGGCTTGGAGAGACATTGTTCTGCCCAGACAGCTTTTGACTAGCCATGCTCAGTGGCCCTTAACCCTCCCTGCCCTGCCCGATGTGGCTCCAAAGCAAACAGCAATAAAACGAAGCCCTGGGCAATGTCAGGCTTTGGTCTGTAATCAATGTGGGTTTGTAACCTTTAACTTCAGCAGCTCCTGGGGATCTCAGCTGGGGGCTCTGCATCTCACAGCTGCTGATTTTTAGATGCTCAGCCCCATCCTTTTTTTTTTTAGATCG